>CM045986.1:94613111-94783111 GCA_025175895.1 Wurfbainia villosa
TAATTAACAATAAAATTATTAAGTTACTAGTTAATAACTATGAAATTTCTATAATTTTATAGAACTGCTTTAAAAAGTTTTTAGTTTTTAGAAATAGTTCGATTTTTTCGAATTGTAAATTACAATTTGATTAAATTGATATTCGTCATATTATAATTAATTAAATTAAATAAGTAAAATTCCATTTTTTTTATATCATTTTTTTTATTTTTATATTATTATATATATAATAGAAGGATATGAAGATATATATATATATATATATATATATATATATATATAAATAGAAGGACTATATATCGAAAATCTATCTAATATATAAATTATATGGAAAATGAAAAAAAAAATACATACATATATATGTAAATAAATTATGTTATACATTATAGTTAGAAATAGTTCTATATATTATATTCTAACTATTCTATCTATATCGTTAGATTTAGATATAGTTAGTTCTATAATAGTTAATAAAATATGAACTATATACAACTATATGGTTGTAGTTCATATTAACTATAAATATAGTTAGTATAAAATTAAAATAAATAGCTAAGCTAAGATTGGCTAATAGATTTAATCTGGTAGTTTCCTCGATTTCTATTTACTATTTTTCTCTTATGTTATGTGATATGTGTATGTGATATGTGAGCCCGCTTAGCTCAGAGGTTAGAGCATCGCATTTGTAATGTGATGGTCATCGGTTCGACTCCGATAGCCGGCTTTTTTCTATTGATTTTTTACGTGATTGAGAGTCTCTCTCCCCATTTTCTCAAAATGTTGAATCACTGATCCATCTATTATGTCGTGGTAACTTGCAACTATAAAAAACAACATATTGGAAGTGTAAGATACGGCAAAAAAAAAAAAAAAAATTTGGTTAGGAGTTAATTACATCTAACCTAACTTAAGAAATTTTAATAGTTTAATATAACCTAGATTTAATTAATTCTAGGGTTGGCTTATTGGATTTAAACCCTACCCATTCTAAACCCGATTCGCTAACATACTTAACACCGCACAAATTCTGCGCCATCCAACCTTCAATGTCGCCGAAAAATCTTCAACCGAGCGTTTCTTCAAACGCGCATTTCTTCTTCCCGATCCACCTCCTCCCCTTCATATTTCCAGCGTCGATCTCTCGCCTTCGATCGCCGCAGCCAACCTTCTCCTCGTTTCTCCTCACCTCACCGCCGCCTATGACCACCATCCACGGCTTCTCGCAACTCCCGGGTAGATCGCGTCGCGTCCTGTGGTCTTGCTCGTCGAGCGCACACTGTCAGTGGTTGTCATCCCTGCGCACACGACCGACGACCACTACCCTTGGCCATCGCCGCTGATCTCCACGGCGAGCACACACTCTGGGCCGACGGTGTTGGATCGAAAGTGTCGCTAGAGGGGGGGGTGAATAGCGATACGATGTCGTTAAAAAACTTTTGCAATAAGTAAAAAGCAAGTAGAGAGTGCACAGCGGAAATATAAAGTAGACAAGATATTTTTACGTGGTTCACAATCTTTCGATTGCTAATCCACGACCCTAGTGATCCTTGATCACGTACGGAGGGCAATTCACTAAAACCACTCCTCCTCGTTGGAGGTAGGAGCAACGATTACAAAAAGAAATCAAGGCAAAGGGACACTCCCCCTTTCCTTGTTACGATTAAAGCACAAAGACAATTTAAAGAAGTAGAACTTAAATAAATATACCGACAACTCTTATAAGTAGAAGCGGCGGCACTTCGTCAGAGCAAATGTGAGTAGTAGTAGCGAAGCTATTTACGGCGTGTTGAGAGCTCTTGAATTCTTGTCATTTGCTTGGCTTGAACATGTCTATTTATGGATATTGATCTATGAATTTAGACATAGGTAGTGTCCAAGGTGAGGTTCTTATCCCCCAAGACTTGTTCATCCACATCCTTTGCGCCAACTCAAGGATGAGGTGTTTCATCCAACCACCTTGTGCCACCTCCAACCTCCTTGTGCGCCAACTCAAGGATGAGGTGTTTCATCCAACCACCTTTTGCCACCTCCAACCTCCTTGGGCGCCAACTTGAGGATGAGGTGTTTCATCCAACCACCTTGTGCCACCTCCAACCTCCTTGGGCGCCAACTTGTTGGAGCCATTCAACTTGTGCCACATCATGGGAGCCAACCATCTTGTGCCAACTCACCTTATTTTGGGCGCCCACCACAAGGAAGCTTGGTGATGGTTTGATGTCCACCTTGATGCCACATCACCCTTTGTACCAAAACACGAGTCAAGTCCAAATTCACCCCCTTGAAATTCGAGCTCTTCTCGAGGCTGGAACTTGACTAGCGGTTGACTGTAGTCAAAGGGTTTTGGACTGCAGTACAAGTTAGCTTAAAATATAAAGTACGATGGTTCTCACCATCTGATCTCGACCTAGACCTTCCATTGGAGGTATTCGGATCTACGCTAACGACCTTGCTTTCACACGAGCTACCTTGTAGCCTCGCCTGCCTTCACCCGAGTACCTCGGCCTCCAAGTCCTCTCGGCGTTGCCCGACCACCTCGGTTCCCACCGGGTGTCGCAGCACCTTCCGCCAACTTTAGCATTTCGCACACTTAATTGAGCTCGTAAGATAACAAATATACCCTTAACTATTGAGCCTTTTGCCATAATCAAAATACCGGTTCGACTTTGGTGCCCACTGCACCAACAATCTCCCCCTTTTTGATTCATGGCAAACCGACACAAAAGTTAAGGAAAAATTAAGCATAATAAAGAAGCTAGCATAATGATTAAGCATGAATGAGCTAGCATAAAGATTAAATATGAATGAGCTAGCATAATGATTAAGCATGAATGAGCTAGCATAAAGATTAAATATGAATGAGCTAGCATAAAGATTAAATATGAATGAGCTAGCATAATGATTAAATATGAATGAGCTAGCATAATGATTAAGTATGAGTGAGAAATATTATTGTTTCAAGTTCTCCCCTTTGAGGTAACCTCCCTTGACCAAGGTGAGTTCTTGAAAATAATTTTTACTCCCCTTAATAGTTGCTTAAGTAAACGGAATTACTTAATATAAAAGGTAATAATTTTGTTTACTTTCTTCCCCTTTAATTTTGGTAATAATTTTGTTTACTTTCTTCCCCTTTAATTTTGGTTAATTTTGGTTACTTTTGTGACTTTCTCCCCCTTTTGCCTTAACTCAAAAAGTTTGTAAATATATTTTAGGGTTTGTAAGTCCAAGCAAGTTCCCAATATGATTTCTAAGGTAAGACTTAGGCTCATTTCAAAAGAAGCAAAAATAGAGTACATATATAGAAAAATTTAAATCCTACTCTATTACGCACATACCTAACTTTTAATGTTGTTAAAGATTAAGCTAAAGTCTTGGAGAGTGGCTTCATCCACAGGAGCCGAGAGACACACTCACCCATCGCTCATCGCACTAACTCACTAGACTCGAGCCGAGGATTTGACAACAACCACTGCGTGCTCTTTCTATCGAGTTTACTACCGCATAGTCGGAGTCGGAGTAGCCGATTAGATTAAACTCGTAGATCTAGGGTACCAAATACCTACGTTTAGCGTGCCCTTTAGATATCTAAGGATACGCTTGACTAGGGTTAGGTGAGACTCCTTGGCACAGGTTTGTAACCTTGCGCACATACTTACCGCGAATAAAATGTCGGGTCGGCTCGCGGTTAAGTATAGGAGACTTCCTATTGCGCTCCTATAGTATTTTAGGTCAACGGGTTTTCCTTCTACATCTTCGTTTATATTAACATTAGTTGCCATAGGTGTATTGATTATTTTAGCATCTTGCATTCCAAATCGATTTATTAAGTCCTTAGTATATTTTTGTTGATGTAAATATATTCCATCTTTAGTTTGTTTAATTTGTAAACCTAAGAAGAAACTTAACTCCCACTAAATTCATTTCAAATTCACTTTCCATAAGTGAGATGAATTCGTTTAGCAGGATCGAGTTGGTAGTTCCAAAAATTATATCATCTACATAGATTTGGGCTATAAAGATTTCTTTTCCTACGGTTTTAACGAATAAGGTTGGGTCGACTAAACCTTGGTTGAATCCTTTGGACTTAAGATAGATTGAAAGCCTTTCGTACCAAGCTCTTGGGGCTTGTTTGAGTCCATATAGGGCTTTCTTAAGTCTAAGGACATGGTCAGGTTTATCTAGATTTTCGAATCCGGGAGGTTGACTGACGTAAACTTCTTCCTTAATGTATCCATTCAAAAATGCTGACTTGACATCCATTTGAAACAATTTAAAACCTCGATGCGCAGCATATGCTAACAACATTCGGATGGACTCTAGTCCGCTACGGGCGAGGGTCTCATCGTAATCTAAACCTTCGACTTGACTAAACCTTTTTGCGACTAACCTAGCTTTATTTCTAACTACTTCACCTTTATCATCAAGTTTATTTCGAAATACCCACCTTGTTCCAATAATTGATTTTTCTTTAGGTGGTGGTACTAATTCCCAGACTTCATTTCTAGTGAATTGAGCTAGCTCTTCTTGCATAGCAATAATCCAGTCGGGATCAAGAAGTGCTTGTTCAATAGTTTTGGGTTCGATTTTGGAAATTAACGAGATTTGACTAAGGTTTCGATATGAAGCTCTAGTTCGAACCCCTAAATTTGGATCACCTATAACTTGATTGATAGGATGATTTGTTTGAGTTCTAGTTTGACTTGGGTTAGAGTCATCTATCACTTGGTCGATAGGATGACTTGGGTGAGTTCTAGTTTGACTTGGGTTAGAGTCATCTATCACTTGGTCGATAGGATGACTTGGGTTAGGACGAGATTCAAGTTCAAGATCAGAGTCGGGTTCGCTATAAGTTGATTTGCTAGTTGGTTTTGTTAAGGATTGAACGGGTTCGTGTCCTTCGTCGAAAACTATATTAATGGTTTCTTCGACTCTAAGAGTGTCGTGATTGTATACCCTATAAGCTCTACTGGTGGTTGAGTATCCTAGAAAGGTTCCAGTAGAGGTTTTGGATTTGAATTTTCCTAGGTAATCCTTAGTGTTTAAGATATGTACCTTGCATCCAAATACCCTAAAGTACTTGATGTTCGGTATTTTATCGTGATAAATCTCGTACGAGGTCTTTTGGTGCCTCTTTACCATAAGGATCCTACACATAAGGTAGTTGGATCGGATATTGGAATTACTAAAGGGTTGTTTGTAAGTTTTAAACCTAAATCATCTCACCAATATCTACATGATCAAAACATGTTATTCCTATGTGTTATTGTGAGATGACTTTCAATTTTACTTGATTAATTTTAATGAATTTAAATTAACCAACATTAGGTTAGATTCGATTTAGTCTAAGCTCATCAAGTAATCTTTTCAAGAGATTAGCTTCAGTGTCGTGGCGAGGCACAGAGGCCTTCTTTGATCGGAACAACGACCACTTCCTTAGACAAAGCTAATTTCAAGAAATTGATAACTCGACTTACTTGAGACTACATCTTGGTCTAACTAGTTATTTTTGAAAAGAGGCTCCCCGAGGCTCAATCTTTTCGTAGGATTTTAGTTGATTTATTTTTGAAAAGAGGCTCCCCGAGGCTCAATCTTTTCGCCGGATTTTAGTTGGTTATGAGTCCTATCTAACCATTCTAAAAATAAAGGAAAAACTAAGCATGCAATTTCTAAGACTTAACAAAATACATTTTGTATTGGCTCTCGACCATTGAATCGAGTGGGTCTATTCACATAGTGAATTTGGTCCTTGGGAACCCAATACATGTTAGATCCTAAAGTTGAAATCAAAGTGGTCTTAGGGACCCATGCTTGGACATTTTTCTTATGTTGGTTTACTATAGACATATATGACTTATTGGTTGTATTTGAGTTAAACCCGAGTCCGCCTTGTTGTACACGGCCCTTTGTGATCCAAGTAAGAGGTCAAGTCCCTTGATCCCAAAGTGAACCTTTCCAACGTGTTCCTAAGGTCTTCGACTTGTGTTTTCAAAAGCGGTTCTCAACTTCAAGCTTTTCAACTTGAGTTGAGTCCTCCTCTTGAATACGAGTAGTCGAAGAGGTTAGGGAGACCTCATGTTTGAGGAGGTTAACCTCCTCAATTAGGGTCTCGACCTTGGACTCGGACTTAGCTAGTTTCTTATTTAAAAATTTAATTGCACCATACAAAGTATTAAGTAATGACCGACTTACCCTTAATGATTCTTTTGAACCGGATACGGATCCGTGGCTTGTCTTGAATGGAAGCTCATCATCGGATTCGGACTCGGACTCTTCTTCGGTTTCGGAGTCGTGCTCGGTCGGCTTGGCCATTAGAGCTTGGATATCGTCTTCTTCCTCCGGGGGTGACTTGCTTGGGGGCTTCTTCTTCTTGGAACCTGCAACTAACGCAATACTCTTCTCTACCGACCACGTTAGTTTGCTCATGTAATTCAAGTTCAAAACAATTGCCTAACCTAATCTTAGAAAGGTCTTGGAGACCTTGTAGGCATCGACCATGGATGCCCACAAGGTGGTCCTAGGAAACGAGTTAAGAGAATACGATAAGGTCGCGATTCTCGACCTTTTGTCCGATGGCATGGAGTTGGTTGAATGTATTGATACGAGCATGTAGTTGAGTTGCGGTCTCGCTTTTCCTGCATTTTCAAGTTATACAATTTATTTAAAAGTAAATCTCTTTACATACCTTCGTGTCGCCGGTGCCTTCGTGTAGTTCCACTAGCTTGGTCCATAAGTCCTTTGCACTAATGAAGGGGCCGACGCGTTGAACTCTTCCTTGACAACCCACATTGCAAGATTTGAGTTGCCTTGGCATCGGCTTCTACTTGTTTTTCATGGAATTTGACCATTGATCGTAACTCCAAAGATTCACCATCTTCATTAGGAAGTGTGAAACCGTTTGATTGATCCACATCTCGATTTGGGTTTTAAGAAAGCATTCCATCCGACCTTCCAATAAGGAAAGTCATTACCGCTAAAACGGGGGTCGGGCGGTGCTAAACCCTTCGAGATGGGCCATTTAAAAACAAGAAGAAGAACGAAAAAAGAATCTTGCAAAACACACACGGAAAGAATATTCCAAGACTTTCGCCTTGGATTAGTAGAAAAGGGAAGTAAAAAAGATATATAAAATGTAACTTGCAAAAAGAAATAAACAATCAAATGCGAATGTCGCTGAAGTTCCGAGGACAACCTTACTCGGATCTAACCCAAGGACAACCTTATCCGATCCTAAAGCCTCTAATGCAATTCTATATGTAGGAGAAGATAAGCAAGTGAAATAATTATACGAAAACAGAAATAAATAAATAAAAATCTGTAAAAAAGAAAACAAAGCTAGATTGGTGGTTTCACCGAATCTTAGCGCCTTACTCGATACCAATTGTTGGATCGAAAGTGTCGCTAGAGGGGGTGAATAGCGATACGATGTCGTTAAAAACTTTTGCAATAAGTAAAAAGCAAGTAGAGAGTGCATGGAAATATAAAGTAGACAAGATATTTTTACGTGGTTCACAATCTTTCGATTGCTAATCCACGGCCCTAGTGATCCTTGATCACGTACGGAGGGCAATTCACTAAAACCACTCCTCCTCGTTGGAGGTAGGAGCAACGACAAAAGAAATCAAGGCAAAGGACACTCTTTCCTTGTTACGATTAAAGCACAAAGACAATTTAAAGAAGTAGAACTTAAATAAATATACCGACAACTCTTATAAGTAGAAGATGTAGCTTTCGTTGTCGGCACTTCGTCGTAGCAAATGTGAGTAGTAGTAGCGGCGTTACGACGGGCGTGTTGAGAGCTCTTGAATTCTTGTCATTTGCTTGGCTTGAACATGTCTATTTATGGATATTGATCTATGAATTTAGACATAGGTAGTGTCCAAGGTGAGGTTCTTATCCCCCAAGACTTGTTCATCCACATCCTTTGCGCCAACTCAAGGATGAGGTGTTTCATCCCACCACCTTGTGCCACCTCCAACCTCCTTGTGCGCCAACTCAAGGATGAGGTGTTTCATCCAACCACCTTGTGCCACCTCCAACCTCCTTGGGCGCCAACTTGAGGATGAGGTGTTTCATCCAACCACCTTGTGCCACCTCCAACCTCCTTGGGCGCCAACTTGTTGGAGCCATTCAACTTGTGCCACATCATGGGAGCCAACCATCTTGTGCCAACTCACCTTATTTTGGGCGTCCACCACAAGGAAGCTTGGTGATGGTTTGGATGTCCACCTTGATGCCACATCACCCTTTGTACCAAAACACGAGTCAAGTCCAAATTCACCCCCTTGACTACGAGGTTATGATCAGTCAAAGGGTTTTGGACTGCAGTACAAGTTAGCTTAAAATATAAAGTACGATGGTTCTAACCATCTGATCTCGACCTAGACCTTCCATTGGAGGTATTGGGTCGGATCTACGCTTAACGACCTTGCTTCGCTTTCACACGAGCTTACCTTGTAGCCTCGCTTCCGGTCTTCACCCGAGTACCTCGGCTTCCTCCGAAGTCCCTCTGGCGTTGCCCGACCACCTCGGTTCCCACCGGGTGTCGCAGACCTTCCGCTCAACTTTAGCATTTCTGCACACTTAATTGAGCTCGTAAGATAACAAATATACCCTTAACTATTGAGCCTTTTGCCATAATCAAAATACCGGTTCGACTTTGGTGCCCACTGCACCAACAGACGGTTGCCGATCTCTTCATCCGTTGGTCGCTGCCCCATCACCAGCCACCAAGATCCCCATCGCCGCCCTTTTTCTTCCATGGCTCGATCGCACAGCAGGGGTTGCCTCCATCTGCATATCCTCATTCCATAGTGTCACTGTCATAGTCTGCCTCTCCGAATCGTGCATTGCAGTGATGATCCGCTACCTATGATCGTGTTATCACCTGCTCCTTGGCCGGATCTCGGACGCGAGTGGTACTGTCGGCTTGCATTTTGCAGCCACCGACGGAAATTGGCAGATAGCAGCTCCGCCTGATTTTTTTCCCTGTGCTCAGTCATCACTGCATCTCGTAA
The DNA here is from genome assembly GCA_025175895.1 of Wurfbainia villosa. Classification (NCBI taxonomy): domain Eukaryota; kingdom Viridiplantae; phylum Streptophyta; class Magnoliopsida; order Zingiberales; family Zingiberaceae; genus Wurfbainia; species Wurfbainia villosa. Next base: position 94,622,123 of record CM045986.1, read on the forward strand.
CACATTGAGGGATGGGATCAACGGATTGGTAGGTTGAGTTCCTACAGATTATACAGCAAATTTTGGTAATTCTGTAGCACATTCAATTTTGAAGGACATGAAGTTTAAACTGGAAATCTCAGAACGATGCAATAGCTTATGTTTCTGTTAGAGAAGTTTTAGCCCAGCGTGCAGTTTGAGGAAGGAAGGGAATGGTGACTGCCGAGAGATTTCTAAGACAGGTAAGCTGTATTTACAGCTGTGATGTTTTTGTTCTGTTCTTGAATTATGGATGCAAGGAGTAGTTTTCATGAAGGTTTGTTTTCCTGCTCCTTCGATGGTTGGATGTGAAGTGTTCAGATTGAAGGGACCGCGATGGGTAAGTTCAGACCAAATCTTATCTTTTATAGTGGTAATGGTGTTAATATTGGAATTTCATACAATATAGGGAAGCTGTAGTGTAGGTGTTATGATTGGGGATTTATTTTTCCACTTATCTTATCAGTGATGTAATTATGGCAGATTACGTGTGAAGGCTGCTAGTCATCCTGCCTCCACGTTTACTCATAGGAGGAGTAACCGGTGTGAGGGCAGAGCATTGAGGTGCCACACTCTACCACTATAGACGGTGGTAGTTGGATTTGCGTGCCGTAGTCCTGCGTGTGTGGTACTCGACCACTCATGGGTAGTGACTATCGGAGTGACCAACAGCAGGGACCCCCATCGTGTAGCTTGCTCTTTACGCTTATATGCTACTCGATCATACTGCCCACTCGGCCACTCGAGAGTAGTGGTTGGTGTTGAGTTGGGACAGTTGTCATGCTCGAGCCACCGAGGCCACACTGGGGTCGTGGTAGCTTTAGGGTGAGCCGACATGACTATGCATGCTGCATAGCCGTATCTGATGGCGCTTTGCATATTACCATATATATATACATATATGCATGTATATATATATATATGGATGGTTGAGATTAATATATATATGGATACAGTCTATATATATATGATTATTGTGATGTTGCATTTGTTTGTACTATGCTTGCTGCATTTGGGTGGACATCATATTCATGCATGTCTCTTGCATTTGTTATACGATTGTGACGGATGTTGGTATGTGTTGGATGAGACCATAGATACCTTGACCGTGAGCATGAGTAGATTATGTGTTGGCATTACTCTTCCGCTATATATATATGTTGGATATATGTTCGTGTTGGATCAGAGTATCGCAGCGACTTCGTGTATGTCCGCATTTTTATGTTGTTCATTCATTAGATGGTATATGCTTGTATTTATATACTATCCGATATACCTTGTACTTCTAGAGTATGTCGCTGAAATACATGTGATATTACATATATATACATGTTTTCTATTACCTACGAGTTTTACTCACCACCCTCGCTGGACTCGGGTTTTCGTCGCCTGTGTAATGTAGAAGACTTCGTGATGGCATTGAGCACCGCCACCGACATCGCCTCATCTCACCTCCGAGGCTCCCGTGTCTATTTTTGGATTTTCCGATGTCTTGTTTTGCATTCGAGTTTTGATGTTATGTATTATGTGATGTACGCATACGTCAAAGCGGGTTTTGTCGAGATTTTTCTTTATGTTATGGTGTTAGTCATACCGGTATGCATGTGTAGGATGTATTGTTGTTGTTGTATCGTTTCCGCTGTGTGTAGTTGTTTTGATTTATATATATTGTTGTGGTTTGGTATATTTTTATATATTGTTGTCATTGTGGGCCTACGGGCCTTGTATTAACCCGAAATGTTGCCACGTACAGGGGAGATGCCGTCCGTTTGATTTTTGGCTCGGTATGCTCTCGGGGCGTGGATCACTTGGTTACCAGGATTCATAAACTTTAGTACTTAGCCTGGAAGTCTAGAGTTCGAATCCTGGGGAAGGTAAAAACCCACTTCCAGGGGTGGGAAGACCAGGTGAGTAACGACGGGCCAATAGGGGCGACGGTCGTTGACCAATAAGGGTCGTCGAATTCCGCCAACAGGGGCGACGGTCGTCGACCAATAGGGGTCGCCGAATTCCGCCAACAGGGGCCCGGTCGTTACAATAAAAAGGCGTCTTTTTATTGTAACGATCGCCTCGTTGGTGGATCGGCGACTATTGGTCGACGACGTTCATGGCGGCTGACGATTATCGTCGAATCGACTCGCTATTGGCCCGCCGTTGTTATCTGTCTTCCACTCGAAGTGGGTTTTTACCTTTACCAGGATTCATAAACTTTAGTACTTAGCCTGGAGGTCTAGAGTTCGAATCCTGGGGAAGGTAAAAACCCACTTCCAAGGGTGGGAAGACCAGGTGAGTAACGACGGGCCAATAGGGGCGACGGTCGTTGACCAATAGGGGTCGTCGAATTCCGCCAACAGGGGTGACGGTCGTTGACCAATAGGGGTCGTCGAATTCCGCCAACAGGGGTGACGGTCGTCGACCAATAGGGGTCACCGAATTCCGCCAACAGGGGCCCGGTAGTTACAGGAAGAATTAGATCTCTTTCTACAGAACAAATCATAAAAGAACAAATTATAAAAAGGAGCCACAACTTCCTATATATACAAAAAATTATAATTAATAATTATATATAGAATATAGAAATTATATATAATATACATATATATACCAAAAATACGGATAGTGATACAATTTCTTTTATTCTACTTTGTAGTATTTCAATAAATTTAGCTTTGCTTTGTTTATCCTTTAGTTTAGTCTTAATTTAGAGTTTTGTTTTCATTTTTGTTTATTCTTAAACAATGAAATTTCAATAAAATAAAAAAAGGAGTCTTTATGTCTCGTTACTGAGGACCTCGTTTCAAAAAAATACGTCGTATGGGGACTTTACCAGGACTAACTAGTAAAAGACCTAGATCTGGAAGTGATCCTAAAAATCAATTGCGTTCTGGTAAAAGATCACAATATCGTATTCGTCTAGAAGAAAAACAGAAATTGCGGTTTCATTATGGTCCGCAACGACAATTACTTAGATATGTGCATATCGCTGGAAAAGCCAAAGGGTCGACCGGTCAAGTTTTACTACAATTACTTGAGATGCGTTTGGATAATATCCTTTTCCGATTGGGTATAGCTTCGACGATTCCTGGAGCTAGGCAATTAGTTAACCATAGACATATTTTAGTTAATGGTGGTATAGTGGATATACCAAGTTATCGTTGTAAACCGAGAGATATTATTACTACGAAGAATAAACAAAGATCGAAAGGTCTGATTCAAAATTATATTTCTTTATCCCCCCACGAGGAATTGCCAAAACATTTGACTTTTGACTCATTCCAATATAAAGGAGTAGTAAATCAAATAGTAGATAGTAAATGGATTGGTTTGAAAATAAATGAGTTGTTAGTCGTAGAATATTATTCCTGTCAGACTTAAACCTCACAAAAATAACAAAGAAAATTTTATAGAATTTTGTCTGTTTTCGCCGAAATAAAAATAAATAGATCTAAGGTGTAAAATACCAGAAAAAAAAAAATTTTGCGTTTGGCGATGCCTGGTTAGGGATACACTTAGACCTAACCTAGATCTAAATGGTTTGGGTTTAATTAATGGAGCTTAGGGTTAAATTAACCTAGGCTTAATTGAATTTTGGGTTGATGGATTGTAGGATTAAACCCAAACCCACTAACCCTCAAACCCGACCCGTTAACTCATTAAAACCACCGTCGTTTCCTTCCGTTTTTTTTTCGCCGACACCATCTCCTTAAAATCGAGCGTTTCCTTCGATCACCGCCGTGACTCCGTTTTCTTTGCCTTCGCACACGCGATGATTTCCCTGCTCTGAGCGATCTCGCCACCACGGAACGTCGGCCGCCGGACGCCCTCTCCGCACCGGTCTTCTCGCCTCACGACTCTCCTCTCCGCAAGAAGTAGCCGACGACCTCGACAGCCTTCCCGGGACGGCTGGAAGCGCCGATTTGGGCGATGTTCTTGAAGTTTCCGCAACCTGCAGCCCACCGCTGCTGGAGTCGAGGAAAGGTAAGCATCGATCTTGGATTCTCGCACCTTGAACAAGAATAAGATGCTCGTGGATTTTGGTGTGGCTAAACGCGAAACCTAATGTGGGCGTGTTTGTTTCCACCGATTGAGGATCTTGGAGGAACTGCTGACGGAGTTCCTATTATCTAGTCGGATTCTCTTTAGTTACTGTGTGTTTTCCCCTTGGCTGAGACCCCTGCGATTTTTGGGCAGTGGTTGTTCTGGGAACAGAGTGATTTGGGGGAAGTACTGCCGGCGTTGCTTCAATTCGCTGGTAAGCACGAGCTATCTCTTTCTTTTTTTCCCTACTGTCCAGTGTATTGCTTGGTTGCCGATGGTGCTTGCCGGAGTGGTGGCTGTGTGGATGTGAGCAGGGGGCGGGCGTTGGAAATGTGGTTGTCTATGTCGTGAATGGGTCCTGTTAGTGTAGATCAATTCATTGGTTGCCTTGATTTAGCTAGTTAACAAGGGTTAAATAATTGGGTATCTAATTGGTGGAACTGGGTTTGAATTAATAATAAGGGTTGGTCGATGGTGAGGTTCTGTTGGGTGTTTGACCTGCCAGAATTTAGTAGTTGTGTTTGGGCTACAAATAGAGATGTGTATCGGTGTGAATATAGGTTAGAGTAATACTTAATTTGTTAGTGATCCTATTACATCAAATTAAGTATAAAAAGATTAAACCTTCATGAGATTGACTTTGTTAAGTCGAATATAGAATTGTATGAGGAAGTTGACACTTTTGCTAATTAAAATCGATGGATGTAAGATAAATGGTCAAGTCTGGCTAATTCGGGTTTTCTAAATCGTATTCGATAAGGGATGCGAATATGGAAACGATATAGTAGTGGATTTGTATATCTATTGTCATGTGCTTGAACTTAATGCATATTATGGTTTATGCAGGACGAGGATACGAGACGGGTCCGCGACCGTGAGGATTATACAAGCACTTACAGCAGGTAGGTAATTTCCTACTGGTCGGGTAGATGTAATGATTTTCAGATTTAGACATAGATATGAACCTTAGGTGTTCATATTACCTTGACCATGCTCTGTTTATCGTATGCTTGAACTTATCGTTGATATATATGTGTGCTCGATTATTGATAACACATATTCCCTAGCATGATTCAGAAGTTACAGATACGATGTAAGTAGGTTTAACTGTTTAGTAGGGTGTAGATGTGAGAGTACGGAGGATGACCTAAATTATAAATTTGGTAAAAAGGTCCTCTGTAGATAAGTATGACCCTAAAGGTAGGACCCGTTCCATACCTATATGTTGCATATTTATTTACCAACCACGGGTTGTGTAAATAGTCAGGTGAGTCGTGGACAGTGTGTCGCTACGGACCGATGGTCCTAGCTTGTCAGGATCAGATGAGTATGACTCTCTACAGGGTAGAGAGTGTACTGATCAATTGGGTGTGACTCTTTGTTGAACAGAGAGTCTAGGGTAGATGTTCTGTATGTGAGACAGTACCCTCATGTCATTGCATGTATACTGACGACATCGTCTCCCCTTGGGGTTGAGAGAGAGTCGTCAGTCATCCTGCCTCCCAGGTTACTTCCAGAGGAGTAACTGATGTGAGGGCATAACATTTGTTGTGCCGCACTCTACCATTATTGACGATGGTTGTTGGAGTTGCGTGCAGTTTTCCTGGGTGCATGGCACTCGACCGCTCATTGCGCGTGTCATGAGTGGCCAGCAGTAGGACTTCGCTATGCGTAGCGAGCTACTTACGCTCATATGCTACTTGATCATACTACCCAACTCGGTCACTCAAGAGTGGTGGCGGCTGGAGTCGGGATAGTTGTCATGTCGTGCCACCTAGGCCACACTGGGGTTGTGGTAGCGAGTAGGGGTGAGCAGGCATGACCATGCATGTTGCATTGCCGTATCATACGGTGTTTTGCATATGATTATATATATATACATACCTGCTTGTATATATATATATATGGATGATGGTGATTAGTATACATACAGATACAGTCTATATGTATACTCACTTTGATGATGCATTTGTATGTACTATGCTTGTTGCATTTATTTGTACATATTCATACATGCTATTGCATATTCCTGTATGGTAGTAGGTTGATATTCGTATACCTATCGGATATTTACAGTAATACCCTTGACTCAGGTTAGGATACTGTGTTAGTACTATACTGTTATACCCTATGATGTGATTATATGCTCAGGTTGGATCAGGATAGAGTAGCTGACTGCCAGGTATGTCAGCATCGTTGATGTTCAGTTTTATTTAGTATATGCATGCATATCTATTGTTATGCTGATGTATACATGTTGCACGAGTAGATTAAATTGTTGAATGACATGTAATATTGATACATATATTTACATGTTTTCTCTGATTACCTGCTGAGTTTTACTCACCACCTCCGACCCTGGGTTTTTCTGTCGCCCAGGTAACAGGTGGACGACTTCGTGACGACTTGGAGCTGCGCCGACCGATCCATCCCATCTCCGTTTTCCGAGTCTCCCGAGGAGTTCATTTTTCTTATGGCTTGGACTTGTTTATTGTGTTTTGGATTTTGGTCCTATGTCATGGACCTTAGTTTATATTTGGACTTCGTTTTTATGTTGTGGATGTTATTTTGGTGTTGATGTTTTTGTACGGTTTTAGTGTTGTGGTCTTGTCAGGTGGAGTACACCTGTATATGATATTTTGTTATGTATGTTGTGGGTATGCGCACTTTATTTCCGCTGCTATTATTTGTTATATATATACTGTTGTTGTTGTGGGCCTACGGGCCTTGTATTAACCCGAAATGTTGCCACGTACAGGGGAGATGCCGTCCGTTTGATTTTCGGCTCGGCATGCTCTCGGGGCGTGACAACTTTATTGGTATCAGAGCCGAAGGTTCTGCGATGCCATATTGTGATTTTGTTTTTGTGTCTTGGATTCTCGGGAGTCGGTATATTTTTCGGTTTTGGTTTTTGTGAGATGGGATTGACAGCGGCATAAGCTCCGAGCAACACGAAGTAAGTATTCCTGATAATTTATACTTTAGTTAGATGCTTATCTAGACTTGTTCAACAGGTGAATACTGTCAGAGTTATGCCACCTGTTCAGACTCGTGGTCGAGGCCGTCCATCCAGGCGAGCAGCCAGAGGGAGGGGACGAGATACTGTTGAGACCCAGGCACGCTACTCAAGCACCACCTCAGCAAAACCCTATTGGTGATTCGGAGCCTCAGAATCCGGATACACCACTGACTACGTCAGAGCCCACAGAGTCCAGTAGGCTCAATGATAAGTCACGGATACTCGTGTTAGCACGATCAACCAAGGAGAAGTTCACCTTGTTCCGAGGGGAGTCCGACCCATGGATTGCCCGATCTTGGCTGGAAAATATGGAAGACACCTTCGAGTATATGAACTGCACAGATGTGGAGAAGGTGGGCCTTGCTGCATATCATCTCAGAGATCAGGCTATCACTTGGTGGAAATTGCAGAAGACTCTATCTGGGGAGCGCATGATTACTTGGGCCAGCTTTCGAGACGCTCGAGGCGTGATTTCTTCGCATTTTCTACAGCCCGTCGTCAGGAATTTCTAAGTCTGAAGCAAGGTGATCATTCTATTATGGAGTACAACGCAGAGTTTACCAGACTATCAGAGTTCTGCTCTCACCTAGTAGCTCAGGATGCAGACCGTATGTACCAGTTCACCCAGGGTCTTGCTATCTATATACGGAGCCGAATGTCAGGATCTACCATTACCTTATACAGGGAGGCACTGGACCACGCCCTCTTTATCGAGATGACTTCCCAGTAAATTTCCAAGGAGAAGGATATCGAGAAGCAGATGACCAAGGGCAAGCAGATGACCAGGCGCGTAACCGTGGTTCACCTGGGGACTCGTAAGAAAGAAACTACGCGAAATCGCAGAAGGGTCTAGATCACGAAGGGAAACGCCCGATCGTAGTTTTCTGGAGGATCTCAGAGTAGCCGAAAGGGCCGAGGCAAGAATGGATGCTATAAATGTGGATCTGAAAGCCACAGAGTATCAGAGTGTCCGTTGGATCAGCCGGTTTGCTATTATTGCAAACGACCGGGTCATACTAGCCGTGATTGTACGCTGAAGGCACAGTTGGAGTTTCCTGATAGCTCCAACAAAGGGAAGAAGTCTACCCAGCAGCGGCAGCCGAGGACAGCACCGTGGACTCAGACTTATGGACAGGGGAAACCAGTACCTCCACCACCTTAGTTGTACCAGATGCAGGGGGGTGCCCATACAGTGATGCCGACAGCGATCCAGTACCTTGCATCTCCGGTGATCTACTACCCGGGAGTATCTGCACCTCGAATTGTATACCGGCCAATTCGTGGATATCTCGATGTCCGCACACTACTCGGCCTCCAAGATACCCGAGCCGATCCAAATGGAGTGGAGGCACACTACTACTTCGTCAGGGATGCAGCCGACGAATATTGAGACTGGACGAGTTTTTGCCATCACTAGAGAGGAGGCACAACGGGCTGATGGATCAGAAGCTATTGGCCCAGGGTTGTCAGGGTTATTTGCTATCTCTAGTCAAGGTTGAGAACGAAGGACTACCACCTCTCTCTGATGTACGAGTAGTCCGAGAGTATCCAGATGTATTTCCTGATGAACTTCCAGGCTTGCCACCTCCTAGGCAAGTCGAATTTGCGATAGAGGTGATTCCAGGAACCGCGCCTATATCGAAACCTCCTTATCGGATGGCGCCAAAGGAGTTGAATGAACTTAAAGTTCAACTGAAGGAGTTGCTGGATAATGGATTCATCCGACCTAGTGTTTCACCATGGGGAGCACCGGTACTTTTTGTCAAGAAGAAGGATGGATCGTTGCAGTTATGTATTGACTATCTCAAGAATCGATTGCGATTAAGAACAAATATCCACTGCCGAGGATAGAAGATTTGTTCGATCAGCTTAAGGATACATGTGTGTATTCTAAAATTGATCTGCGCTCAGGATATCATCAGCTTCGGATAAGAGATGAGGATGTTCAGAAAACAGCGTTCCGCACCCGTTATGGACATTACAAGTTTCTAGTGATGCCGTTTGGTCTCACGAATGCCCCAGCTGCATTTATGGACTTAATGAACCGGGTATTCCTGAGGTATATAGATCAGTTCGTAATAGTGTTCATCGACGATATATTGATTTATTCTCGATCCGAGGAAGAGCATGAACAACATCTGCGGATAGTATTGGAAATTTTGCGACAGGAGCAGTTGTATGCCAAGTTTAGCAAATGTACGTTCTGGTTATCCTCAGTGGGTTTTCTTGGACATGTGGTGTCCAACAGAGGTATTTCGGTAGATCCCCAGAAGATTGAGGCGATTACCAGTTGGGAGCAGCCAAAATCAGTACAGGAGGTTCGTAGTTTCCTTGGTCTGGCCGGGTATTATCGGAGGTTCGTGGAGGGATTCTCGAGTATCGCCATGCCACTCACTCGCCTGACTCGGAAAGGGGTCAAGTTCACCTGGTCAGAGGCCTGTGAAACTAGCTTCCAGGAGCTTAAGCGACGGCTAGTTTCTGCACCTATCTTAGTGATTCCTTTTGGTGTTGATGGGATGGTTCTCTATACGGATGCTCCTATCCAAGGGTTGGGAGCAGTTCTGATGCAGTCCAACCGTGTGGTATCTTATGCCTCCCGTCAACTAAAAGATCACGAGAGAAATTACCCAGTGCACGATCTGGAGTTAGCCGCCATTATTTTCGCATTGAAGATATGGAGGCACTACTTGTATGGGATTACCTTTGAGATCTACACAGACCATAAAAGTCTGAAGTATCTGTTCACACAGAAAGAGCTGAATCTGAGACAGAGACGATGGATGGAGTATCTGAAGGATTACGACTGCACCATCCAGTATCATCCGGGAAAAGCTAATGTGGTAGCGGATGCGCTGAGCAGGAAGTCTCGTGGAGTTCGCCGCATCCGACGAAGCATCGATCCGTTCGACAGCCCGAGTTGGGATTGTAACACGGCCAAACATCCTGTGATATTAGTATCTATGGTTGCCCAGTCCGCCATTGCTGAGAGGATCAAGGAAGCACAAGTCAGTGATCAGCATCTGCAGTTCTTGAGCAGCACGATAGACTCAGAACGTCAGACGGATTTCTCGAGTGACGAGAGTGGTGTGCTTCGTTTCCGAGGACGACTATGTGTTCCGGACACACACCCAGTTAAGGAAGAACTGCTACAGGAAGCACATCAGTCCAGATTTGCTATACATCCTGGTGGTACTCGGATGTACCGAGATTTGAAGCGCTTATACTGGTGGAACGGTATGAAACGAGATATTGCAGACTTTGTCGCACGATGCCTAGTATGCCAGCAAGTGAAGGCCGAACATCAGAAACCTGCGGGGTTACTTCAGGAAATCCCGATCCCAGAATGGAAGTGGGAGCATATCATGATGGACTTCGTTACGGGATTACCCAGAACCCGTAAAGGACATACTGCAATTTGGGTGATCGTGGATCGATTAACCAAATTAGCTCACTTCCTTCCGATGCGTGAGACGGACTCATTGGATCGTCTAGCGAAATTGTACTGTCGAGAGATCATCAGATTACATGGAGTACCATTGAGTATTATATCTGATAGAGATCCGCGATTTACTTCGCGATTCTGGAAGAGTCTGCAGCAAGCCATGGGCACAGAGCTTCGACTCGATGACCTTTCATCCGCAGATGACGCACAATCCGAACGTACCATTCAGACTCTGGAGGATTTATTGAGGTCTTGCGTCATGGATTTCGGTGGCAGTTGGGAGGATCACATTCCTTTAGTGGAGTTTGCCTAAAACAACAGCTACCACTCTTCTATCCTTATGGCTCCATTCGAGGCATTATACGGCAGACCCTGCAGATCTCCTGTGTTATGGGAAGAAGTTGGGGAACGACAGATATTGGGGCCCCAGAGTATCCAGCGGGATGCAGAGTTGGTGCGAGTGATCAGACGATGATTATCTGAGGCACAGGATAGACAGAAAAGTTATGCGCACCGGAGGCGAAGGCCTCAGGAATTCTCAGTCGGGGACCATGTATTCCTACGAGTGTCACCCACCAAAGGAGTCAAGAGATTTGGGATAAAAGGAAAATTAGCTCCACGTTACGTTGGTCCATTTGAGATATTAGAGCGGATAGGAGGTGTAGCTTATCGGTTTGCTTTACCTCCGACACTTGCGAGTGTTCACAACGTATTCCATGTTTCAATGTTGAGGAAATACGTGCCGCGATCTGATCATGTTCTGAAAGAGGTTCCGATACCACTCCAGGCGAATGCGACTTATGAGGAGACTCCGGTGCGGATTCTTGATCGCAAGGAGCGGCAGTTGCGGAACAAAACCATCCGACTCGTAAAAGTGGGATGGCAGCATCATACGGATGAGGAGGCTACCTGGGAGCTGGAGGATACTATCCGAGCTCGATACCCTCATCTGTTTACCTGAGGTATGAGGTTATTTCAGAATATGATTGAATTAATTTCTGCTTTTAAGTATGAAATTTGGGGACCAAATTTTAATAAGTGGGGGAGAATGTAAAATACCAGGAAAAAAAAAATTTTTTGCGTTTGGCGATGCCTGGTTAGGGATACACTTAGACCTAACCTAGATCTAAATGGTTTGGGTTTAATTAATGGAGCTTAGGGTTAAATTAACCTAGGCTTAATTGAATTTTGGGTTGATGGATTGTAGGATTAAACCCAAACCCACTAACCCTCAAACCCGACCCGTTAACTCATTAAAACCACCGCCGTTTCCTTCCGTTTTTTTTTCGCCGACACCATCTCCTTAAAATCGAGCGTTTCCTTCGATCATCGCCGCGACTCCGTTTTCTTTGCCTTCGCACGCGCGACGATTTCCCTGCTCCGAGCGATCTCGCCACCACGGAACGTCGGCCGCCGGACGCCCTCTCCGCACCGGTCTTCTCGCCTCACGACTCTCCTCTCCGCAAGAAGTAGCCGGCGACCTCGACAGCCTTCCCGGGACGGCTGGAAGCGCCGATTTGGGCGCTGTTCTTGAAGTTTCCGGCAAACCGAGCAGTCCACTGCCGTTGGAGTCGAGGAAAGGTAAGCATCGATCTTGGATTCTGCTTACCTTGAACAAGAATAAGATGCTTTGTGGATTTTGGTGTGGATAAACGCGAAACCTAATGTGGGCAGTGTTTGTTTCTGACCGACTAAGGATCTTGGAGGAACTGCTTGGCCGACGGAGTTCCTATTATCGGTAAGCTGGATTCTCTTTAGTTACTGTGTGTTTTCCCCTTGGCTGAGACCCCTGCGATTTTTGGGCAGTGGTTGTTCTGGGAACAGAGTGATTTGGGGGAAGTACTGCCGGCGTTGCTTCAATTGGTAAGCACGAGCCTATCTCTTTCTTTTTCCCTACGCCCGATGTATTGCTTGGTTGCCGATGGTGCTTGCCGGAGTGGTGGCTGTGTGGATGTGAGCAGGGGGCGGGCGTTGGAAATGTGGTTGTCTATGTCGTGAATGGGTCCTGTTAGTGTAGATCAATTCATTGGTTGCCTTGATTTAGCTAGTTAAAAAGGGTTAAATAATTGGGTATCTAATTGGTGGAACTGGGTTTGAATTAATAATAAGGGTTGGTCGATGGTGAGGTTCTGTTGGGTGTTTGACCGGTTGTGAATTAGTAGTTGTGTTTGGGCTACAAATAGAGATGTGTATCGGTGTGAATATAGGTTAGAGTAATACTTAATTTGTTAGTGATCCTATTACATCAAATTAAGTATAAAAAGATTAAACCTTCATGAGATTGACTTTGTTAAGTCGAATATAGAATTGTATGAGGAAGTTGACACTTTTGCTAATTAAAATCGATGGATGTAAGATAAATGGTCAAGTCTGGCTAATTCGGGTTTTCTAAATCGTATTCGATAAGGGATGCGAATATGGAAACGATATAGTAGTGGATTTGTATATCTATTGTCATGTGCTTGAACTTAATGCATATTATGGTTTATGCAGGACGAGGATACGAGACGGGTCCGCGACCGTGAGGATTACACAAGCACTTACAGCAGGTAGGTAATTTCCTACTGGTCGGGTAGATGTAATGATTTTCAGATTTAGACATAGATATGAACCTTAGGTGTTCATATTACCTTGACCATGCTCTGTTTATCGTATGCTTGAACTTATCATTGATATATATGTGTGCTCGATTATTGATAACACATATTCCCTAGCATGATTCAGAAGTTACAGATACGATGTAAGTAGGTTTAACTATTTAGTAGGGTGTAGATGTGAGAGTACGGACGATGACCTAAATTATAAATTTGGTAAAAAGGTCCTCTGTAGATAAGTATGACCCTAAAGGTAGGACCCGTTCTATACCTATATGTTGCATATTTATTTACCAACCACGGGTTGTGTAAATAGTCAGGTGAGTCATGGACAGTGTGTCGCTACGGACCGATGGTCCTAGCTTGTCAGGATCAGATGAGTATGACTCTCTACAGGGTAGAGAGTGTACTGATCAATTGGGTGTGACTCTTTGTGGAACAGAGAGTCTAGGGTAGATGTTCTGTATGTGAGACAAGACTCATGTCATTGCATGTATATCGACGACATCGTCTCCCTTGGGGTTGAGAGAGAGTCGTCAAATATCTCGCCTCCCGTGTTACTTCAGAGGAGTAATCGTGAGGGCATAACATTTGTTGTGCCGCACTCTACCATTGTTGACGATGGTTTTTGGAGTTGCGTGCAGTTGTCATGGGTGCGTGGCACTCGACCGCTCATTGGCAGTGTCAGTCAGAGTGGCCAGCAGCAGGGACCCCCGTTGCGTAGCGAGCTACTTACGCTCATATGCTACTTGATCATACTACCCAACTCGGTCACTCGAGAGTGGTGGCGGCTGGAGTCAGGATAGTTGTCATGTTGTGCCACCTAGGCCACACTGGGGTCGTGGTAGCGAGTAGGGGTGAGCAGTCATGACCATGCATGTTGCATTGCCGTATCATACGGTGTTTTGCATATGATTATATATATATACATACCTGCTTGTATATATATATATATGGATGATGGTGATTAGTATACATACAGATACAGTCTCTATGTATACTCACTTTGATGATGCATTTGTATGTACTATGCTTGTTGCATTTATTTGTACATATTCATACATGCTATTGCATATTCCTGTATGGTAGTAGGTTGATATTCGTATACCTATCGGATATTCACAGTAATACCCTTGACTCAAAGTTAGATCTTGTGTTAGTACTATCGTTATACCCTATGATGTGATTATATGCCCAGGTTGGATCAGGATAGAGTAGCTGACTGTCAGGTATGTCAGCATCGTTGATGTTCAGTTTTATTTAGTATATGCATGCATATCTATTGTTATGCTGATGTATACATGTTGCACGAGTAGATTAAATTGTTGAATGACATGTAATATTGATACATATATTTACATGTTTTCTCTGATTACCTGCTGAGTTTTACTCACCACCTCCGACCCTGGGTTTTTCTATCGCCTGTAATGTGGACGACTTCGTGATTTACTTGAGTCGCTACGACCGATCCATCCCATCTCCGTTTTCCGAGTCTCCCGAGGAGTTCGTTTTTCTTATGGCTTGGACTTGTTTATTGTGTTTTGGATTTTGGTCCTATGTCATGGACCTTAGTTTATATTTGGACTTCGTTTTTATGTTGTGGATGTTATTTTGGTGTTGATGTTTTTGTACGGTTTTAGTGCTGTGGTCTTGTCAGGTGGAGTACACCTGTATATGATATTTTGTTATGTATGTTGTGGGTATGCGCACTTTATTTCCGTTGCTATTATTTGTTATATATATACTGTTGTTGTTGTGGGCCTACGGGCCTTGTATTAACCCGAAATGTTGCCACGTACAGGGGAGATGCCGTCCGTTTGATTTTCGGCTCGGCATGCTCTCGGGGCGTGACATAAGGGCCTTGGTCCGAATTTTTATTATTCACCTATCACAAACGGACAAGCGGTAATATTTTTTGCTCTTTCTTTTTCCGATATTTGTATTTTATGTATCACAGTAATGTGATTAGGAATCGAGAATTTATATCAAATAAGGGTCCTCTTGTTGATATGACGGTATCAATTGTTATTTGATTTGATTTGATTCAGTAACGTTGGTGAATTAAGATAAACGGAAAGAGAGGGATTCGAACCCTCGGTAAAAAAAAGTCTACATAGCAGTTCCAATGCTACGCCTTGAACCACTCGGCCATCTCTCCTACATAATCTTATTATTGACCAGAAACCGAGCGAATAGTGAATAGTGAGTCATTCATATTATTGCAATACAAGTGCGATGGATGAATAGTTCCATAGGAAAAATTCCTTTCAAATCAAATAAAATTTTCTATTTCTCAACAAAAATTTAGCTCATTAGCTATCCCATAGATCTAATACAAATTATTGAATCGTCCCGTGTATTTTTTTATTTAAATTGTATGACATGGCGTATGCATGTTATGCAAACAAAAAACAAAACGGATACTTACCTTAGTCTAATCCATTTTTTTATAGAAAAATGATTTCGTTTTGTTTTTCGTTTCTTCTTTGGATCATAACCAAATAAAAACTTTTTGAATGATCAGAATCCATAGTAAAATCCTTCGTTATTCAACATAGATGAAATTCTTGTAGTTCCATTCTTTGTTATACTCCAAAATTAGAATGAAATCGAATCTAATTTCAATATTTAATATCTCTCCTTGTCCAATCCAAACAAAAGGTCCACATCTTTTTTTTTTTAATTAGTCTATTTTTATTTTATGTTATTTTGTACTATACAATTCCTTTAGTTTGCGGGATCATTTTCCCCTTACCCTAAAGGTAATGAAAAGAATTATAGAATGGATTGTTAATTATGCCAAGATCTCAGATAAATGCAAATTTTATTGATAAGACCTCTTCAATTGTAGCCAATATCTTATTACGAATAATTCCGACAACTTCCGGAGAAAAAAAGGCATTTACCTATTACAGAGATGGTGCGATTTGATTCTTTTTTTTTTTAGGTCCAGTATTACGAGAAAGAAAAGAGACATGGTTCGAGATAGAAAAAACCAAATTATTAAAATAAACCCACGCTTAGTGAAGGTGAAGTTTGTAGATAGAACAATTCCTTCTGTCGTGTATCCTCGATTGATGCAGCCTCGGATGCTTCAATTGTTGATTTTAGTATTTAGCGAAAGGTTACACCTATGGGTTCCGTATTGCGAGTCAATCCTACTCCACCAGTACCAATAGGCAGCATAGGGGAAGAAGCACTACACCTAGGAATCAACAACATGAAAACTTTGTTATAAATGACCTTATCCTTTTCCTTATCGGTATCGGGGCTAACAAGAATGGTTGGGACAACAAACATCCATCTCGTTCGTACTTTGGGTATCCGTATAACCATCAAAGATCGTTGAAGTGACTAATTCCTGAAAATAGGGGCGTTGGGGACAAAGAAATTGTTGGAGTTACCGTTTCCATTTAGTACTAATACAGTTGGTGTTAATAAAAAACCTCTTGCAGGAAGGCTGGTTAGAGATTTCTTGTAAAAATACTAGCTCCTTTCAGTAGAATAGTAAAATTTTCATTTCATGGATTATTTCCCTTAGTACTATGCGCAGAAAGAAGGGAGGAGCCATATGAAATGAAAATCTCACGTACGGTTCTGGAACGGAGATTCTTTAAATAGAATGAACGATCGTAACGGATGTTGGCTCAATCCGAAGGAAATTATGCGGAAGCTTTACAAAATTATTATGAAGCTACGCGACCAGAAATTGATCCCTATGATCGAAGTTATATACTCTATAACATAGGACTTATACACACAAGCAACGGAGAGCATACAAGGGCTTTGGAATATTATTTCCGGGCACTGGAACGAAACCCATTCTTACCACAAGCTTTTAATAATATGGCTGTGATCTGTCATTACGTGCGACTATCTCTACTATAGAAAGAAGGAAAAAAGATCCAATTAACTAATAAATAGTAGAATGAAATAGGCTTTCTACATATGCGTCGTCTAAAGCAACGGTTTTTATCAGCTGTAGCAAGTAAAGATACTTCACGAGAACCAAAATTAAGAAGAAATGGATAAAGCCTATATACTCCATGGATAAAGGATTGAATTGATAGAGAAAGCACCGTAAAGATCAATTAGCAAGCTATTTGGTCGATAGAGTTAAGAACTGCTTTGCTTACTTATCCCGTGATACAGGATAAAAGTTAGGAATCAAATTATGTAATAGAGTTGATCCACTAAGGTATTGAGCAGCGGTGTAGCATCAGATCCCAAAGATCGTAAGTTCTTTTTTCTTATATTATATTAGGATATTGGGGAAGAAAGTCTTTTTCAAAAATTCTATATCTATATTATATAAATTGCATATATGCAATCGAGATAGTTACCTTTCAGAGAATTCGAACACTATATTTTAACACTATTATATATAGGATATAGGGTCGATCCATACTTCATTCCTCTGAAGGTGGGAGAAAAGATAAAGCTTTTTATTGATCAAAAAATTAGAGTTTTAAACTTATGTAATTAACTTCTTCTGGCTAACCCAACAAAATGGGATACTTTTATGACAAATCTAATTCAATTAACATAAGGTAGATTAAGACGGGGCACAAGCAAAAAGATCGAGCCGTATGAGGTAGGAAACTCTCAAGTACGGTTCTAAGGGAAGGAGCTACCTATTCCGACCGGGGAGAACAGGCCATTCTACAAGGTGATTCCGAAATTGCGGAGGCTTGGTCCGATCAAGCTGCTGAGTATTGGAAACAAGCTATAGCGCTTAGTCCAGGTAATTATATTGAAGCACAAAATTGGTTGAAGATCACGAGGCATTTTGAATAAGATCACTCCCTTTTTTAATTCATTAAAATTAGTTGTTGGATCCATCAATCAAATAAAATAGATCATGTTCCCATGAAAAGATCCAATCAACAGTTTCATTATACCCTTTCTTTCTAAAATCAAATCATTGTATGGTATCTCATAGGGATAAAACGGTATAGAATAAAACTAATAAAGCTAGTAAAAGAAAGATACAAG
The DNA here is from genome assembly GCA_025175895.1 of Wurfbainia villosa. Lineage (NCBI taxonomy): Eukaryota > Viridiplantae > Streptophyta > Magnoliopsida > Zingiberales > Zingiberaceae > Wurfbainia > Wurfbainia villosa. The sequence goes on from CM045986.1 coordinate 94,640,229, forward strand.
ATACGTCGGAATGACTAAATATGGATAAGATATAGCAATGGATCTTTTTAATCCTAATGAATGATCTTGTGATTTCTAGTAAAGGAATAGAATATTCCATAGAAGTAGATTCATATGTGTATTTATATTTATACATTTAGATATAAGTATACTAGGTTAGGTTTAGGTTGCAAAAAAAAATTGTTTTTTCATTTCGCCGGGAAAGTACTTTCCAAGGAAAAATAGGCCCCTTGGGCACCTAATCGTTATGTCATAATAGATCCGAACACTTGCCTCGGATTGACTTCAATATCATAATTGCTCTAGTGAATAACTAAATGGATGGATGGGAGATAGGAAAAAAAGGATTAATCATAAAAAAAATAGCTATCTTTTGGAGGTTCACTAAAAACTTGATGATTGGCGGGTCTCTTTGTATGTGTTGTCCGGAAAGAGGAGGACTTAATGATTATTCGTTCGCCGGAACCAGAAGTTAAAATTGTTGTAGATAGGGATCCTATAAAAACCTCTTTCGAGGAATGGGCCAGACCCGACCATTTCTCAAGAACAATAGCTAAAGGCCCCGATACTACCACTTGGATCTGGAACCTACATGCTGATGCTCACGATTTCAATAGTCATAATAGTGATTTGGAGGAGATCTCTCGAAAAGTATTTAGTGCTCATTTCGGTCAACTCTCCATTATCTTTCTTTGGTTGAGTGGGATGTACTTCCATGGCACCCGTTTTTCAAATTATGAAGCATGGCTAAGTGATCCTACTCACATTGCACCCAGTGCCCAGGTAGTTTGGCTGATAGTGGGTCAAGAAATATTGAATGGTGATGTGGGTGGGGGTTTCCGAGGAATACAAATAACCTCCGGTTTTTTTCAGATTTGGCGAGCATCTGGAATAACTAATGAATTACAACTTTATTGTACCGCTATCGGGGCATTGGTCTTTGCATCGTTAATGCTTTTTGCCGGTTGGTTCCATTATCATAAAGCCGCCCCAAAATTGGCTTGGTTCCAAGATGTGGAATCCATGTTAAATCACCACCTAGCGGGGTTATTAGGACTTGGGTCTCTTTCTTGGGCGGGACACCAAATTCATGTATCTTTATCGATTAACCAATTTCTCGACGCTGGAGTTGATCCTAAAGAAATACCACTTCCTCATGAATTTATCTTAAATCGGAATCTTTTGGCTCAACTTTATCCTAGTTTTGCCGAGGGAGCAACCCCCTTTTTCACCTTGAATTGGTCAAAATATGCAGAATTTCTTACTTTTCGTGGAGGATTAGACCCAATAACAGGTGGTCTATGGCTGACCGATATTGCACACCATCATTTAGCTATTGCTATTCTTTGCCTGATCGCAGGTCATATGTATAGAACTAACTGGGGCATTGGTCATGGCCTTAAAGACATTTTAGAGGCTCATAAAGGTCCATTTACAGGGCAGGGCCATAAGGGACTCTATGAAATCCTAACAACATCGTGGCATGCTCAATTATCTCTTAACCTCGCTATGATAGGTTCTTTAACCATTGTTGTAGCTCACCATATGTATTCCATGCCTCCCTATCCATACCGTGCTATTGACTATGGTACACAACTTTCGTTGTTCACCCATCACATGTGGATCGGTGGGTTTCTTATAGTTGGTGCTGCTGCACATGCAACAATTTTTATGGTAAGAGACTACGATCCAACTACTCGATACAACGATCTATTAGATCGTGTCCTTAGACACCGCGATGCAATCATATCACATCTTAATTGGGTATGTATATTTTTAGGTTTTCACAGTTTTGGCTTGTATATTCATAATGATACCATGAGTGCTTTAGGGCGTCCACAAGATATGTTTTCAGATACCGCTATACAATTACAACCCATCCTTGCTCAATGGGTACAAAATACCCATGCTTTGGCACCTGACATAACATCGTGCAACAGCAAGTACCAACTTAACTTGGGGAGGTGGTGAGTTGGTAGCGAGGGGGCAAAGTTGCCTTGTTACCTATTCCATTAGGAACCGCAGACTTTTAGTCCATCATATTCATGCATTTACGATCCACGAATCGTATTGATACTATCAAGGGTGTTCTATTTGCTCGCAGTTCCCGTTTGATCCCCGATAAAGCAAATCTTGGTTTTCGTTTCCCTTGTGATGGACCTGGACGAGGGGGGACATGTCAAGTATCTGCCTGGGATCATGTCTTCTTAGGTCTATTCTGGATGTACTATTCCATTTCGGTAGTTATTTTCCATTTCATTGGAAAATGCAAGAGGATGTTTGAAGTACTATAAGTGATCAAGGAGTAGTAACTCATATTACAGGAGGAAACTTTGCAGAGTTCCATTACTATTAATGGGTGGCTCCGAGATTTCTTATGGGCACAGGCATATCAGGTAATTCAGTGTTATGGTTCTTCTTTATCTGCGTATGGTCTTTTTTTCTATGTTGCTCATATTGTATGGGCTGTCAGTATAATGTTTCTATTCAGGCGTGGTTATTGGCAAGAACTCATTGAATCCATTGTTTGGGCTCATAACAAATTAAAAGTTGCTCCTGCTACTCAGCCTAGAGCCTTGAGCATTGTACAAGGATTGTAGGAGTAACCCATTACCTTCGGGTGGAATTGCCACAACATGGGCATTCTTCTTAGCAAGAATTATTGCAGAGGATAATGGCTAGGAGGATTTGAAAGGCATTATGGCATTAAGATTTCCGAGGTTTAGCCAAGGCTTAGCTCAGGACCCCACTACTCGTCGTATTTGGTTTGGTATTGCTACCGCACATGACTTCGAGAGTCATGATGATATTACTGAAGAACGTCTTTATCAGAATATTTTTGCTTCTCACTTTGGTGATTAGCAATAATTTTACGTGGACGTCAAAATCTCTTTCATGTAGCTTGGCAAGGAAATTTTGAGTCATGGATACAAGACCCTTTACATGTAAGACCCATTGCTCATGCAATTTGGGATCCTCATTTTGGTCAACCAAATTGTAGAAGCTTTTACTCGAGGAGGTGCTACTGGTCCAAAGGAATATCACTTATTCTGTTTATCGCTGGTGGTATACAATCGGATTACACACTAATGAAGATCTTTATCTGGAGCTCTTTTCTATTATTTCTTTCTGCTATATCCTTAATAGCGGTTGGTTACACCTACAACCAAAATGGAAACCAAGTGTTTCGTGGTTCAAAATGCAGAATCTCGTCTAAATCATCATTTTTCGTGACTTTTTGGAGTAAGTTCTTTGGCTTGGACAGGACATTTAGTTCATGTAGCTATTCCGGATCCAGAGGACAAGACGTTAGATGGAATAATTTTTTAGACGTATTACCCCATCCTCAAGGGTTGGGACCACTTTTACGGTCAGTGGAATCTTTATGCCCAAAACCGATTCGAGTAGTCATTTATTTAGTACTTCCCAAGGAGCAGAACTCGCCATTCTAACCCTTCTCGGTGGATTCCATCCACAAACACAAAGTTTATGGTCGACCGATATTGCTCATCATCATTTAGCTATCACAATTCTTTTCCTGATTGCAGGTCATATGTATAGAACCAACTTCGGGATTGGGCACAGTATCAAAGATCTTTTAGAAGCACATATTCCTCCAGGGGGTCGATTAGGACGCGGACATAAAGGTCTTTATGACACAATCAATAATTCGCTTCATTTTCAATTAGGTCTTGCTTTAGCCTCCTTAGGGGTTATTACTTCCTTAGTAGCTCAACACATGTACTCTTTACCTGCTTATGCGTTCATAGCACAAGACTTTACTACTCAAGCTGCGTTATATACTCATCACCAATACATTGCAGGGTTTATCATGACAGGAGCTTTTGCTCATGGAGCTATATTCTTCATTAGAGATTACAATCCGGAACAGAATGAGGATAATGTATTTGCAAGAATGTTAGACCATAAAGAAGCTATCATATCTCATTTAAGTTGGGCCAGCCTCTTTCTTGGGTTCCATACCTTGGGCCTTTATGTTCATAATGATGTCATGCTCGCTTTTGGTACTTCGGAAAAACAAATCTTGATCGAACCCATATTTTCCCAATGGATACAATCCACTCATGGTAAGACTTCATATGGGTTCGATGTACTCTTATCTTCAACGAATGGCCCAAAGATTCGATGCGGGCCAAGCATATGGTTACCGGGCCGTTGAATGCATTAATGAGAATAGTAATTCACTCTTCTTAACAATAGGTCACGGGACTTCTTGGTTCATCATGCTATTGCTCTAGGTTTACATACAACTACATTGATTTTAGTAAAAGGTGCTTTAGATGCACGTGGTTCCAAGTTAATGCCAGATAAAAAGGATTTTGGTTATAGTTTTCCTTGTGACGGGCCAGGACGCGGCGGTACTTGTGATATTTCTGCTTGGGACGCATTTTATTTGGCAGTTTTCTGGATGTTAAATACCATTGGATGGGTTACTTTTTATTGGCATTGGAAACACATCACATTATGGCAGGTAACGCTTCACAATTTAATGAATCTTCTACCTATTTGATGGGGTGGTTAAGAGATTATCTATGGTTAAACTCTTCACAACTTATCAATGGATATAACCCTTTTGGTATGAATAGTTTATCCGTATGGGCTTGGATGTTCTTATTTGGACATCTTGTTTGGGCTACTGGATTTATGTTCTTAATTTCTTGGCGTGGATATTGGCAGGACTTGATTGAAACTTTAGCATGGGCTCATGAACGCACACCTTTGGCTAATTTGATTCGATGGAGAGATAAGCCAGTGGCTCTTTCCATTGTGCAAGATTGGTCGGATTAGCCCACTTTTCCGTAGGTTATATATTTACCTATGCAGCTTTCTTGATTGCCTCTACATCAGGAAAATTTGGTTAATTTAGTTATTTATTGTTTTTTTATGTACTGTATCAGCAACAATCTCATTTGTTTCGATGGATAGGGAGGATCCACCCTCTTATGTTTTTACATCTAGGATCCGAACTCTATCATAAATAATAATAGGAACTGAACATTATATTATGGCAAGAAAAAGTTTGATTCATAGGGAGAAGAAAAGGCAGAAATTGGAACAGAAATATCATTTGATTCGTCGATCCTCAAAGAAAAAAATAAGTAAAGTTTCATCATTGAGTGAAAAATGGAAAATTCATGTAAAATTGCAATCCCCACCACGTAATAGCGCACCTACACGTCTCCATCGGCGTTGTTTTTTGACTGGAAGACCTAGAGCTAACCATCGAGACTTTGGGATATCCGGACACATACTTCGGGAAATGTTTCATACATGCTTATTAGCATTCTCTATAAGATCAAGTTGGTAAGGAGAAAAAGATCCTTTCCTGTTTGTATAAATTTCTATGATTTATGATTGTGGAATAAACCTCTTTACCATTCTGTACAAATGAGTATGCTATTTGTACAGAATGGTAAAGAGGTTTATTCCATCTTTCTTCGTCCATAAGTTCCCGGTTCTTCAACGCGCAGTAGAGCAGTTTGGTAGCTCGCAAGGCTCATAACCTTGAGGTCACGGGTTCAAATCCTGTCTCCGCAACATAAAAAAAATGGAAGTATAACTAATTAATAACTATTTTTTTTGGGGGGGGGGGGGCAGAAGCCAAAAAAAGGTAAAGTATGGAACTACTACTATAGTAGTTCCATAGTAGTTAGCATTACTAGTTCGAATTTGTGATCTTATCTCTTATCTTATCATAATACATTACTTCACCGTGGGCGGATAGCGGGAATCGAACCCGCATCTTCTCCTTGGCAAAGAGAAATTTTACCATTCGACCATATCCGCATCTTTTTTTTTTCATTTTGATATGCATGCATATGTCTACACATATATGACATGTAACATATATCATATATGCATTTGGATCATACGTACAGTCCAAATATTCAGATACAAGAATAAAATATAATTTTTTTTTGGAACTCAGATTGAATCTTAATGGGCCTCACAATCCGAATTTCTTAGAACTTTGAAATCGAAGGATTTCCACTTTTTTTTTGGATCGGGTCGGTTAAATGGAAATAAAAAAAAAGTTTTAGTTTAAGATATGAGAGAATTAAGAATAGCTACCAAAAAGACTAATCCAATCCATAATGATGTACCGGAAAATACAATATTTTTATTACTTGACCAACTGTCAGAAGAAGCAAATACAACGGGTACACTAATCAGTAAAACTGATGAAGTCGCAATTAATGCAAAAACAGCTAATTGGAAAGCAATAGTCATGTTTGTAATCCTCCAAGCTACCAACAAATGAACTATACCATTTAATCCCTCGCTTAGTCAAAATATATATGTATAAATAATACATCATGTAGATGTAGGGATTTTACCACGAATCAATTGATTCTTTAGAACTTATTACCACTTTATTTTATTCGGACATGGAGTCAAGGGGAGTTTAGTATTTACTTCACAAGTAGAAATACTGATGATGCATATCATGCATATATATATATATATATAATACAATAATATACTTTTACAATATACAAATAGATACATCGAAATATAGATTCGTATCTGAGATGTTTCTATAGATAGTTAGTGTATCATATAGTCATATTCCATTTGTAGGAATAAAATTGAAATGAACTCTGGGAGAGATGGCTGAGTGGTTGATAGCTCCGGTCTTGAAAACCGGTATAGTCTGAACAAAAAACTATCGGGGGTTCGAATCCCTCTCTCTACTTTTGCTTGCTGAAAAATTTTGTTCTTTATTCATTTGGCCCTGCCCTTTTTTCATAAAAGGGAAAGGGAATGGCTCGGCTAGGTGGAATAGCCGAGCCAGAATAAAAAAAATAGAATAGATAGAAAAATACAAATAAGAAAATATCAACGAAGAGGGGTCATGGAAAGAACAGGTTCAAAATCACGATCAATTCCTTTTTCAAAGCCTGCTGCAGCGGCACGGGCCCTTCCTCCATGCCACAAAGGCCCCACAACAAAGAAGAAGCCTAGAACAAAATGGGAAGTTGCCAACCAATTTCTAGGAGAGACATAATTGACTGCATTGATCTCCGTAGCTACGCCACCTACGGAGTTTAAAGAACCTAAAGGAGCATGAGTCATATATTCCGCCGAACGTCGTTCTTGCCAAGGTTGTATGTCTTTTTTCAACCTACTCAGGTCCAAACCATTCGGACCCCTTAGAGGTTCTAACCAGGGAGCACGAAGATCCCAAAAACGCATAGTTTCTCCTCCAAAAATAATCTCTCCGGTCGGGGAACGCATTAGATATTTACCTAAACCGGTAGGCCCTTGGGCGGATCCCACGTTAGCTCCAAGACGTTGGTCTCTAACTAGAAAGGTAAATGCTTGAGCTTGAGAAGCCTCAGCGAGGGCCCATAAAACTCACTAGGATAAGCGGTATTATTAAACTGCATTTAACCAACAAGCGGTGAAACCAAAGATAGATAAAGCACCTAAACTATAAGACAAGTAAGCCTCTCCAGACCATACAAATGCACGGCGAGCCCATGCAAAGGGTTTGGTTAAGATATGCCAAATTCCACCAAGTATACAAATGGCACCTAACCATACATGTCCCCCAATTATATCTTCTAAATCGTCCACACTAACAATCCACCCTTCTCCCCCAAAAGGAGATTTCAGTAAATAACCAAATATGACACTTGGACTAAGGGTCAAGTTCGTAATTTTTCTTACATCTCCCCCCCCAGGGGCCCAGGTATCATATATACCCCCAAAATAAAGAGCCTTGAGTACTAGAAGAAAAGCACCTAGACCTAACAAAATTAAGTGAATACCCAAAATGGTAGTCATTTTATTTCGATCTTTCCATACATAACCGAAGAATGGAAAAGATTCTTCAAGAGTCTCGGGCCCAAGAAGCGCATGATAAATACCACCAAAGCCTAAGACTGCAGAGGAAATTAAGTGAAGTACTCCAGATACAAAGTATGGAAAGGTGTCTATAACCTCCCCCCCCGGACCTACCCCCCAACCTAGAGTAGCTAGGTGTGGAAGTAAAATTAATCCTTGTTCATACATGGGTTTCTCTGGTACGAAATGAGAAACTTCAAATAGGTTCATTGCTCCGGCCCAAAATACGATTAATCCGGCATGGGCTACGTGAGCTCCAAGTAGTTTACCGGACAAATTAATAAGTCTAGCATTCCCGGCCCACCAAGCGAAACCTGTGGTTTCTTGGTCACGACCAGCTAAAGTTAAAGTTCCATTAAAGAGCGTTTCCACGTGGTAGAACCTCCTCAGGGAATATAAGGTTTTCATGAGGCTGATCCTGAGCCGCCATCCAAGCACGAATACCTTTGTTTAAGAGAATATTTTTGGTGTAGAAAGTTTCAAATTCGGGATCTTCCGCTGCACGGATTTCTTGGGAAACAAAATCATAGGCACGTAGATTCAGAGCCAGACCAACTACCCCAATAGCACTCATCCATAAACCAGTTACGGGTACAAATAGCATAAAGAAATGTAACCAACGTTTATTAGAAAAAGCAACCCCAAAGATTTGGGACCAAAAACGATTAGCAGTAACCATTGAATAAGTCTCTTCGGCTTGAGTTGGGTTAAAAGCACGAAATGTATTTGCACCGTCACCATCTTCGAATAAAGTATTTTCTACGGTAGCACCATGAATAGCGCATAGCAGAGCAGCCCTAATACTCAACTCCCATCATATGAAATGGGTTTAATGTCCAATTATGAAACCCTTGGAAAAGAGGATGAATCGAAATATGGTTGCTACGCCAAAACTTGGTGCAAAGAACCAGCAGTTGACCCGATGGATAAATCAAGAATACGGAAACAAAAACAACAATTGGAGCAGAAAATGCGATTGCATTATAAGGCCGCAATTGAACAGATCGAGCAAGTTCGAATTGACGTAACATGAAACCTATTAGTCCGAAAGCACCATGAAGAGCAACAAAAGTCCACAGACCACCTAATTGACACCAACGAGTAAAATCTCCTTGTGCTTCAGGACCCCATAGTAGCAACAAAGAATGTGCTAAACTATTCGCAGGAGTGGAAACTGCAGCGGTTAAGAAATTGCAACCTTCCAAATAGGAACTTGCCAATCCATGAGTATACCATGAAGTTACAAAAGTTGTACCTGTAAACCAACCTCCTAAAGCAAAATAAGCACAAGGAAAGAGCAATAGGCCGGACCAACCCACAAAAACGAAACGGTCTCTGCGTAACCAATCATCCATAATATCAAATAGATCATTTTCTTCTTTGGTAAATTTACCAATGGTTATAGTCATAGCGATCCTCCTATTTAACTACTTCAACCATTTCCGAACACCTCATAGCATTTTCAAGGCATAGGCTAGTTCGATTATATGTGGACTTTTTCTAGTTCTATGCTCCCTACAATGATGGGTATCAAAGATACAAATTCTTCTTTTCTATTGGGCCACAAACCAATCTAGGTAAATAAATCCATGAGCTCGATTCGATTAGTCCTTATAGCTTATCTTAATACTTATATAACTTTAAGTATACATTTGTACTAATTTATACTATAAATAAAATACTATAAAAATAGTATTATTTTATAGTATAATTACTATACTAATATACTAAAAACTATAGTAAAATTGCTATAATCAAATAAAACTTTAATAAAATAAATAAGTATTTGAACCTTGAGTTGTCCTATGACTCATATTCCAGAATGTATCCTTTTAAAATGGGTCAAACAAAAAATTAAAAAAAAAATTCACTATTTTTTTTTCTTGCCCCTAAACTAGATTAAATAATATAATGTAATGGTAGACTGGAAATGAAAGTTCCTTTTTCTTATTTGTTCTATATTGTATTGGCGGAAGAACAAAACAATATCGGATTCTAAAATCAAGGAAAGTAAAAATATATTTTAAAATATACTTTTTTATTTTATATATAAAATTTTATATGTTTCATATGTATATGTAGCGAAAAAAAAATATCGATTTATTCCCATGGAGTATCCAGCAAGAAGAAGAAGATTGATGAAATTGGAAATATCGACAAATTCTTGCCTTATGCGGATAAGAAATAAAAAATCCGCTTGTACAATTTAATCTATATTGAATTTAAATATCGTAATAAATGATATAGTCGTCATTCAATGGGTTAGGTCCACTTACTTTTTCTTTATTTTAAATTTGATGCTGGGTTTGATAAGAACAATGGAGAAGTAAGAATACTTTGGTTTGGTAATTCATAATAGTGATTGGGCATTTCATAATAATAATTGGACATCTAAAATATTCTATAATATTCCTGTCAACAAACAACAATTTGAATAATTAAACATGAAAAAAACTACTCTCTCATTACAGGGTAGACTAGTTCTACTAACTACAATTATTCATTACTATTTATACTTATACTAACTAAATAATAATGAATTAATAATTAATAATGTTTCACTTTTTAATAAACTTTCTAACTATAACTCGTAATAATAAAAAATCATTATAATGGTGGTTACCTTTTGCTTTTTACAAATAAAAAGAGTATCTCTATTCTACACCGAAAACAAAGACTCAAACTTTAGTTTAGTGGAAAAAGCCCCTTATCAGATTTGAACCGATGACTTACGCCTTACCATGGCGTTACTCTACCACTAAGTTAAAAGGGCCCTTTGTATTCAATTCATGAATTATAGCCATTTTCATTATGAGTTTATCTGATCGCATACTGCAAACAAATACAAATATAAATAATATATGTATATATTATGTACATATCATATATATATGGGGGTTTTATTTATATTTATAAAGTAAAGGATCAATTCGATTTACCCTCAAAAAGTGAAGCAGGTCAATTTTATTTTAATAATGCAATGAATTGTTTCAAGACCGACACCCCGCTTGTTTCCTTTTCTTGACCAATCAAAGCGGGATTTACTCAATTGATACATGTACCAATCGACGACATAGATTCAATAGATTTTATTGTTTTATATGATGAAGGTTTTATTACCCTGAACCAAATTTTTTATAAAAAAGTCAAAAAGAGAATTTCTATCGTTTTTGAATTTTCTGACTTAATGTGAGATAGTGATATGTATGGCCCATTTTATCTGAACAATGAAGGAAGCAACGAGTTTGAAGTTCAAATTAATGAGTGAAGAAGAAAATAAATTAAGTGGGTTTTACACCCTTTTACATTATCTGGACCAATCATCACTGAGCGGACATAATCCTATACCCCCTTTTCGCTATATTCGCTATATTATAATAATAAATTAAATAATATAATAAATTAAATAATAAAAATATAATAAAAAAAATGAAAATTGTACGGTTCATTTATTCCCATCCAATCCAAAATTCTATGGAATCATAACACAAAAGTAGAAAAGAATGTTCGGACCTAGTCATATCATTAGATTATATTGACAATTCCAAAAACTATACATACTATCATCATAGTATAATGGCGAGATATGCCCCTATCGTCCTAGTGGTTCAGGACATCTCTCTTCAAGGAGGCAATGGGATTCGACTTCCACTGGGGGTACTACGAAGGAAGTTGATCATGGACTATCCATAAGCCTCAAATGAATTCTTCCCGGTCGATGCGAGCGGTTAATGGGGACGGATCAAATTCGTTGGCGATATGTCTACACCGGTTCAAATCCAGCTCGGCCCAAAAATTCGCCCATAAAAAATAAATATGATATGATATAACCAATGATATAATAAATTTGTCCTACATATAAAATGGAATCCTTCTCTTTACGGATCAAGCATTTTTTCTTATGTATCGATGTTTTTCACGATTCATTACGATCTTTCTAAGACTCTAGATTGATAATACTTAATCAAAGATTATGAAAAGAAAAATAGTTTTTTTCTCATTGAAAGGTTGATTATCCATTTTTGGCAATAAAAACATGGGTTACTAGTAATCTATGTTACAAGATAGTCCATATCTCCGTGTTACTTTCAGTATAGTCCATATCTATGTGTATATAACATCAGTTAGTATATCATTCATGTCTCTCTTACAACACGACGAAGAAAAAAAATGGTTTTAAAAAACCATTAAGAATAAAACCATTAAGAATATGTGTACCATACACCTCGCTGGGATTGTAGTTCAATTGGTCGAGCACCACCTGTCAAGGCGAAGCTACGGGTTCGAGCCCGTCGATCGAACTAGGATCCGATCCGTTAAATAAATTTATCCATTTATTTAACATGAAAAAAGAAACAGGGAGCAAGATCTAATACCCAGCGGGATCCCGATTTCTTTTGTTTTTATTTCGTATTTATCATTAGACAAATACGGGAATTTCCATTTATTTCATTAGTGCCGATTGATAAGAGAGAGACATAACATAATAGTTAGATTCGGGTAGTATTCTTATATTTACTTTACTACTTTTTTTTTAAGAGATACTCGTTCACTTTTGTTTTTTCAATATTCTTGATGAATAAAATAGAAAAGAAAAGAGTACTCCTTTTTACCGGAGTACATATGCAAATTGTACTCATTTATTGTACGAGACACAACGAACTTAACATAAGTTCCTCAACAGAGTACTTGTCGGGGTAAATGAAAACCCCTTTGAGCTCCAACTTTTTTTGGGGTGGAGGGGTATCCTTAATGACTAATTGGAAACAATCTATCTCATTTTCATTCAAATAAACTAAATTGCACACTCCATTTTTTATGTATGCCTTCCAGTCCCAATTGAAGAAAAAAATACTAATAAAATAAAAGAGGAGAACGAGTAACACTCCTTTTTATTAAATTCATTGGAATTATATTAGATTTTTTATACTTAACTCGTCCTTTTTCCATCTCACTCCTACTCTTTTCTTTTGATCTGTGTGTCATCCATAGAATACCATACCAGTCATATTGTAAAATACCACAAAAAAAAAAAATTTGTTGGGTAATTAGGAGAATACCCGATAGAAATTTTTCAGGAATTTTTAGAAATTTTTCTGGACTCGAACGGAAATTTCTAAGACCCTTTTTGTTTAAGAGTTAGTAGACTTAACGGGTCTGAAATCCAACCCGTTAAACAAAAGGAACCCAACCCGTTTTCTCAACCTAACACCGAGCCGCCGTCCAACTCTTAATTTTGCCGAAATCCCATTTCCCGTGAGTTCGCGATCTCGCATTCTCTTCTTAACTTCTCCGCGACCACAGCCGCCACGCCAATCACCTTCCTTGCCTCCCGAGACCTACGGAGCCTCCTCCTCCCTTCCCTCTCCTCGCCGTCATGTTCTCAAGCCTTCTCGCTCGTGACCTCTTCGATGCCAGGCCGTTCCCTCTGCGAGCGCCGGTCTTCTTCCTCACGGCAGGCGGTGGCTATTGGCTCAGACGACCCTCGAACAGACTGGGACCGGGAGGACAGGAATGGGCTGGAAGCTTGGATCGGCGGAGATGTCTTTCCCGATCGTCGCTGGAGCAAGTGGTATGGAGCGATCTGTTGCTGCCGCCACCTGAGCTCGCTGCGCCGGCGGAGAAGGGGTGCGTAGCGGGGAGACTGTGCCGGCAGGAAGTCGATCTGGGGGCTTGGGTCAACGGCGACGACGCTGTGGTTGGGTAGCGACGACGACGATTCACTACCGATGGTTGCAGGAGCTAGGGCAGTAGGGGCGTAGGGGCGTAGGCATTGATTTCGCCGATGAGCAGAGTCATCAGTAGGAGGCTTGGACCGACGACAGCATCACTTGCGCTCGAGTTCACGATGTCGATGGTGGGCTTGGACCTACCGATTTGGGCAGTAGGTGATCTGGTGAACAGGGCTGCCTGTTGTTGGGATTTTGCTGCCGACGAGGTTCAACTTCGGGTAAGCACGATTGATTTCCTATTTGTGCTATGAATTCCATTCGGTTGAATGGCTGTGATGTGTTGTGGCTATTTCCCCTTCTGAATTGATCGATTTATTTTGGGCAGTGGGTTTTTCCGACGAATTGGACAATTAGGGAGGAAAGCTGCCGAGGGGAGGTTTCAATCGCTGGTGTGGATTTGTTGAGTTCAAAGGGGGCGGTGGAAGGCTGGATCGAAGCCATGAAGTCACATTGAGGTGAAGAGGGTGATCCGAGGAGGGTGATTCTCACATACGATTTGAGTAAATACAAATCTAATGTTCTATACTTGGTGTAGGACGTGGTGTGGATGTTACAAGTTCGGTAAGTTCATACTTGATATTATATGGTTGTGTAATATTCTTACCGTTAGTTGTTGTGGATGTGATTATTAAAGGTCCACAAACAAGGGGTTAATTCTGTTGTTGAATGTTTCAGTTGATATTCTGTGATTGGATCAGGAGGCTACAATGAGGAAATTGGAGTAAGTATGTTCAGGTTTGGAAACTTTATCGATATATAAAAATAGATATATGTTGATGCAGCTCGTTTCTGTGTTGTGGTTGTGATGGTAGGTGGCTGTTGTGGTCGAATCTATTTGGTGGTTATAGATTGCTACTTCAATGATGGATCATGATGCTTTGAAACAGAAGCTAAGCTAGGTAAGTTGTGATTTAAAAGCTAATGGAAGAAGCTATTCAGTTAGTTGATCGAGATACAAGGTTGATGTAAGATTTGATTCGATCATTGGATATGTGATGATACTTAACTGTATCCTATTGTCACAGGACTTTGATTGCGATTGATACATGGACGTGAAGATGGATAGCACAGATTACATATCAGGTAGGTAATTTTCTACCGGTCGGGTAGATGTAATAATTTCCAGATTTAGATATAGATATGAACATGTTAGGTGTTCATATTACCTTGATCATGCTCTGTTTATCGTTTGCTTGAACTTACCGTTGATATATATATGTGTGCTCGATTATTGATAACACATGTTCCCTAGCATGATCTAGAAGTTACAGATGTAAGTAGGTCTAACTGTTTAGTAGGGTGTAGATGTTCGAGTACAGAGGATGACCTAAATTACAAATTTGGTAAAAAGGTCCTCTGTAGATAAGTATGACCCTAAATGTAGGACTCATTCCATACCTGTATGTTGCACCTTTATTTACCAACCACGGGTTGTGTAAATGGTCAGGTGAGTCGTGGACAGTGTGTCGCTACGGACCGATGGTCCTAGCTTGTCCTGATTAGATGAGTGACTCTCTACAGGATAGAGAGTGTACTGATCAATTGGGTGTGACTCTTTGTTGAACAGAGAGTATAGGGTAGATGTTCTGATTGTGAGACAGTACCCTCATGTCATTGCATGTATACTGACGACATCATCTCCCCTTGGGGTTGAGAGAGAGTCGTCAGTCATCCTGCCTCCCAGGTTACTTCCACTCGAATGGCGGGTGTGAGCATAGCATTTGTTGTCGCACTCTACCATTATTGGCGATGGTTGTTGGAGTTGCGTCGATTGTCACAGGTGCGTGGTACTCGACCACTCATTAGTAGTGTTAGTCGGGTGGCGTGGCGGGGACCCGTTAATGCGTAGCGAGCTCTTTACGCTCATATGCTACTTGATCATACTACTGACTCGGTCACTCGAGTGGTGGCGGTGAGTCGGGATAGTTGTCATGTCGTGCCACCTAGGCCACCTAGGGTCGTGGTAGCGAGTAGGGGTGGAGCATGACCATGCATCTTTGCATTCTTAGTATCATTGTTTTGCATATGATTATATATATATACATAGCTTGTATATATATATATATATATATATATATGGATGATGGTGATTAGTATACATACGATCCCAGTCTATATGTATACTCACTTTGATGATGCATTTGTATGTACTATGCCTGTTGCATTTGTTTGTACATATTCATACATGCTATTGCACATTCCTGTATGGTAGTAGGTTGATATTTGTATACCTATCGGATATTCACAGTGATACCCTTGACTCAGTTTAGGATATTGTGTTAGTACTATACTGTTATACCCTATGATGTGATTATATGCTAGATTGGATCAGGATAGAGTAGCTGACTGCCAGGTATGTCAGCATCGTTGATGTTCAGTTTATTTAGTATATGCATGCATATCTATAGTTATGCTGATGTATACTTGTTGTACGAGTAGATTAAACTGTTGAATGACATGTAATATTGATACATATATTTACATGTTTTCTCACGATTACTGGAGTTTTACTCACCACCTCGACCACTGGGTTTTTACGCATCGCCCGAGTAGCATGTAAACGACCGTGACGACTTGGAGCTGCGCCGACCGATCCATCCCATCTCCGTTTTCCGAGTCTCCCGAGGAGTTCATTTTTCTTATGGCTTGGACTTGTTTATTGTGTTTGGATTTTGGTCCTATGTCATGGAGCTTAGTTTATATTTGGACTTCGTTTTTATGTTGTGGATGTTATTTTGGTGTTGATGTTTTTGTATGGTTTTAGTGCTGTGGTCTTATCAGGTGGAGTACACCTGTATTTTGTTATGTATGTTGTGGGTATGCGCACTTTATTTCCGCTGCTATTATTTGTTATATATATACTGTTGTTGTTGTGGGCCTACGGGCCTTGTATTAACCCGAAATGTTGCCACGTACAGGGGAGATGCCGTCCGTTTGATTTTTGGCTCGGCATGCTCTCGGGGCGTGACAACTTTATTGGTATCAGAGCCCAAGGTTCTGCGATGCCATACAATGTTGTTTTGTGTCGAGTCTTGGATTCTCGGGAGTCGATTTATTCGGTTTTGGTTTTTGAGATGAGATGGACAGCGACCTGAGCTCCAAGCAGCACGAGGTAAGAATTCCTGAAAAACTTATGGTTTAGTAGATATTTATCTAAACTTGATCAGTAGGTGTATACAATAGAGTTATGACACCTGTGTAGACTTTTAGTAGAGGTCGTCCACCGAGACGACCAACCGGAGTTACCTTAGTGTTTATACTCCCAGTTTTATTGCCTATGCATTTAGATGCTTATAACAGGGAATAACCTGTAGTTTGTTGGTTATTGTTCGTAACCGTGGTATGTATTGACCCCGAAAACGACCTGTTAAGTTTGTGAGTCTTGAACCTGTGTCGAAAAGGTGATTTACCTTTGAGGGCCGACTGATACCGAGTCGGAAAACGGGGCCAAGTCGTCACATTTATTATGGAAATCAGAGACTATAGTCTTAGAGATTTCCACTAACTGTGCTAGTCGGATCATTACCTGTGGGTAATGAACAGACTTGTAGACTATTATTGATGCAGATAGCGGAAGGCTAGGTTATGGTGTTTCATAGGGATTTTATCCCTGAGTTGTTCGTACATAGTTATAAACTTTGAGAGTACTTTTAAGTACTTAACTCATGTTATACCGAGAAAGTAGAGTTATTTGCATACCATTATCGGGGTCAAGCCGGTATTTGGTGATAAATGCAGAAAATGACCTTCGGGAAATAAAACATCACTTGACACTGGTTTAGTGATGTTGAAAGAGAATATTTTCCTGTGTCACTTTTGTGACACATTGTAAGGAATTCTTGAGCTTCCAAAAAGGGCGCTCGGTTAGTAACAGTGTATGGTGCAGAGTCGTGAGACTTGCGGAGGTTACGGGCACATAATAGCTCAAGAAGATGAATGGATAATTTAAGCCACCCAGAGATTGGCTTATTGTGGGATTAGGATGTCGGGATCTTCTACCATATCCTACCGGAAGACGTTGGATTGAGACAGGAGTTTAGAAATGACTCCGTACAAGAGTTTAAGAGTTGAAGACCGGTAAGCAACTATTACAGGTCAACTGATTAGAGTCAGAAGTCTCCGACTATTGGATAGAAGGAGCAAGATCGGAGTTATAGGCTTTGAGCTATTTTCCGATTATAGAAGACCAACTGTAGATCATTAGGACGTTCTCGGGGATATCAGCAAAATCAGAACAAAGACTCCGAAGGGATTGTGTGCGTGCAGTGCGGATCATGAAGACGCGTGAAACCAGATATCTGTTGGAGCAGTTTAGCTGTTGCTATTGTGAGCAACTAGTACAGTGGAGGAGTTATACTTTGAAGACTCAGTTGAAGACTATCCGGGAGATTCCGGGAAGGTGATGCACCGTCTCGACAGCAGAGATCAGCACAGAAGATTTGGGTTATCTCAATAACAAGTAGTTATCCCTAGATGTGATTTGATTAGTATAGAGGAGAGAGTATACGACGATGGTCGTATTTATTCAGTATTCTATAGTTGTAGCTCGTAGGATTAAGGGATGGATTAGATGATCTAGGAAAAATCCTTGGATCATTCATCGCAGAAATGCGACCGTTTTGTCGCGGACTGTTGGATCTGATCTTATTCTCTTCGGAGAAAGGCCGAGACCTGCGTGGAGCCTTTGGGATCGGATCGACAGATATATCATCGTTCAGGGTATTACTCTAGTTTTACCCTCTGGGTTAATATGTTGAGAGATGCTTGTGGTTACAGGTATCTGTATCTAGAACATTCTCAGTTGGATTAGAAGGGTCCTTTACATCGACTTGTGGGTCGATGGTATCTCTACCGTCAGGTGAGAAGTGGACCAACGATTAAGAAGTCAAGGGAGGTCCTTAGACTTGGATAGACATATCTTTACTATAGACATATCCTTACGGATGGTCAAATTGTTAGAAGTATGGTACGATATGTCTCTCGGATGTGCGTATAATCTGAGAGCCTTCAGATGTAATTTTGGATGAACTCAAAGGCTTGCCGTTGCTTAGGCAAGTGGAGTTGGCGTTCGAAATGATTGTTAAAATAGTCCGGTATCGAAGATCGCATAACGAGTGATATTTTTGTTGGTATCAGTGTTGTTAAACACTATAAAAGAATTGGAATAACGTGAGTTGCGATTATAGGAGATGTTGGAGGGAATATCTATCTATCCCAGTATTTCTCCTTGTGAAGATCCAGAACTCTTTGTCGAAAGAGAGATGGACATTTGAGATTGTGCATCGATTGTCGATGATGGAATGCGATGATTGTTGAAAGTAAATATCCTACGTTGAGGATAAATGAGTTTTTTTGTTCAGCAAATGACACCTGTGTATACTCTAAGGTTGGTTTACGACTGGAGTACTGATATTGTAGTGACATGATGTCATACGATTATCATTGTCGATGTGATGATTAATATATATCATCAGCCAAGAGTAAAGGGGATGCAGGTGTGTAGATATGCCAATTTCATACTTGGTATGAATTGTATGAGTTTTGATTGTGTTGTTAGACTATTAAACGATTTAGTCGTCCAGGGATTTGAGAATCGTGTATCCTGAACACGATTGGATCCGTTCGTGATTGTTGGAGTTGCATAACCTGACCACTGTTGATTGTGGTAGTTGGATGTTGCGCACTCGACCACCGTAGATGGTTGTTTGCCTTATATGTTTTGGTTAGTATTGTAGATGTGGATAGAATGTCTTAGCATTACTATACCACAGATTTGTTTGACAAAGATGATGTTGTAAATCATTTAGTCGGAAGCTGGTGAAACCAGTTTACAAGACCTAGGCAGCGTTAACTTTTACACGAGTATTAGTTAATCCTTCCGGAGAGAATCAAAAGGATGATGTACGCAGATGCGTCGTTTCAGGGATCAGAACGATTCCGATGCAGTTGAATGAGACATATCTTATGCCTGCGTCAGTTAAGAAACTACGAGATAGTCTGTCATATACATGATGTGACTTTAGTAGTTATTATCTGGATTTGTAGTTGTATGGAGTAGGAATGCTCATGGGATTTTAACTAACTAATGGGTAGCTAGTATAAAGTTGTTGGAACGCGAATAGTTGTAATTTGCGAGATTTGATCGCTATAGTCTTCCATGCACTTACAGTGTGTGTGGAGTGTATCTTGGAAGGTTGATGGACTTCTCTTTTGAGAAGATAATTCCCCGTCTCTGATAAGGATAGTGTGTTCCGGACACGCGTCCAGTCAAGGAAGAGTTTCTACTGAAAGCACATCATTCGAGATGGGCTATATACCTTTGAGGTACTCAAATGTACCGAGAGTTGAAATGCTTACTGGTGGAAAGGTATGAAGAGAGATCTATACGACTTTGTTCTTTGGATATATACTATACCAGCAGGTGAAGGTTGAACATCAGAAACCCGCTAGATTGCTCCAGGAAATTCTAATTTTTGGAATGAAAGTGGAGCATATCACTATTGATTGTGTTACGGGATTGCCTAGGACCCGTAAAGGACATGATGCGATTTGGGTGAGTGTGGATCGACTGACCAAATCAGCTCATTTCCTTTCTATTCGTGAGTCGTACTTGTTGGATCATTCAGTAGAGTTGTATTACCGAAAGATTATCAGAATTGCGAGGGGTACTTTTAAGTACCATATCGGATAGAGATTCGCGATTACCTCGCGATTTTGACAGAGTCTGCATCAAGCTATGGGCACAGAGCTTCGACTCAGTATAACATTTCATCTGCGGATTGATGGACTGTCTGATCATGACATTCAGACTTTGAAGGATCTATTAAGATCTTGTGTCATGAATTATGGGAGTAGTGGGGAGGATCGCATTCCTTTAGTGGAATTTAACTATGAGGATAGTTATCACTCCTCCATTGAGATGAATCTTTCTGAGACCCTATACGTTAGACTCTGAAAATCTCCTGTGTTGTGGGAGGAAGTCAAGGAAATGACATCTATTGGGGGCCACAGGGTATCCAACATGATGCAGAGTTAGTGTGTGTCATAGGATGATGGTTAAAAGAGACACAGGGTCGACAGAAGACTTATGCAGACCGGAGGCGAAGACCTTTAGAAATTCTCAGTTGGAGAATAAGTATTTCTGCATGTTTCACCTTAGAAAGGGGGTGAAACGATTTGGGTCGCAAGGAGCGGCAATTGCGAAACAAAACCATCCGACTCGTGAAGGTGGGATGGCAGCATCATACAGATGAGGAGGTTACATGGGAGCTGGAAGATACTATCCGAGCTCGATACCCTCATTTGTTTATTTGAGGTATGTGGTTATTTTAGAATATGCTTGAATTAATTCTTGCATTAAAGTACGAAATTTGGGGACCAAATTTTAATAAGTGGGGGAGAATGTAAAATACAACAAAAAAAAAATTTGTTGGGTAATTAGGAGAATACCCGATAGAAATTTTTCAGGAATTTTTAGAAATTTTTCTGGACTCGAACGGAAATTTCTAAGACCCTTTTTGTTTAAGAGTTAGTAGACTTAACGGGTCTGAAATCCAACCCGTTAAACAAAAGGAACCCAACCCGTTTTCTCAACCTAACGCCGAGCCGCCGTCCAACTCTTAATTTCGCCGAAATCCCATTTCCCGTGCGTTCGCGATCTCGCGTTCTCTTCTTAACTTCTCCGCGACCACAGCCGCCACGCCGATCACCTTCCTTGCCTCCCGAGACCTACGGAGCCTCCTCCTCCCTCCCCTCTCCTCGCCGTCATGTTCTCAAGCCTTCTCGCTCGTGACCTCTTCGATGCCAGGCCGTTCCCTCTGCGAGCGCCGGTCTTCTTCCTCACGGCAGGCGGTGGCTATTAGCTTAGACGACCCTCGAACGGACTGGGACCGGGAGGACAGGAACGGGCTGGAAGCTTGGATCGACGGAGATGTCTTTCCCGATCGTCGCCGAAGCAAGTGGTATGGAGCGATCTGTTGCTGTCGCCACCTGAGCTCGCTGCACCGGCGGAGAAGGGGTTCGTAGCGGGGAGACTGTGCCGACAGGAAGTCGATCTGGAGGCTTGGGTCAACGGCGACGGCGCTGTGGTTGGGTAGAGACGACGACGATTCGCTACCGGTGGTTGTAGGAGCTAGGGCAGTAGGGGCGTAGGGGCGTAGGCGTTGATTTCGCCGGTGAGCAGAGTCATCAGTAGGAGGCTTGGACCGACGACAGCATCACTTGCGCTCGAGTTCACGATGTCGAAGGTGGGCTTGGACCTACCGATTTGGGCAGTAGGTGATCTGGTGAACAGGGCTGCCTGTTGTTGGGATTTTCTTGACAGGTTCAACTTGATTTTTTATTTGTGCTATGAATTCCATTCGGTTGAATGGCTGTGATGTGTTGTGGCTATTTCCCCTTCTGAATTGATCGATTTATTTTGGGCAGTGGGTTTTTCCGACGAATTGGACAATTAGGGAGGAAAGCTGCCGAGGGGAGGTTTCAATCGCTGGTGTGGATTTGTTGAGTTCAAAGGGGGCGGTGGAAGGCTGGATCGAAGCCATGAAGTCACATTGAGGTGAAGAGGGTGATCCGAGGAGGGTGATTCTCACATACGATTTGAGTAAATACAAATCTAATGTTCTATACTTGGTGTAGGACGTGGTGTGGATGTTACAAGTTCTGTAAGTTCATACTTGATATTATATGGTTGTGTAATATACTTACCGTTAGTTGTTGTGGATGTGATTATTAAAGGTCCACAAACAAGGGGTTAATTCTGTTGTTGAATGTTTCAGTTGATATTCTGTGATTGGATCAGGAGGCTACAATGAGGAAATTGGAGTAAGTATGTTCAGGTTTGGAAACTTTATCGATATATAAAAATAGATATATGTTGATGCAGCTCGTTTCTGTGTTGTGGTTGTGATGGTAGGTGGCTGTTGTGGTCGAATCTATTTGGTGGTTATAGATTGCTACTTCAATGATGGATCATGATGCTTTGAAACAGAAGCTAAGCTAGGTAAGTTGTGATTTAAAAGCTAATGGAAGAAGCTATTCAGTTAGTTGATCGAGATACAAGGTTGATGTAAGATTTGATTCGATCATTGGATATGTGATGATACTTAACTGTATCCTATTGTCACAGGACTTTGATTGCGATTGATACATGGACGTGAAGATGGATAGCACAGATTACATATCAGGTAGGTAATTTTCTACCGGTCGGGTAGATGTAATAATTTCCAGATTTAGATATAGATATGAACATGTTAGGTGTTCATATTACCTTGATCATGCTCTGTTTATCGTTTGCTTGAACTTACCGTTGATATATATGTGTGTGCTCGATTATTGATAACACATGTTCCCTAGCATGATCTAGAAGTTACAGATGTAAGTAGGTCTAACTGTTTAGTAGGGTGTAGATGTTCGAGTACAGAGGATGACCTAAATTACAAATTTGGTAAAAAGGTCCTCTGTAGATAAGTATGACCCTAAATGTAGGACTCATTCCATACCTGTATGTTGCACCTTTATTTACCAACCACGGGTTGTGTAAATGGTCAGGTGAGTCGTGGACAGTGTGTCGCTACGGACCGATGGTCCTAGCTTGTCCTGATTAGATGAGTGACTCTCTACAGGATAGAGAGTGTACTGATCAATTGGGTGTGACTCTTTGTTGAACAGAGAGTATAGGGTAGATGTTCTGTATGTGAGACAGTACCCTCATGTCATTGCATGTATACTGACGACATCGTCTCCCCTTGGGGTTGAGAGAGTCGTCAGTCATCCACCTCCTCGAGTTACTTCCAGAGGAGTAACTGGTGTGAGGGCATAGCATTTGTTGTGCCGCACTCTACCATTATTGACGATGGTTGTTGGAGTTGCGTGCAGTTGTCCTGGGTGCGTGGCACTCGACCGCTCATTGGCAGTGTCAGTCGGAGTGGCCAGCAGCAGGGACCCCCGTTGCGTAGCGAGCTACTTACGCTCATATGCTACTTGATCATACTACCCAACTCGGTCACTCGAGAGTGGTGGCGACTGGAGTCGGGATAGTTGTCATGTCGTGCCACCTAGGCCACACTGGGGTCGTGGTAGCGAGTAGGGATGAGCAGGCATGACCATGCATGCTGCATTGTCGTATCATACGGTGTTTTGCATATGATTATATATATATACATAACTGCTTGTATATATATATATATATGGATGATGGTGATTAGTATACATACAGATACAGTCTATATGTATACTCACTTTGATGATGCATTTGTATGTACTATGCCTGTTGCATTTGTTTGTACATATTCATACATGCTATTGCACATTCCTGTATGGTAGTAGGTTGATATTTGTATACCTATCGGATATTCACAGTGATACCCTTGACTCAGTTTAGGATATTGTGTTAGTACTATACTGTTATACCCTATGATGTGATTATATGCGGATTGGATCAGATAGAGTAGATGATGCCCGTATGTATCGGCTCGTTGATGTTCAGTTTATTTAGTATATGCATGCATATCTATAGTTATGCTGATGTATACTTGTTGTACGAGTAGATTAAATTGTTGAATGACATGTAATATTGATACATATATTTACATGTTTTCTCTGATTACCTGCTGAGTTTTACTCACCACCTCCGACCCTGGGTTTTTCTGTCGCCCAGGTAACAGGTAGATGACTTCGTGATGACTTGGAGCTGCGCCGACCGATCCATCCCATCTCCATTTTCCGAGTCTCCCGAGGAGTTCGTTTTTCTTATGGCTTGGACTTGTTTATTGTGTTTGGATTTTGGTCCTATGTCATGGACCTTAGTTTATATTTGGACTTCGTTTTTATGTTGTGGATGTTATTTTGGTGTTGATGTTTTTGTACGGTTTTAGTGCTATGGTCTTGTCAGGTGGAGTACACCTGTATTTTGTTATGTATGTTGTGGGTATGCGCACTTTATTTCCGCTGCTATTATTTGTTATATATATACTGTTGTTGTTGTGGGCCTACGGTCCTTGTATTAACCCGAAATGTTGCCACGTACAGGGGAGATGCCGTCCGTTTGATTTTTGGCTCGGCATGCTCTCGGGGCGTGACACATATAATACCTCATAATTGTATGTACTCATAATTGTATGTATAAGTATAATATAACGAAGGAGGAATATGAATATATAAGGAAGACTAAAAGGTTGGGTTATTTATAGAAAAGAAAAAGTGGAAAAGGATGTAAATTCAATTGGATTCCTGATCCAATAAAGAATCCTTTTTTCAGATTTAGTATAGATAAATATGTTATACTATTCAATTCTCGACGATGAATTTATTTGATAGATCATATATTGTTATTCATAATACTGATCCGATTCAGTATCATCAGAATGCAATTCATCCCATTGAATTTACAGGAATCCAATTTCTCATCTCTATGGGATTAGATCCCGAGTTATTGCGAAGTAAAAAAACAATGAGATTATGGAAGTAAATATTCTCGCATTTATTGCTACTGCACTGTTCATTCTAGTTCCTACTGCTTTTTTACTTATCATCTACGTAAAAACAAACAAAATGACTAATTTGATTGAAACTTTAATTATTAGTTCTCATCAATGATTGAAGAAAGGGATTCAAACTTCAAGTCTTAAACGAAAGAAATGATCCGTTTGGAATCATAAGTATATGAGATAATAAGTATCGAGATAGTACTATCTAAGCCTAGATAGTATGGTATAGTTATCCACTATTATATAGTATATATTATCATATTCATTATTTTCATAGAGAGTTGTATTATATATTGATCTAGATATCGACTTTTTCCTATAAAAAAAGCCCATATCTAGATCAATATGTACATAGATTAGATGTATATCTAAATAGTACATCAAAATAGCAGCCCAATTCTTTTTTTGGCTACATTTACTGTGTGTATTTGATCGATCCAAAATAATCGAAGGCCAACTATTCTAATTCTTAACCTCTTTTATAATTTATTTATATAGGATGGATCCTTAGATCCATCAAAAGAATCAATGGATCTAGAATAATTTGGGCATATACTAATCTATTAGAAATTTCAAATTAAATAAAAAGTAAATAAAAAGAGAAAAGAAAAGCGAAACCAAAGAATCTTTTTCTTTTAGATTTCCCACCCCAATAAGCTATTGCTTGATCCATTAATTGAGAAAGAAAACATGATCTGCGGAGTTCTATTCTATGATAATTTATTCAGATTTGTAAAAGGGAATAGGTTAATAGAGTAGACTCCTCTCCATTTTTTTATGCTTTTTTTTTTTGACTCATATCATGTCTTAAGCATAAAAAATGGAGAGGAGTCTAAAAGAAAGGTGAAATACGATCGTGAATCGCGCAACGAAAGAAGGATCTAATCTTCTTATGTGTAGAACCTCTTTTATTTGGTTTGGACAACAACTAGTCACTTCCAATAGAAAGTATGTATTGCCATAATCTAATTAGATTAGCGGAACGACTTTCTGTTCTCTTAGAACGAGAAAAGTTAAAAGAGGGAAACAAATACAAATAAAGAAAAAGAAAAACCCATTTGGTTTTTGCTCATTGTAATATCCCTAATTACGTAAGAACTGGTTTATTAAAATAGAATGTTTAGGAAGAATCGTTGAAAAATTTTCCTATCATGCGTAGATTTGAGTTTGAAATAGAACTTATAGTAAAGTAATCATTCATTGTTTGATCGAATGGTTATTATTCATTATTGTATTCTCTTATTCATTACTATATTTCAAGATAATTTTTAAACAGAGACATTCTTAAAAGAAAAAAGCTTCGCAAAAGCGCTCAATTAAACAATTCATACAATTAAATTACTCAGCGAGTAGTCCCCTAAAGTCCACTCCTTCCCCATACTACAAGTGAGAGGAAAAATGTAAAGACTACCATTAAAGCAGCAAAGCGAGACTTACTATATCCATATGAATTTTGTCTCCTATCTCTATGAAGAAATTATTTAATTATTGATCAATAATCATAGTGGAATTAATGGCGCAGAGTCAAAATATAATTCTGACTTAAGGCTTTTAATGAACCAATCCAATGAATCTACTTGTAACAAAATTCTATCTGGTAGAATTTGAAGTATAAGTGTTAAGATTAAGTACAGATATGATACACATACCTTTTCTTGGAAAATTGGATAGCAAAGGAATACTTCTATCCTAATGAAATGAAACATGTGGGAATACTAAGACCTATTGTTTGTTACCCCCCCTTTTTTTTCGACTTTTACTTTTACTCTATAAAAATGAAAATAAGAGTTGACCGACTATCCTGATTGAATGTATGATTACTCAGAGACCCTCGTGAGTCTAGATACAAAGTTTCTTAAATACTTTCCACAACTTCTAAATGGATTTCCCATCAGCCTATCCAATCTAATTCCAGATGGAGTCAGTAGACACAATTTTAGTAGTGGTAGTAAAAAATAATTAGGAATTCTTGATACTCTTTACAATCTCGTCTTCAATCCTACGAGAAAAATGGATTGTCTTTTAGGAACCTTTGGATACTTTCGACCTCTGATTTTCGTTGTTGTGAATCCCAGAATTGACTCTCACTATTTTTTTTTTCAAAAAAAAAAATAGTGAGAGTCAATCATATTACTAAGTAAGACTCACTTCATTCCTATTTGTATCGGTTTGAGCCACACCCAAGTACCAGATTTTGAGAAAAAAAAAAAACTATCGATAGGCTTATACTTCTCCGGCTTCGGGGACAAAATTCTTGGTCAAATCAGTAGAATAAGAAATCCCCCGTTTGTTTTTTGTTGATCACGCGACACCCAGATTTGAACTGGGGATAAAGTATATGCAGTCCCCTGCCTTACCACAAGTCCATGTCGCCAAATCCGATCCAAATCTAAAATAGGTAAAAAAAGAGTATTCATCCATATTCTTTTACTAAGATTCTATTACTAATTCTTTTCTTTTTTTGATCCAATCAAATTTAGATTATTCTCTTCGATTGGTTATCACACCCCTTAAAAACTCCCCTTCTCTTTCCATTGAGAAGGTAAAAAATGGATTTTCGGTCACAGACTGAAAAATTTAGTGCAAATTGGAACCATTAACTATTTTTTTTTTTTGAATTAGTGAAAAGTTCTTCCATTTTTATCTCAAATTGTTGCCTTTCCTTACTGGCATAACAAATCAATTCAAATATAACAATATATGATATGTGTATATGTAAACCCATACCCCAAAAACAAAAATTGTTACACATATACCGGGACGGGTCCTTTTTATGTACATATCCCATATCCTTATAGGGAATCGTGGCTTTTTTTTTTTCGTTTTCTCTACATAGAATGGAAAAAGTGGAAATTATGATATAGTGTGACTCGACTTACATACAACAAACAAAACAAAATTGCTATAAAAAAAAGATGAGATATGTGGATAGGTGGATAGCTATACCGGCATATACTTTATTTAGTAAATATTATTCCTATTATGCAATTCAATCATATTCCATAAATCCATATATTATATATATAGTAAAAATAAAATTATATTTATATATGGTTATATAGTTAAAGTAAAAAAATCCAAAAAAAATTTTCAACATGAAATAAAATTGACTTTAACTAAAGGGAAACCCATATTACTACTGACTTTCTTTATCTCATTCATAGAGATTCGATTTCATTCTGAATCCATTTATTTTTTTGGTACCCAATCAATCTAATCGTATTATCATAATAATAGGTAGAAGTTGGATGAATTTTTATATTCTATATAAGACTCCATAAGTGTAAATGCGGAATTTTTTAGGAATGTTTTATTTTATAAATTCATTTCCATTTGTACTGTCAAATTCAACTTGCGTCGAAAATGCTCTTCATTCCTCTGTCTCATTTCCATTCTCATACGTATGAAGTAGGGTTGTCTAAAATTTTATGTGATTCAAGATGCGGAATATACATTCCATCATTCTTAAATCGATCCATATGGATCGATAAATAGTGAGCTAATAATGGGATTTTTCGATAAAGTGGAAACTTTTAAATTAAGATGCTCTGGGATGATGGAAATGAGGGAATGTCCACAATACCTGGATTTAGTCAGATCCAATTTGAGGGATTTTGTAGGTTTATTAATGAGGGCTTGACGGAAGAATTTCATAAGTTTCCAAAATTGAAGACACAGATCAAGAAATTGAATTTAAATTATTTGTGGAAAGATATCAATTGGTAGAACCCTCGATAAGCGAAAGAAATCTGTATGAATCACTCACATATTCTTCTCAATTATATGTACCATGGGATTAATTTGGAAAACCGGTAGAGATATGCAAGAAGAAACAATTTTTATTGGAAACATTCCAATAATGAATTCCACAGGAACCTTTATAATAAATGGAATATACTGAATTGTGATCAATCAAATATTGCAAAGTCCTGGTATTTACTCTAGTTGAATTGGACAATAACAGACTTCGAATTTACTATACCAGCGATTCCATAATATCGATTGGGGGAGATAAGAATTAGAGATTGATAGAAAATCAAGGATATGGGCCCGTGTGAGTAGGAAACAAAAATATCTATTCTAGTTCTATCATCGGCTATGGGTTCAATCTAAGAGAAATTGGATAATGTTTGTTACCACCAAATTTTCTTGTCTTTCTGAATGATAAAGAGAAAAAGATTGGGTCAAAAGAAAGTGCTATTTTGGAATTTTATCAACAATTTGCTTGTGTAGGCGGGGATCCGATATTTTACGAGTCCTTATGTAAGGAATTACAAAAGAAATTTTTCAACAAAGATGTGAATTAGGAAGGATTAGTCGACGAAATATGAATCGTCATTGAATCTTGATATACCTCGAACAATACATTTTTGTTACCACGAGATGTATTGGTGCGTGGATCATTTGATCGGAATGAAATTTGGAATGGGTACACTTGATGATATGAATCACTTGAAAATAAGCGTATTCGTTCTATAGCGGACTTGCTCTGAGGATCAATTTGGGTGGCTCTTGTTCGTTTAGAAAACGCAGTTCGAGGAACTATATCTGGAGCAATTCGTCATAAATTGATACCGACTCCTCAAAATTTGGTAACTTCAACTTCATTAACAACCACTTATGAATCGTTTTTTGGCCTACATCCTTTATCTCAAGTTTTGGATCGAACTAATCCATTGACACAAATTGTTCATGGCGAAAATTGAGTTATTTGGGTCTGGAGGATTGAGGAAAAGCGCTAGTTTTTGGATACGAGATATTCATCCTAGCCACTATGGACGATATTGTCCAATTGACACGTCGAAGGAATCAATGTTGGACTTATTGGATCCTTAGCCATTCATGTGAGGATTGGCCATTGGGGATCCATAAAGAGTCCGTTTTATGAAATATCTGAAAGATCAAAAAAGAGGCGATAGTTTATTTATCACCAAATAGAGATGAATATAATAGGGTAGCGGAAATTCTTTGGCCTTGAATCGAGTATTCGGGAAGAGCGAGTTGTTCCATCTCGTCTCAAGAGTTCCTGACTATTGCATGGGAGCGATTCATCTTAGAAGTATTTTCCTTCCAATATTTTTCTATTGGAGCTTCTCATTCCTTTTATCGCGCATAATGATGCGAATCGGGCTGTAATGAGTTCTAATATGCAGCGCCAAGCAGTTCCGCTTTCTCAGTCCGAGAGGTGCATTGTTGGAACTGGACTGGAACGTCAAACGGCTCTAGATTCGGGGTTTCCTCTATAGCCGAACACGAGGAAAGATCATTTATCGATCGACAAGATTCTTTTTGCAAGTAATGGAGACACTACTATAAGTATTCCATTAGTTATCATCAGCGTTCAACAAAAATACTTGTATGCATCAAAAACCTCCGTTTCATGAGGTAAATGCATTAAAAGGGACAAATTTTAGCAGATAGTGCGGCTACGATTCTTTGGGAACTCGCTTTAGGAAAAATGTATTAGTAGCTTATATGCCATGGGAAGGTTACAATTTTGAAGATGCAAACTAATTAGCGAGCGTTTGGTATATGAAGATATTTATACTTCTTTTCACATCCGAAATATGAAATAAAGACTCATATGACAAGCCAAGGACTGAAAGAATCACTAGGAAATACCACATCTAGAGGCTCATTTACTCATAATTTAGACAGAAATGGAGTTGTGATCTTTGGGATCTTGGGTAGAAAGCAGTGATATTTTAGTAGGAAAATTAAGGCCTCGGGGCAAGCGAATCCTCGTATGCTCAGAGGATAGATTATTAAGAGCCATTCTTGGAATTCAGTATCCACTGCAAAAGAAACTTCTCTAAAACTACCTACAGCGGAAGAGGGCGTTATTGATGTGAGATGGATCCGGAAAAGGGGGTTCTGTTATAATTTAGAAATGATTAGTGTATATATTTCATGAACGTGAAATCAAAGTAGGTGATAAAGTAGCTGGAAGACATGGGAATAAAGGTATCATTTCCAAAATTTTGCCTAGACAAGATATGCCTTATTTGCAAGATGGAACACCTGTTGATATGGTCTTCAACCCATTAGGAGTACCATCATGAATGAATGTGGGACAGATATTTGAATGTTCGCTCGGGTTAGCGGGGGATCTGTTAAAAAGACATTATAGAATAGCATCTTTTGATGAGAGATATGAGCAAGAGGCTTCGAGAAAGCTAGTGTTTTCTGAATTATATGAAGCCAGTAAGCAAACAAAAAATCCATGGGTATTTGAATCGGAATATCCGGGAAAAAGCAGAATATTTGATGGAAGAACAGGAAATCCTTTTGAACAACTTGTCTTAATAGGAAAGTTCTATATTTTAAAATTAATTCATCAAGTTGATGATAAAATCCATGGATGTTCTAGTGGGCATTACGCACTTGTTACACAACAACCCCTTAGAGGAAGGGCAAAACAAGGGGGACAACGAGTAGGAGAAATGGAAGTTTGGGCTTTAGAGGGATTTGGTGTTGCTCATATTTTACAAGAGATGCTTACTTATAAATCTGATCATATTAGAGCTCGTCAAGAAGTACTTGGTGCTACGATCATTGGAGGAAGAGTATCTAACCCAGAAGATGCTCCAGAATCTTTTCGATTGCTCGTTCGAGAACTACGATCTTTAGCTATAGAACTGAATCATTTCCTTGTATCTGAGAAGAACTTCCAGATTAATAGGAAGGAAGCTTGATCTGAATGAATCAGAATTTCTATTCTATGATTGACCGGTATAAACATCAACAACTTCGAATTGGCCTAGTTTCTCCTCAACAAATAAAGGCTTGGGCCAACAAAATCTTACCTAATGGAGAGATAGTTGGAAAGGTGACAAAGCCCTATACGTTTCATTATAAGACCAATAAATCGGAAAAAGATGGATTGTTTTGTGAAAGAATCTCTGGACCCATAAAAAGTGGAATTTGTGCTTGTGGAAATTATCGAGTGATTGGTGAAAAGAAGACCAAATTTTGTGAACAATGTGGGGTGGAATTTGTTGATTCTCGGATCTGAAGATATCAAATGGGATACATAAAACTTGCATGTCCATTAACTCATGTGTGGTATTTAAAATGTCTTCCTAGTTATATTGCGAATCTTTTAGATAAACCCTTAAGGAATTAGAAGGCACTGTATCTTGTGATGTGTGATTTGATCCAAATTTGCGTTTCTGATTCTGATCGAGAAAGTCATCCCGCTCAATCCGATTGGGATGCCCCCGGCTTTGACATGTATTTTTTGAGAAGTAGAAGTAACATGAAACTCAGAATTCAATTATAGGTGTATACAATACTTCCAAATGAAAGGGGAATTAATCCATGGTCGATTTCGTATAAATAAGAATTTCTAATTCTACCTATACCTCGTACCTCGTGAAAAAAAAAAAAGACTTTTTTGTGTAATCAGTTATTTCATTTAGATTGCATTTAAGCAAGCAAATATAGCATTGTTCTGAAGTCTATCTATCGCATATATGCTTTAAGGGACATCTTGACATAACCATCGAGGTAAATAGGGGCCTAAAAGATCGAATAGAACAATATATAGACAAGTAAATCCCTTTACGAGTCCCAAAGTATTCAAGATTCATCATTTAACGAAGTAGACTACTCAAAAATCTCATATTTTCATTTTATCTAATTTTATCATAAGTAATTCTTAAAATGAATTCTTAAAATGAAAGTAACAAAAAGAACGTTGGTCCTTAGTGGGAACTTGAGTAAGGAGTAGTTCCTTGTTTGTAGGGTTTTTCGAACAAACTTTTAAAATAAGAAACAATTCCCTTTTTTGAGGTAACTACTTGAGCCGGATGAAAGGAAACCTTCACGTCCGATTTTAAAGGGGGGAATCCAACCCTACAGGAACCTATCTCAATTTTTGTTTTGCTAGGCCCATAGCTAAAAAACCTACTTTCTTACGATTACGAGGTTTATTCGAATATGAAATCCAATCCCGGAAATACATACCACTTTTTTACTACCCAGTCTTGAGACATTTCAAATCGAGAAATCTCTACAGGAGCAGGTGCATCAGAGAACAATTAGCCGATTCAGATTTGCGAATTATTACAAGTAATTCATTGGTAGAATGGAAGGAGTTAGGGGAGAAGGGTTCCACTGGAAATGAATGGGAAGATAGAAAAATTAGAAGAAGAAAAGATTTTTTGGTTAGACGCATGAAATTAGCTAAACATTTTAGTCGAACAAATGTAGAACCAGAATGGATGGTTTTGTGCTTATTACCAGTTCTTCCTCCCAAATTGAGACCAATCATTCAGATAGATGGGTGTAAACTGATGAGTTCGGATATTAATGAACTCTACAGACGAGTTATTTATCGGAATAATACTCATACCGATTTATTAGCAACAAGTAGATCTACGCCGGGGGAATTAGTAATGTGTCAGGAAAAATTGGTACAAGAGGCCATGGATACACTTCTTGATAATGGAATCCGTGGACAACCAATGAGGGATGGTCACAATAAAGTTTACAAGTCATTTTCAGATATAATTGAAGGTAAAGAAGGAAGATTTCGTGAAACTCTGCTTGGTAAACGTGTCGATTATTCGGAACGTTCCGTTATTGTCGTGGGTCCTTCGCTTTCATTACATCAGTGTGGATTACCTCGAGAAATAGCAATAGAGCTTTTACAAACATTTGTAATTCGTGGTCTAATCAGACAACATGTTGCTTCTAACATAGGAATTGCTAAAAGTAAAATTCGGGAAAAAGAACCCATTGTATGGGAAATACTTCAAGAAGTTATGCAGGGGCATCCTGTATTATTGAATAGAGCACCCACCCTGCACAGATTAGGCATACAAGCATTCCAACCTATTTTAGTGGTTGGGTGTCACGCCCCCGGGAGTATGCCGTGCCGAAAATCAAATGGACGGCATCTCCCCTGTACGTGGCAACATCTCGGGTTAATACAAGGCCCGTAGGCCCACAACAACAACATCATAAACAGATATAAATATATCAAACACACAGCGGAAACATAAACACATACCCACAACAAAATCTACCAAAACATACGGGTGTACACCCCCTGACAAGACCACAGTACTAAAATAGTACATAAAGCAACGACACAAAACAAGGTCCACAACATAACGACGAAGTCCATACATAAACTCGAGTCAATAACATAGAATCAAAAATCCATAAACGCAGCTGGGGCATTCGTGAGACCGAACGACATCACTAGAAATTCGTAATGTCCATAACGGGTGCGGAAAGCTGTTTTCTGAACATCCTCATCTCTTATCCGAAGCTGATGATATCCTGAGCGCAGATCAATTTTAGAATACACACATGTATCCTTAAGCTGATCGAACAAATCTTCTATCCTCGGCAGTGGATATTTGTTCTTAACTGTGACTGCATTCAGTTGCCGATAGTCAATACATAACCGCAACGATCCATCCTTCTTCTTGACAAAGAGTACTGGTGCTCCCCATGGTGAAACACTAGGTCGGATGAATCCATTATCCAGCAACTCTTGCAGTTGAACCTTAAGTTCATTCAGCTCCTTTGGCGCCATCCGATAAGGAGGTTTCGATATAGGCGCGGTTCCTGGAATCACCTCTATCGAAAATTCAACTTGCCTAGAAGGTGGCAAGCCTGGAAGTTCATCGGGAAATACATCTGGATACTCTCGGACTACTTGCACATCAGAGAGGGGTGGTAGTCCTTCGTTCTCAACTTTGACTAGAGATAACAGATAACCTTGACAACCCTGAGCCAATAGCTTCTGAGCCTGTAGAGCTGATATAATGGATAATCCATCGTCTCTAGTACCAACAAATTCCCAAGCTGGTTGATCTGGTGGTTGGAAAGTCACCACTCTTGCTCTACAATCCACTGTAGCGTGATAAGCGGCCAACCAGTCCATACCGAGAATAATATCGAACTCTATCATTTCCAACATCTGAAGGTCCACTGTAAGGATATGCCCGTCAAAGTCTAATGGGCAACCCTTGATTTCTTGGTGGCTAGTTAGCACCTCTCCTGATGGCAAGGATACTGCTAACCCACAAGAACGAACCCTGGGGATTCTTCCAACTCTACCCAGAAATACTCTAGATACAAATGAATGGGAACTACCTGTATCTATCAACGTATCAGCATATATAGCATAAACTGAAACCATACCACGTATGACTGATCCATCAGCCCGCTGTGCCTCCTCTCTAGTGATAGCAAAGACTCGTCCAGTCTCTATATTCGTCGGCTGCATCCCAGACGAAGTAGTAGTGTGCCTCCACTCCATTTGGATCTCGGCTCTGTGATCTTGGAGGTGAGTAGCAGCATAAGGTATCCACGAGAGTGAACAGCGACGGCGGTGCAGATACCCCTGGGTAGTAGATCACCGGAGATGCAGGATACTGGATCGCTGTCGGCATCACTGTAGGAGCGCTTCCCTGCATCTGATATAAGTGTCTTTGGTGGAGTCTTGGGCCCTCATCCATAATTTGCATCTGTGATCTTTGTCCTTCTTGTCATCTTCCCTTATTAGAGCTACCAGGAAACTCAACCGCATTTCTCAACGCATCTCGCTAGTATGTCCGGGTTGCTTGCAATAGTAGCAAACCGGCTGCTCCAAAGGACACTCTGGAGCTCTATGACTTCCGGATCCGCATTTATAACATCCACTTCTGCTCTGACTCTTCTGGTTCTTCTGAGACCCTCCAGAGAACTCTAATGCTGGACGCTTCCCTTTCTGCGATCTAGCTGACCCTTCTGTCACACCTCGTGTAGTTCCTTTTTGCTCCCCTTTCTTCTAAGTCCCTTGAGCTGAACCCTGGTTCTGTTGCTTGCCCTTAGTCATCTGTTTCTCGATATCTTTCTCCTTGGAGATTTGCTGGGAAGTCATCTCGATAAAGAGGGCACGGTCCAATGCCTCCCTGTAGGAGGTAATGCTAGATCCTGACATCCTCGCTCTGATACCAATAAAGTTGTCACGCCCCCGGGAGTATGCCGTGCCGAAAATCAAACGGACGGCATCTCCCCTGTACGTGGCAACATCTCGGGTTAATACAAGGCCCGTAGGCCCACAACAACAACATCATAAACAGATATAAATATATCAAACACACAGCGGAAACATAAACACATACCCACAACAAAATCTACCAAAACATACGGGTGTACACCCCCTGACAAGACCACAGTACTAAAATAGTACATAAAGCAACGACACAAAACAAGGTCCACAACATAACGACAAAGTCCATACATAAACTCGAGTCAATAACATAGAATCAAAAATCCATAAGACAAACACAAATCCTCGGGAGACTCAGAAAGCGGAGATGGGATGGATCGCCGACGTAGCTCCAAGTCGTCACGAAGATCTCTACCTGTTACCTGGGCGACAGAAAAACCCAGGGTCCGTGGGAGTGAGTAAAACTCAGCAGGTAATAGATAAACATGTTCATTAATATCACATGTATTT
This sequence comes from Wurfbainia villosa, assembly GCA_025175895.1. NCBI lineage: Eukaryota > Viridiplantae > Streptophyta > Magnoliopsida > Zingiberales > Zingiberaceae > Wurfbainia > Wurfbainia villosa. Next base: position 94,676,783 of record CM045986.1, read on the forward strand.
CGACAGTAAAATCTACAGGTATCTCTAGCATGATAATATATATATATCCATGTATATACCATCTAACCAAAAGTCAATATGAACTGCAGACATACCTGAACGTCTGCTATGCTACATCTATCCAACCTGAGCACATATACACAACATATGGTATAAAGAATAGAACTAACTCATACCACATCCTGCTATGGGTCAAGGGTATCACAGTGAATAACTAACCAGTATACAAGTGATGGCCTACTACCATACAGAAAAATGTAATAACATGTATGAATATGTGCAAACAAATGCAACAAACATAGTACATACAAATGCAGCATCACAATAAGCATATCTATATATAGACTACAGCTATATACGTATGCTAATCACAATCATCCATATATATATATACATGCATATATATATATGTATGGTAATATGCAAAAATGCCATAAGTCAGCAATGCAGTATGCATGGTCATGTCGGCTCACCCTAAAGCTACCACGACCCCAGTGTGGCCTCGGTGGCTCGAGCATGACAATCGTCCCAACTCAACACCAACCACTACTCTCGAAAGTGGCCGAGTGGAAGGTGATGATCGAGTAGCATATAAGCATAAAGAGCAAGCTACACGACGGGGTCCCCGCTGGCCAATCCGATACCACTACCCATGAGTGGTCGAGTGCCACACACGCAGACTATGGCACGCAAATCCAACTATCACCGCTCAGAGTGATAGAGTGCGGCACTACAATGCTCGCTCACACCGCTACTCCTCCTATGAGTAACCGTGGAGGTAGGATGACGGCACACTCTCAACCACAAGGGAGACATCGCCGCCAAATGCATGCAAATGACATGAATGTAAGGTCTCACAAATGACATCCACCATAGACTCTCTACTCTACAGAGGGTCATGCTAACAGATCAACGACTTCTCTATCCTCAGAGAGTCGTACTCAACCGATCAGATTACTACTAGGACCAATTCAGAAGCGACACCCTAAATACCATTCACCCGACCATTTGCATAATGCATGGTTGAGAAACATGCAATCTAAGGGGTACTAGAATTAACTCTAGGTTCAAGACATCATCTACCTACGAATGACCTTTTTGCCAAATTTACAATCAGGTTGTCATCCGTACCTTACTACTTGTATTTAACTTAAACAAATTCTAAGTTATTTACATCATCTATGTGTATAACTCCTAATCATGGTAACATAACATGATAGCAGCAAGGAGTTAAAAGCCAACGGATAAAGTATCAAGCATAAGATGAATAGAACAAGATCAAGGTAACATGATCATTTAAGATGATCATGCATCTAAATCAGATGCATTACTACCGACCGGGTAGGAATCACCCATCAGAAATGTTCAGAGTAATGAAATCTCACGGCCAAGGACTGCCCTCGTGATCCACGTCCTGCAATTAGCATCAATTACATTTTAGTACAAACAGTTTACAAAATACATAGATAAATTCACTACTACATCGTTCTTACATTCGCATCCTTCTATCGAATGTGAATTAAAAGTCCCAATCAACCATGGTCGATTCACTATAACCAACCATCACAGTATACCCTCAATTGGTACGATTAACATCATAATCACAACAACCCAATATTGAATAAAATCAAGAACAACCTCATTTATCTATCACAACTATGGAAACAATAACTAGCCAGATTACTGAAATTCCAGATCCAGCTCCTAGCTCATTTACATCCCTACTACAGAACACCACCTACCATTTACAGCTCCTTCTAAGCCTACCACAACGAACAATCAAACAGTCAACGACAGAAAAAAACAATTTGAGATATACCTGCCCTGATCACTTGGTTACCAGGATTCATAAACTTTAGTACTTATCCTGGAGGTCTAGAGTTCGAATCCTGGGGAAGGCAAAAACCCACTTCCAGGGGTGGGAAGTCCAGGTGAGTAACGACGGGCCAACAGGGGCGACGGTCGGCGACCAATAGGGGTCGCCGAATTTCCGCCAACAGGGGCGACGGTCGTCGACCAATAGGGGTCGTCGAATTCCGCCAATAGGGGCCCAGTCGTTACAATAAAAAGGCGCCTTTTTATTGTAACGACCGGGCCCCTATTCGCCCCTGTTGGCGGAAATTCGGCGACCCCTATTGGTCGCCGACGCGCCTCTGCCGTCGTCTTCCGATTTCACCGAAGTGGTTTGCCTTCAGATTGAACTCTAGGCCTTCCAGATAGTACTAAAGTTTATGAATCCTGGTAACCAAGTGATCCTTGATCACTTGGTTACCAGGATTCATAAACTTTAGTACTTATCCTGGAGGTCTAGAGTTCGAATCCTGGGGAAGGTAAAAACCCACTTCCAGGGGTGGGAAGTCCAGGTGAGTAAGGACGGGCCAACAGGGGCGACGGTCGGCGACTAATAGGGGTCGCCGAATTTCTGCCAACAGGGGCGACGGTCGTCGACCAATAGGGGTCGTCGAATTCCGCCAATAGGGGCTCGGTCGTTACATTGGGAGCGCTATTTGTTTACACCCATTAGTTTGTAAGGGTTTCAATGCAGACTTTGATGGGGATCAAATGGCTGTTCATGTACCTTTATCTTTGGAAGCTCAAGCGGAGGCTCGTTTACTTATGTTTTCTCATATGAATCTCTTGTCTCCAGCTATCGGGGATCCTATTTCTGTACCAACTCAAGACATGCTTATTGGACTCTATTTATTAACAATCGGAAATCGTCGAGGTATTTGTGCAAATAGGTATAATCCATATAATAGTGGAAACTACCAAAAAAAAATAGTTGATAATCATAATAATAACTATAGGTATACGAGGGAAAAAGAACCCCATTTTTCTAGTTCCTATGATGCACTTGGAGCTTATCGACAGAAAAGAATCAGTTTAGATAGTCCTTTGTGGCTCCGATGGAGACGAGATCAACGTGTCATTGGTTCAAGAGAAGTTCCCATCGAAGTTCAATATGAATCTTTAGGTACTTATCATGAGATTTATGGACACTATCTAATAGTAGGAAGTATAACAAAAGAAATCCGTTCTATATACATTCAAACTACTCTTGGTCATATTTATTTTTATAGAGAATTAGAAGAAGCCATACAGGGTTTTTGTCGAGCCTACTCATACGCTATCTAATCTAAGAAATTAGATTAGGCGATGTTTGTGCCTAGTGCCTATGGTAATTCAGGTATCCCAAATTTCATTGGTATTCTAATTTCTTAATTTCTATGTGAATCAAGATTGAGGAAAGGAAGTTTTTGAATCATTGACTTGGGTCCATCATTTAATCCTACTTAGCGTAAGAAATATAAGAGAAGAGGTACTTATGGCGTAAGCTGATATGGTCTTCACAATAAAGTGATAAATGGAACGCTATGAAACGACTTATTAGCAAGTTAATCGATCATTTCGAATGGCATATACATCACATATCTGGATCAAGTAAAACTTTGGGTTTCCGCAGTTTAACGCTACATCTATTTCATTAGGAATTGATGATCTTTTAACAATCCTTCAAGGGATGGTTAGTCCAAGACTAACAACAAAGTTTTATTTTAGAGAAACACCATCATTATGGGAATGTACACGCGAGAAAAATTATGTCAATCCATTGAGATATGGTATGCTACAAGTGAATATTTGAGACAAGAAATGAATCCTAATTTTCGATGGTGATCCTTCTAATCCAAAGACATCTAATGTCCTTTTCGAGCTAGAGGAAATGCATCTCGATACATCAATTAGTGGGTATGAGAGGATTAATGTCGGATCCCCAAGGACAAATGATTGATTTACCCATTCAAAGCAATTTACGTGAAGGACTTTCTTTGTGAATATATAATTTCTGCTATGGAGCTCACAAAGGAGTTGTAGATATTATGAACATCGAGATCCGGATACCTCACACGTAGACTTGTTGAAGTAGTTCAACACATTATTATCGTAGAATGATTGTGGTACTATCCGAGGGCTTTCCGTGAGACCTCAAAATGGTATGCCAGAAAAAATTTTAGTCCAAACCCTAATTGGTCGTGTATTAGCCGACGATATATATATTGGTTTGCGATGTCTTGCCCCTCGAAAGCTAGATATTGGGATTGGACTTATAAATAGATTCATAACCTTTCAAGCACAACCAATATATATTAGAACCCCTTTACTTGCAGGAGTACATCTTGGATCCGCCAATTATGTTATGGTCGGAGTCCTACTCATGGTGACTGTCGAATTAGGAGAAGTGTAGGTATTATTGCAGTCAATCAATTGGGGAACCAAGGACTCAACTAACATTAAGAACTTTTCATACCGGTGGAGTATTCACAGTGGTGCGCTAGTATGTACGAGCTCCTTCTAATGGAAAAATAAAATGGAATGAGAATTTGGTTCATCCCACACGCACTGGCCATGGGCATCCCACTTTTCTATGTTCTATGGACTTGTATTTACTATTGAGAGTCGGGATATTCTACATAATGTAAATATTCCACTAAAGAGTTTGATTTTAGTTCAAAATAATCAATATGTAGAATCATAACAAGTGATTGCTGAAATTCGTGCTGGAACGTCCACTTTTTATTTTAAAGAGAAGGTACGAAAACATATTTATTCTGAATCAGAGGGAGAAATGCCTCGAGTAATCTTGATGTACACCATGCACTGAATATACATATGGTAATGTTCATTTATTATTAAAACAAGTCATTTATGGATATTAGCGGAGGTTGTGCAGATCTAGTATAGTGTCTTTTTCGCTCCACAAAGATCAAGATCAAATGAATCCTCATGCTTTTACGTCGAAGAAAGATATATCTACGATCTATCAATGACTAATGGTCGAGTAAGATATAAATTGTTAGATACTTGATAAAAAGATAAGAAAATTCTTGACTATTCAACAAGACCCGATCAAACCATATCTAATGGTCATTGGAATTTTATATATCCTTCTATTATCCAAGGGAATTCTTATTCCTTGGTAAAAGCGTTAAGAAATAGATTCATCATCCCATTACAATATGATCAAAAATGAGAGAATGAACTAATACCTGTTTTTTGGTATTTCGATCAAATACCAAAGCAGGTATTTTATGTAGAAATAGTATTCTTGCTTTTTGATGATCCACGATACGTAAGAAAGAATTCAGAATTACTAAATATGGGACCGTAGAGGTCAATTCAATTATAAAAAGAGGATTTAATTGAGTATAGAGGATCAAAAGAATTTATTCAAATACCAAATGAAAGTAGATCATTTTTTTATTCTCAAGAAGTGCATATTCTACGGATCTTCATTGATAATGGTCGAACAATAGTATCATTGGAGTAGATACACAACTCGCTTTAAATACAAGAAGTCGAGTAGGCGGATTAGTCACTCGAGAGAAAAAAATATTGAACTAAAAATATTTTCAGGAGATATTTATTTTCCAGAGGCGGATATAAGATATCTAGGCACAGTGGCATTTTTATACCACCGAAAACAGAAAAAAAAAATTCTAAGGAATCAAAAAAATTTAAAAATTGGATCTATGTCCAACGGATCACACCCACGAAGAAAAAGTATTTTGTTTCGTTCGACGTAGTCACATATGAAATAACTGATGGCATCAATTTAGCAACACTTTTCCTCAAGATCTCTTGTGGGAAAAGGATAATGTCCAACTTAGAGTTGTCAATTATATCCTTTATGGAAATGGCAAGTCAATTGAGGAATTTTTCACACAAGTATTCAATTAGTTCGCACTTGTTTAATATTGAATTGGGATCCGAACAAAATGGTTCTCCGAAAGAGATTCGTGCTTCCTTTATTGAGGTAAAGGAAATGATCGATTCAAATTTCATGAGAATTGAGTTAGTAAAGTCCAAAGATTTCGTATATTGGAAAAGATATGATAGGGCAAGTTCGGATTGATTTCGATAATGGATTAGATCGCATAAATATAAATCCTTTTTCGCAAGGTTAGTATTCAATTACTTACACAACATCAAGGTACTATTGGTACATTGTTGAATCGAAATAAGGAATGCCAATCTTTGATAATTTTGTCATCATCCAATTGTTCTCGAATTGGTCCATTCAATGGTTCGAAATATAACATGATAAAAGAATCGGATCCCATAATCCCAATTAAGGATTTGTTGTGTCCTTTGGGGACTATTGTCCCTAAAATGGTAAATTTATATTCATTTTACCATTTAATAACTTATAATCGATCTTGTTAAAGAAATATTTGCTACTTGGTAATTTTAAAGACTTTCCAAGTACTTCAAGTACTTAAATCGTTTAATAGATGAAAATAGAGTACTTATAATCCCGATCCATGCAAGAACATCATTTTGAATTCATTCCATTTGAATTGGCATTTTCTCCATCACGATTATTGGGAAGAGACATCTACAATAATTAGCCTTGGACAATTTTTGTGAAAATGTATGTCTATTCAAATGCGAACCGCACATAAAAAAATCTGGTCAAATTATAATTGTTGATGTTGATGCTTTAATTATAAGATCTGCTAAGCCCTATTTAGCCACTCCAGGAGCAACTATTCATGGCCATTATGGTAAAATATTTTACGAAGGAGATACATTAGTTACATTTATATATGAAAAATCAAGATCTGGTGACATAACACAAGGTCTTCCAAAAGTGGAACAAATCTTAGAAGTACGTTCGATTGATTCAATATCAATGAATCTTGAAAGGAGAATTGAAGGTTGGAACAAAGGTATACCCAAAATTTTTGGAATCCCTTGGGGATTCTTGATTCAAGCCGAGTTAACCATAGCTCAAAGTCATATCTCTTTGGTTAATAAAATCCAAAGGGTTTATCGATCTCGACAGATCCATAATAGACATATAGAGATTATTGTACGTCAAGTAACATCAAAAGTGTTGGTTTAAGATGGAATGTCTAATGTTTTTTCACCGGGAATTAATTGGATTGTTCTGCGAACGAGTGGGGCGCTTTGGACGGCGATCTCTTATCGCGCAATCCTATTGGGAATAATAAGGACATCTTTGAATACTCAAAGTTTCATATCGAAGCAAGTTTTCAAGAAACCGCTCGAGTTTTAGCAAAAGCTGCTCTACGGGGTCGTATTGATTGGTTGAAAGGCCTGAAAGAGAATGTTGTTCTAGGTGGAATTATACCTGTTGGTACAGGATTCAAAAAATTTGTGCACCATTCAAGTAAGGACAAAAACTTTTATTTGGAAATCAAAAGAAAGAATCTATTTGACTTGGAAATAAAAGATCTTTTGTTACACCATGGAGAATTATTTTGTTCTTATGTACCAAACAATTTACATGAGACATTAGAACAATCATTTACGCGATTTCATGATTCCTAAGAGCGGATTCTTTTACTTTAACTATACTTTTAATTATCTGGTCTGACTTTTAACTTAACTATCTTGTTCTTGTTCGAATATTGATAAAAAATAAGTAATTAAAAGACATTAATGGTTTATCTTGTGTATTAAAGGTCAATTCAGAAGGTTCCATCGTAACAATTACTTATTTCAAAGTACTTCGTTTCTTTGTTAAAAAAAAAAGAAAAAACAAAAAGGAAGTGTGGGAAAAATGACAAGAAGATATTGGAACATTAATTTAGAAGAGATGATGGAGGCCGGAGTTCATTTTGGTCATGGTACTAAGAAATGGAATCCTAGAATGGCCCCTTACATCTCTGCAAAGCGTAAAGGTATTCATATTATAAATCTCACTAGAATCGCTGCTTTTTATCGAAGCCGTGATTTAGTTTTTGATTCGGCAAGTAGGGGAAGAACCTTCTAAATTTTTGGAACCAAAAAAAAAGCAGAGGATTCAGTAGCATAGGATGCAATAAGAGCCCGGTGTCATTATGTTAATAAAAAATGGCTTGGTGGTATGTTAACAAATTGGTCTACTACGGAAACGAGACTTCAAAAGATCAGGGATTTAAGAGCAGAACAAAAGATGGGTAAACTCAACCGTCTTCACAAAAGAGATGCGGCAATATTGAAGAGAAAATTATTTACCTTGCAAACATATCTCGGCGGTATCAAATATATGACGAGGTTGCCTGATATTGTGATCATCGTCGATCAAAGAAGAAGAATATACGGCTCTTCGAGAATGTGTAATTTTGGGTATTCCGACGATTTGTTTAATCGATACAAATTGTGACCCGGATCTCGCAGATATTTCGATTCCATCCAACGATGATGCTATAGCTTCAATCCGATTGGTTCTTAACAAATTAGTATCCGCTATTTGTGAGGGTCGCTCTAGCTATATAAGAAATCCCGGATTATGATTAAGAATCAATAGTTCATTTTGGGGGGATTTTTTGGATTCGGTTACTATTCTTGAATTAAATAAAAAAAAAAGCAAAAGGGTAAGTGCGGGCATATTGATAATATGTTATTATATTACGTGATTTTTTGGTATCCTATGTAAATTCTTGATATCTTAAATATACAATTAATGAATACGATTTTTGATTCATATTGGTGAGTTGAAAAAGAGATAGAGATGCTTGAATCAAAATAATTTCTTTTTTGAAGTTCAATTTCTGCTAGAGGACAATATGAATGTTATACCATGTTCCATTAAAACACTCAAAGGGTTATACGATATATCGGGTGTAGAGGTAGGCCAACATTTATATTGGCAAATAGGAGGTTTACAAATCCATGCCCAAGTACTTATCACTTCTTGGGTAGTAATTGCTATCTTATTAGGTTCACCATTATGTTCTCGAATCCACAAACCATTCAACAAGCGGTCAATTTCTTTGAATATATTCTTGAATTTATTCGAGACTTAAGCAAAACCCAGATTGGAGAAGAATATGGCCCTTGGGTTCCCTTTATTGGAACTATGTTCCTATTTATTTTGTTTCTAATCGGTCAGTGCTCTTTACCTTGGAAAATTATCTGATTTACCTCATGGAGAATTAGCTGCACCCACGAATGATATAAATACTACTGTTGCTTTAGCTTTACTCACGTCCGTCGCATATTTTTATGCGGGTCTTAGCAAAAAAGGATTGGGTTATTTTGGGAAATACATTCAACCAACCCCCATCCTTTTACCAATTAACATCCTAGAAGATTTCACAAAACCTTTATCTCTTAGTTTTCGACTTTTCGGAAATATATTAGCTGATGAATTAGTAGTTGTTGTTCTTGTTTCTTTAGTCCCTTCATTAGTTCCTATACCTGTCATGTTTCTTGGATTATTTACAAGTGGTATTCAAGCTCTTATTTTTGCAACCTTAGCCGCGGCTTATATAGGTGAATCCATGGAAGGTCATCATTAACTAGCTTTTCAAATAGTCTTTTTTTTATTCTATTATTAAGCAAGCTTATCCCACATAATTCATGATAATCCAATTGGATGGGTAAGATAATAGTGTATGATTCCATCATCTAGAATTGTAGGAGAAAAGATAGACAATATTCCAACAGAATTATAAAAAAAGAAGGGTCGGGAGGTTATAGTTAGACTATAATATATGTAATAATGTCTATAAGCTCTAAACCGTCATTTTTCTAGGAATTATTCTATTCCAAAATCAATTAAAAAAAGTTAGAATGGTTTACATTATGGAAGAAAAGAATGGATATGTAATATTAGAATAACATTAAGTATTCTTTAGTTATATGAGATAAGTCTATCCATAATATCGCTATATTACATAACTATATAATATTTATATAATATTTATTATATTATTATATTATAGTATTATTTATTTTATTTATTATATATAGTATTGCTAAAATTTCTATTTTTCCTAATTACAACCAATCCTATAATCATAATCTGGATCCTCATTATTTATATTTTTTGTTATGTTATATATGAACAATATACAACATAATATATATATATTATCCGGTGTAATTCAAATTTTAATTAGATTCATTATATATTTCTTATTTATATATTTATTTATATATTTTATATATTCTTAATTCTTTTCTTATATCTTATATTATATTTGTAAAATACCGGATAAAATAAAATAAAATAAATAATAATAATAGAAAATACCCTTGTTAATTAAGAAGTTGTCATATAGAATTTTTCAGGAATTTATAGAAATTTTTCTGGATTTAAACGGAAGGTTTATGGATATTTCATGGGGATAAAGCAAACAGGCTTTTGTAAAGCCTGTTTAGACTATCTGCTAGGAATTAATGGGTTTAAATAAAAAAAAACCTTTATATTCTGCCGTTTCCCTTATTTCCCAAATCGCGCCATTCCTATTCCCCTCCTGATCCTTTCTTCCTCGCGATTTCTCTCTTCATCACTGCCGCCGACTTCTCCCTCGCATGTCGTCACGCCGCTGCCACTGCCGCCGCGAGGTCCTCTTCGATCGCCGGTGACCCAAGCCAACTGCTACGCTAGTTGCTTTCGCCACGCCGCTGTCGCTGCCACCGCGAGTTGCTGCCGCCGCCGGTGCCGATCCAGTCTGATCTCCGCCCGATCTGCCGTCGATCCTTCTTCCCCAATCTCGACAGCGCCGGATCTTGCCCTTCTGCTCCGACGGGCCGCCGCCACGAGCTGCCTCCTTCCCGAGCTCGCGCTCGTCGCCCCCATCCGTAGCCAGTCTCGGCGTTCTTCCTCTGCCGTCGCCGCCGCCTGCCGCTTCGTTCGATCGCTACTTGAACGCGATCGATCGACGTTCGTCGTGAGCGGCAACACCTCCAGCAGATCCGCCGCTTGTGCTCTTGCCACTGTGGATTTGTTACGACTGTCGCTGTTTCAATTGGAATTCCACCGCCCTATGTGGATCGCCTCATCGTCGCTGCAGATGATCTGCCATCACCGCCGGGATTCCTCACTTGAGCAGTTGCTTGGAGACTCGGAACTGTGGTAACATCCATCACCGACACCCCGAGTCTCCTCAGCCGATCGCCAGCCACAAGGTAGCCACCGCGGACGCTCTGTCTCGCATCCAGTCTTTGTTGCGGTGCTGTTTCAGCCGGGTGGACATCCATCCATGGATAGGTAATGGCCTGATTCAAGTATAGATTAGTGAAGTTGATCAAAAGTTGATGTCAACTGTAATGTTGTGATTGCTAGGTGGAGAAGAGCAATCGTAGTGATGGGTTGGGTAATGGATCTGTCCATTTCAGATTTGAACTTTCTAAAAGTGAACGACGCGAGGTAAGCATGTATTTGGGTGAGTTTTGTTCACAACAGCTAATGAAATGGGTTTGTGATGTCTTACAGTGATTAGGATTCAGAGGGCTTCTTTTGGCTCCAATCCAACAGTTTGAATCACTCCTATTACTCTGTCTTTGGATCAACGGACTTTGTAATTGAAGCTGTGCTAGGGATAAGGATATTTACATTTGGATCAAGAAGCTTGTACAGTAGCTTTGAAACTAGGTAAATTCTATGGATCGTTACTTTAGTTAGCTTGATTAACTATTATTAAATTGATAGTTGGCATTCTGATTAGGTTAATGGAAGAAACTTTTCAGTTAGTTTATGGGGATACGAAGTTGATGTAGGATAAAGATTTAATCCTAATATTGGAATTGATAGCACTGTTGAACTTATGAAGAACTTAGATATGTTCCTTGCTCTTTCTTGCAGGATTTTAAATTGTGAGAAACTCTTGGACGTGGAGATTTATTGGATACTCTACATATCAGGTGGGTAATTTCCTACCTGGTCCGGGTAGTTGTATTTCATTCAGATTTAGTCATAGATATGAGCATGTTAGGTGTTCATATTATCTTGACCCTGCTCTTTTTATCGTATGCTTGATCTTTTACCGTTGGCTATTAACTCCATTGTTGATATCATGTTTATTTTACCATGATTAGGAGTTATACATATAGGTGATGCAAGTAACTTAGAATTTGTTTAAGTTAAGTGCAAATGGTAAAGTCCGGATGACAATCTGATTGTATATTGGGTAAAAAGGTCATCCGTAGGTAAATAATGTCTTTAACCTAGGGTTAGTTCTAGTACCCTTAGGTTGTATGTTACCACCGAACATGTGTTGTGTAAATGGTCAGAGGAATGATACTTAGGGTATCGCTACGGACCGGTGGTCCTAGCTTGTTATAATCAGATGAGTACGACTCTCTACAGGATAGAGAGTGCGTCGAGTAGATTAGTATGACTCTCTACAGGATAGAGAGTATTATGATCAGTTGAGTACGACTCTCTACAGGATAGAGAGTGCGTCGAGTAGATTGGTATGACTCTCTACAGGATAGAGAGTCTATGGTGGATGTCTGTATGTGAGACATTGCATTCATGCATTGGCAGAGTCTCCCTTGTGGTTGAGAGGGTCGCCAGTCATCCTGCCTCCACGGTTACTCATAGGAGGAGTAACCGGTGTGAGGGCAGAGCATTGAGGTGCCGCACTCTACCACTATAGACGGTGGTAGTTGGATTTGCGTGTCGTAGTCCTGCGTGTGTGGTACTCGACCACTCATGGGTAGTGACTGTCGGAGTGACCAATAGCAGTGACCCCCATCGTGTAGCTTGCTCTTTACGCTTATATGCTACTCGATCATACTGCCCACTCGGCCACTCGAGAGTAGTGGTTGGTGTTGAGTTGGGACAGTTGTCATGCTCGAGCCACCGAGGCCACACTGGGGTCGTGGTAGCTTTAGGGTGAGCCGACATGACCATGCATGCCGCATTGCCGTATCTGATGGCACTTTGCATATTACCATATATAGATACATATATCTATGTATATATATATATGGATGGTTGAGATTAATATATATATGGATACAGTCTATATATATATGATTATTGTGATGTTGCATCTGTTTGTATTATGTTTGCTGCATTTGGGTGGACATCATATTCATGCATGTCTCTTACATTTGTTATACGATTGAGTCGGATATTGGTATGTGTTGGATAGACCATAGATACTTTGGCCTGTAGCATGAGTAGATTATGTGTTGGTATTACTCTTCCTGTTATATATATGTTGGATATATGTTCAGGTTGGATCAGAGTAGCGTAGCAGACTTCAGGTATGTCTGCATTTTATGTTATTCATTTCAGTTAGACGGTATATGCTTGTATTTATATACTATGCTGATATACCCGTTGTACATCTATATTATGTTGTCGAAATACATGTGATATTACATATATACATATTTTCTATTACCTGCTGAGTTTTACTCACCACCCCCCGCGGACCCTGGGTTTTCTGTCGCCCAGGTAACAGGTAGAATACTTCGTGACAGCTTGGAGCACCGCCGGCTGACGTCATCTCATCTCACGAGGCTCCCATGTTTTATTTTGGGCCTGCTGTCCGCCGTGTATTGTATTTGGAGTTTTCTTGATGTACATATTGTATATTCGTATTTTTTCGAGGTTCTGTGTTTTTGTGTTGTGTTAGTCATACTGGTATGCATGTGTGGGATTGATATCCTATTGTTGTCGTATCATTTTCCGCTGTGTATTTGTTGTAGTAGTTTGATATGTTGTGGTTTGGTTATATGGTTATATATATATTGTTGTTATTGTGGGCCTACGGGCCTTGTATTAACCCAAAATGTTGCCACGTACAGGGGAGGTGCCGTCGGTTTGATTTTCGGTTCGGCATGCTCTCGGGGCGTGACGCGCCTTTTTATTGTAACGAACGGGCCCCTGTTGGCGGAATTCGGTGACCCCTATTGGTCAACGACCGTCGCCCCTGTTGGCGGAATTCGGTGACCCCTATTGGTCATCGACCGTCGCCCATGTTGGCCCGTCGTTACTCACCTGGTCTTCCCACCCCTGGAAGTGGGTTTTTGCCTTCCCCAGGATTCGAACTCTAGACCTCCAGGATAAGTACTAAAGTTTATGAATCCTGGTAACCAAGTGATCCAGGATCACTTGGTTACCAGGATTCATAAACTTTAGTACTTAGCCTGGAGGTCTAGAGTTCAATCTCGGGAAGGCAAAACTCACTTAGGTGGGAAGACTGTGAGTAACGACGGCCAACAGCGACGTCGTCACCAATATGGGTCGCCGATTTCGCCAACAGGCGATGGTCGCCGACCAATAGGGTCACCGAATCCGCCAACAGGCCCTGGCCGTTATAATAAAGACGCTTTTTATTAACGTGATCGTGGCGATTGGTATTGTCGACCATCGCCGTTGGGTCGTATTGTCGACGACATCGCTATTGGCCCGTCGTTACTCATGGATTTTCACTGAAGTGGGTTTTGCCTTCAGATCTAGCCTCGGGCTAAGTACTAAAGTTTATGAATCTCGGTAACCAAGTGATCCTGTGATCACTTGGTTACCAGGATTCATAAACTTTAGTACTTAGCCTGGAGGTCTAGAGTTCGAATCCTGGGGAAGGCAAAAACCCACTTCCAGGGGTGGGAAGTCCATGTGAGTAACGACGGGCCAATAGGCCGTGTCGTCGATCATCAGGGTCGACGGCCAACAGGCGATGGCGGTCGCCGACCAATAGGGTCGCCAATTCGCCAATAGCTGATCGTTACAATATTATATATTAATATATAATATTTATATATTTATATTTATATTGGATTAATTTGGTATTAAATTAATTTGATAATTTGATTGATATTGATTGCAGCTCACACTGCATTTAGATAGATTTCAATATCAGTCCTTCTCTTCTATTTCGTATGAATTTTTTTTTTTTGAATGAAAAAAGAAATAAACTTTACAATAGTGTAGTAAAGAACGAAGAATTAAATGAAAGAATGGTTCGAAACAAAGAAATACATATAGTTACAACTGTATGCATATGGATTTACAAAAACTCTATGATAGTTAAAAACGAAAAACGAGATAGTTCTGACGATTTCGTTTTTTAATTTAGTAATATTATTATTTCAACTTGGAGTTTTTAGTTACTTTGACCGCTAGATCTTAATTAAAAAAATCATAATTGATTGGTTGATTGTATCATTAACCATTTCCTCTTTTTTGTTTTGTGCAAGGAACTTACCATGAATCCACTGATTTCGCCTTGCTATCTATTCCTTTGGATTGCCGTGGGGCTTGCTTTTTTATTGGACCTCGAGTTGGTCAAGGTAATCACTGCAGCCAAGCTTTAGAAGGTATTGATGAGACAACGAGCGGAGGGTAAAATACGAGGTACTTTATTGCTTAGTCTAGCTTTTATGGAAGCTTTAACAATTTACGGACTGGTTGTGGCATTAGCACTTTTATTTGCGAATCCTTTTGTTTAATCCTCGAAATAAGAAAAGATTATCTTATACCTTAGATACTTTTTTCTTATTAACTATTAACTTGAACTTGGAATTTTCCTTTGCTTCTTAGAATTATATTAACACGTTACTCAAAAATTACTTATTTATTGAGACAATACCTAGGAAGGGTTGATTTGAAGATTAGGAATTACCGCATTCGCTTGCTTTCTTCCTTTCTTTCTTTAGCTTAGTACAATAGAAAACTTTTTTATTTTCATTATTTGGAAGTGTTTCAACAAATGAAATATTTTTCAATTGATATCAGATCTAAAACCTAAGTCTAAAGTCTAAGTAAAGTATCTTATTAGATTAGAAAATTTTGGAAAAAGTAAAAAAATTAAAATAAAACAAATGAAATTACTAGATTTCATTTATTCTTATTAAATAAATAAAGTGGAAAAAAAAAATCGATAAAAAAAAAAGGGCGATCAGAGTGATACAAAAAGAACTCTGTTCTTTGTTAATCCTATCCAAAAGAGAGGAGAATATATGAAAAATGTAATTGATTCTTTCGTTTACTTGGGCCACTGGCCATCCGCCGGATGTTTCTGGTTTAATACTGATATTTTAGCAACAAATCCAATAAATCTAAGTGTAGTGCTTGGTGTATTGATTTATTTTTGAAAGGGAGTGTGTGCGAGTTGTTTATTTCAAGAATTGGATGGATCCATCCATTTGCACTTATGGTATTTATAAGGGATAGGAAAAATAGTAAAAAAGTGCACGATCTCGACGAATTTCTTCTGAATAAATTAAGAAATTATATGCAAGAACCATAGCATTTCGTGATTTATTGGTAAATCCACTTTGATTCTCTATCAACCGATAATGCGAGACCTTTAACATGGTTAAAGCTAAATTGTTTAAAGTCCGAACAAAACATGGTATTCTTTCTACCACTACATTAGTAACCAAATAGTTCAAATAAATTGGTAATTTATTTGATATATAACACTCATATCAATAAATGAATTTAAACTATTTACAAGATAAAAAAACAAAGTTCCTTTGTTTTTTTATCTAATGCCGAATCGACGACCTATGTATAAAAAAGAGGAATTTTGGAACTTGAAGAAACAAAAATATAATATAATTTTTTTTTTTCATTTTTATAATTATATTTCCTTTTTTTCATTAAAAAAAAAATGAAAAAAAAAAGTACAAATAAAAAAACAACTTTGCTGACTATTTTAGATTTTGATCTGGTCTAGTCGGAAGAGTCTTCCTAATATTCTGGTTTTTTATAAGTTTTGATATATTTAACTACAAACAGAAAAGAGAAGGTAGGCTCATTACATTAAAAAAGCTATGGGAATACTCATACCATAAATAAATAATTGAGTGTGAGAGCCAAATGAATTGAAAGATTCATGTTTGGTTCGGGAAGAGATCATGGAAGTTGTGAAATTAATGGTAAGATAATCTACTTTCATTAAATGATTTATTAGATAATCGAAAATAGAGGATTTTAAGTACTATTCGAAATTCGGAAGAATTACGTAAAGGAGTCGTTGAGCAGCTCGAAAGAGCCCGGACTCGCTTACATAAAGTGGAAATAGAAGCAGATGAGTATCGAA
Organism: Wurfbainia villosa; assembly: GCA_025175895.1. NCBI lineage: Eukaryota > Viridiplantae > Streptophyta > Magnoliopsida > Zingiberales > Zingiberaceae > Wurfbainia > Wurfbainia villosa. Next base: position 94,693,582 of record CM045986.1, read on the forward strand.
TGAATGGATACTCTGAAATAGAACGAGAAAAAGTCAATTTGATTAATGCCACTAGTGATAGTTTGGAACAATTAGAAAATTACAAAAATGAAACGCTTCATTTTGAACAATAAAAAGCGATTAATCAGGTTCGATAACGAGTTTTCCAACAAGCCTTACAAGGAGCTCTAGGAACTTTGAATAGTTGCTTGAATAGTGAGTTACATTTCCGTATGATCCGTGCTAATATTCGCATTCTCAGAGCCATGCAAAAAATAACGGATTAGCCTTAGTTTCTAATTTAGGCATTATTTTTTTCCTTCCTAAAAAGAGTAAAATAAAGAAACGCTAATGGTAACCCTTCGAGCCGACGAAATTAGTAATATTATCCGTGAACGTATTGAACAATATACTAGAGAAGTAAAGATTGTTAATACCGGTACCGTACTTCAAGTAGGCGACGGAATTGCTCGTATTCATGGTCTTGATGAAGTAATGGCAGGTGAATTAGTAGAGTTTGAAGAGGGTACATGTTAAATACTGAAATTTAAAAGATTAAATTAAATGGCCAAGAATTAAGAAAAATAATCTTGGAAATTTTTCGGTATTTTTAGGGATTTTTACGGAATTTTTCTGGATTTAAACGGGGCTTGTACGAGATATTTACGGGGATAAGAAAAATAGGCTTTTAAAAGGCCTGTTTGGTTTATCAGTATTGAGGGGTTATTAACCTAAAAACCTAAGTTTATCTATTTCCCTTTTTCTTTGTCCCCGCCGCAACTCCTTCCCCTTCGGCAGTTCCTCTCGCGCGAGCTCTCGCCGCCACCGACAGCGCCGTCTCCTCTCTGTCGTTCACGTCGCCGATGGTCCACAGGCTACCGCCGTCGCACTCCTCTTCCCTTCGCGCGCGCCGCCTACCACACAGGTCATCGCTGCCAGTGGCTATAGACCAGTCGACAGCGACAGCCTCGCCACTGGCACCAGGTGGGAACCTCTCAAGCCATGCTGCGATTTCCAGTGGGATTTTAAGCCCGCCCTCAATGACTTCACTAGCGCCGTCTTCGAGCGCCGCCTCTACGAACCCGACGACTTTCAGGCCCTCGAGGTGATGCCCGAGTAGATGGAATCGTATGCCTATTTTCTCGGTTGCTTGTGGACTCTTGTTGTCTCCCTATTGGGCGTATTGGAGTCGCCGGAGAATGGTTCTGACCAAGCCACTGAAAGAGTCACGGCAGTAACCACTTCTGGGAAATAGAAGCAAGATAATTGCAATTTGAAGGCTAAAGTAATTTTTTTTATAACTAAGGCAGATCTACAAGATGGTATGTGCTATGTTGCTATCACATAGGTTTGCTTGTTTCCCTTGATTAAAGGAATGTAAATTGGTGAGGTTAAGGGAAATTGTGGACTGTGTATTTGCAGGTGACGAGTGTTATGAGAATTGGAGATTTTGCTTCCAATTCGGCTATTGATTTGGAGTTGATGGATTAGGAGATTTTGTGGTCGAGCAGTACCAGGACATTGCTTAGTGATTATGCTTATGCATGAAGGTTTTATTTTTCGAGCATTATAGCAGGCGGGTATTTTGACTTGTCTTTTTGATATAGTCATGTTGATATGCTAGATAGTTATAGCTTGCAATAGTTTTCATGTTTATCTACCTTGCATGTTATTATACCTATTTGACACATGCATTTGATCAGTTTATAGTTATACTTTCCCTGTTTTACTTGGATCATGTATATGTACCTTTTTTATTGTGCATATTATTCGGATACGTATGTTAGTTGGTATTACATGCTTTAGTGTCATGCACCATCTTGCATGATTGCATGCTGGCTGGACGGGGTTCCATTATTGTTGGGCCTGTAGCCAGTTACATGGCTTGCACACACTGCCACTCATGGGTTAGTGGTACATCAGGAGGGTGTGTGCAGTTGCTCTGTCAGGCTCCGCTGGTCCGCTCATGGGTAGCGAGGAGGCAGCGTGGTAGCGGACAGGGATCCCTCCTCTGGTATATGACACCGAGAGATGAGAGCTTAGCTCCCCCACTCTGTTTGGGACAGGAGGATAGGTGTACTCCGACAGCATCCTGTCCACTCGGTCACTCAGGAGCAGTGATGGCAGAGTGCACAGTTGTCATAGCCCTACCCACTCGGCTTCACCATCGCGTGTGAGGCGGCTGACTGGCGTCAGGGGTGACCATGTCATTTGCACGACATGCATTTTTGCATGCATTGCATTTGTATTGTGTTTGCTGCATTATTGTATTGATGCCTTGGATGTTGCATATGATTGCCATGCATACAGGATTCATATTCATATATGATGATGACTTTATCTCTTATAGTAGGGCACATGCTCCTTTATCAGGGTAGGAGATTCAGGTGAGTACAGTTCTTTTGCATTTATTTCTTTCTTACCATATATATGAGACTGTACTGGCATGATTAGTATTGTTAGCTATATCTTGCTATTCATATTGACTAATATCCGCTAAGTTCTTTGAACTTATCCCGTGGTTTTATATTTATTTCAGGATGATGCTGTCAGGAGAGTCCAGCTGCCAATCCCCCTCGTCGAAATAAATAGGTTTTATTGGTCTATTGGTTTTTTTGGATTTTGTATAGAGGATATGTATAGGTCCTGATGTTGTGGTTATGTACTTATGGAAGTTTGGGAATAATTGTGGTGTCCTTATGGACTATTCAATTAGTTTGGTTGTATGTTCCTGCTCAGATGGCAGAAGGGGTAAGTCTAGATGTTATAGACTTCATTTATTTACTATGATGGTTGGCCTGAGGCCTTATGATCTGCGTGTGTAGATGTTTTTGTTCCGGTCGTGTTGACCGATGTATAGTGGCCGTGTAGGCCTTGTATAAAATTGGTATTGTCACCCGTACAGGGGAGATGCTGTCGGATTTTTGTCTGGCGGGGACTCCCTCGGGGCGTGACAATTTATTTGGTATCAGAGCATAGGTTTCCGAGTTCCTTAGGGTCTTTGGGTTTATGGAGTTCGCCAAGTTTGGCAGGTTAACTGGGTATTTTCGGAGTTGTATGGATTTCCGATGATTTTTATGTTTCGGAAATCCGAGGTATTATTGACGAGGTCAATATGGGGGATTTGGTGGCGACAGGACATCTCCAGACAGCTAACAGGTAAATAAATTCTAGAAAATTTCCTAGATTTAGTACATATTTATATTGGTTATGCGGTGATATCATGTTTTATCTAGTATTGTTTTAACTTTGATATCATTGGACAATTAGATTTTTAGGTTGCTGGTTTATAGATAGCATTTGGTTATAAATTGCTATTACTGCTATACGTAGCTTGTTATCATTGTGATATAAATGATAAGATATATTGGTAGATGTTTACCTCTTAGGATTTGACTAGTATTAGGATTATTAGACTAGTTGAATAATATGACTAAGATGGATAAATTCGTAGAAGGTATGAGGACATGATTACATAGCTTATGTAGTTTAGAGTATATATAAGCATCTGATGCTTTATTTATATATTGCCTCGACTTTGTTCTGGCATTGACTTTGATCTGGCATGACCCTTTAGATATACCCTAATTAATTTCGGCTATTGATTGTCATTGGTATGACTATGCTGTCGTTTATTAGACAACATGTTATATGTTTATGGTTATGAGTTTTTGCGGTGGATACCATGATTAAGACTAGTAGAAATAGAATAACTTAGATGAAGTTATTCTGTAGGAGCGGATCTCAGGAATGAAACAACATTAGTGGAACCCTAGGTGTTGGAACCCTAGGTGTAATAACCCGGATGTGCATATTAGTATATGTTTATACATTTACTATTTCAGCTGATATGGTGATCGGATTAGTAGAGGTCATATGATTAGGATGCGATTAATCCTTAGAGGGTATATAATGTTGTTTATATTTATCGGCTGTCAACAATATCACCCATTCGTGGTTGAGGAAAGTTACAGTAGAGTTTCCCTAAAGGGGCTTTTGTGTATTTGAGGTCGAATAGGTCTCCCATGTATGGTTGAGATAATCTACTGTAAGGGTATACTCTTGCGTTATTCGTTCAGAGTTGGTGATAATCGGATTCGTATGATGTCTGTAGCAAGATAGCTACTTTACGTCTTAAGTACCCACGAGATATGTTCATGGTAGCAGATTGGGGCATGCATGATTGAACTGGTAGGACAATATAATTTAGGCTTAACCCTCTTGAAGGGCTTGATAGTAGATTTGTGGCCTTTATTGGCTTTGATAGGCGTTTCCTGTAAGTTGGGACGAAACCCTATGATTAATCGTCTCGACGCGATTATTAGTGGACTTATGATTTTGATCGACCTTGATACCGATCATGTTAGAAGGGTTGGAATGCTAGATTTAATCATCTCGACTGATTTATTTATAAGTTGATGATCTTTATCGTATTTGATAAACATTTCGTATTAGAGGTGTTGAAACCCTCGCTTGACCGCCTCAATGGGTTTAATTATAGATCGATGATCTTTGTCGACGTCAATGGTCGTTTTATACTGGATGTATTGGATAACCCGAGGTTTAACAACCTAGGATGATCGACTGCTCACGCGACCTATTGGTGATAGTATGCTAATGCCTGCAGTCGATAATTAGATATTTATATACAGCCTGTCTATCCACGAGTCTCATTCGTGGTAGCATATAGTTGCGCGTAGACCGTGCTATTGATTGTCGGCCCATGGGTTACGTTCGAGGTAGCTCATAGATAGTTTCCTTTTTGTGTGAGAGCCACGAGACTTTATCGTGGTATCTGGATGTGCACTGCTTGTTGCAGTGGTTGTGTATGTTGCAGGTATATTTATTATACTGTTGATTAGGTTAGTTGCAGACTGATATTGGTACTCTGAGGGTTGGGTTACTCTAGCTTGTTCCCTGTGACTTCCATTATGTGCATTATGATTATGCACTATTGTCTATACATCCACAGAGTGGTTGTACTCACCCCCCTCCTCACTTATACTCTAGGTTAATTGATGGAGGACGTGTCATGTTGACCTACCTTCGAGTCGCTCAGAGAGTTCCTTGCCGTGCTTGTCCCACTGCATCGTTGAGATGCTGCTTTATTTACTTTATCGGTGTTGCATTTTATTATGCACTTTGGATTTTGTCGCAGTTTGATTTGGTGTCATAAAACTATTTTACTTTAATGGATATATGTTTAGTCGTGCATGCATGCAGTTATTAAAATACTAGTATTACTATAATTATTTCGAGGTTTTTACCAGATTTGGTCTATGTATTTCGGAATATTGTCACTAAGGGGCTCCTCTGTTATTTGGATGACGGATATGCCCCCAGGACGTGACAATTTTATTGGTTTACGATTTTGGTTTGTGGTTTCAGTGTTTCGAGGATTTTATTTTCCTTGGATTTTTGGGAGAGCTCGTGTTTTGGGACCAAGCAATCTGAAGGATATCTCTGAGTTATAGGAAAAGTATTGTCTTTAGTAGTTACGATACTTTTGTGGCTAGGGAAACTGTTGACTTAGTGAAATTGCCCCTACTCATGGGCGTGGACGAGTTCGACGACGTATTGATCTTGAGTAATCTAATGATGATTTCAGAGGTACGGATTCTTTAGAGGTGCCGACTGATGTCGAATTAGGAAGCTAGGGATTTGGCCTGCTAGCCACCAATCGGAAGGACAAGGAGTAAACCCTCAGAAAATATCAGTCCCTACTATTAGTGATTTGGTTATGGATAAGGCGTGTATGCCTACACTGGTTAAGACGATGAAAGATCGTTTTACTTTATTATAGGAGGTGTTGGATGGGATATTTATCTGTCCCAGTATTTCTTCCAGAGAAGATCCGGAACTCTTTGTTAAAAAAAGAGATAGACCTTTTAGATTTATGTGTCGATTTTCGATGATAAAATGCGGTAGTTGTGGAAGGAAATGAATATTCTTCATTGTGGATATATATGATCTATTTAGATCAGCTATAGGATACCTATATATACTCTAGGATTGATTGGTGACTGGTGTGATGATATTGTAGTGACATGGTGTCCTACAATTATCATTGTCGTTGTGATGATTTTTATATCATCAGCTTAGAGTAAAGAGAATACATGTGTGTAGCGATGACAATTTCATACTTGGTATGAATTGTTTGAGCTTTTGATTTTCTTATTTGACTTAATGACGACTTAGTCGTCTAGGGATTTGGGAAGTCGTGTATTCTGGACACGATTGGATTAGTTGTGGTCGTTGGAGTTGCGTAACTTGGCCACTGTTGATGGTGATAGTAGGAGTTGCGCACTCGGCCACCGTAGATGGTGGTTTTTCTGGTATTGATTTGATTATTACCATAGATATGGATAGGATGCTCTAGCGGTACTACATCGCTGACTGGTTGGACCAGGAAGGTGATGAAATTTACTTGGTCTGCAGCTTGTGAAACTAGTTCAGGGCTCAGACGATGGTTGATTTTTACGGCAGTGTTGATTAATCATGCTGGTGTGGAAGGAAGGGTAGTGTATATGGATGCAACCTTTCGGGGATCGTAGCGATTCCAATGCTATTGAATAAGACGTATCCTAAGCATACGACAGATAAAGGAGTACGAGATAAGCCGTCATATATATGACGTGGACTTAGCAGTGATTATGTTGTTTTGTAGAGGTGAAGAGCAGGAATGCTCATGGAGTTTTGGCTAGCTACTGGATAGCTACTATAGAGTAGCTGGAACACGAACGGTTGTAACAAGGGAGTTTGGTTGCTATAACCTCCCATGCACTTACAGAGTGTGTGGTGGAGTGGATTTTGGACGGTAGATGGACTACCGTCTCTGACTCCGATGAGGATAATGGTTTCCGGAGTTGCTTTAGTTTAAGGAAAAGATGCTTCAGGAAATTCTGATTTCGGAATGGAAGTGGAAGCATATTATTATAGATGTTGTGGTGGGTTTGCCTAGGACACGTCAAGGTCATGACACGATTTGGGTAGTTGTTGACTGACTAACCAAATCCGCGCACTTAGCGATTCGGAAGCCCGACTCTCTGGATCGTTTGGCAGAGCTATATTGTCGGGAGATCATCAGATTGCATGGTGTTCCTTTGAGCATTATATCAAATAGAGATCCCCGGTTCACGTCCGGTTCTGGCAGAATCTGCAGCAGACCTTAGGCACGCAGCTTCGTTTTAGTATTGCATTCCATCCGCAGACAGATGGACAGTCGGAGCGGGCCATTTAAGACACTAGAGGACTTGCTGAGGTCCTGTGTTATGGATTTCGGGGCCAACTGGGAGGCCCAGTTGCTAGGACCCTAGAGAGCTCAGCATGAGGCAGAGTTGGTCCGTACTATCAAACGTAGGATGGCAGAGGCGCAGGATCACCAGAAGAGTTATGCAGATCATAGACGGAGACCTTTGGAGTTCTCTATTGGTGATCATGTATTCCTGTGAGTTTCACCCACGAAAGGGGTGAAGAGATATGACCATCGTGGTAAGCTAGCTCCAAGATATATTGGTCCGTTTGAGATTCTGGAGAGGATCGGAGCAGTCGCTTATCAACTAGTGCTACCACCGTACTTGGCTGGTATCCATGCTCTGTTTCATGTGTCCATGTTGAGGAAGTATGTGTCGTACCCTACACATATTCTATCAGATATGTCGGGATACATTCAACCTGATGCTACTTATGTAGAGGTTCCGGTACGGATTCTGGATCACAAGGAACGACAGTTGCGAAATAAGATTTTGTGACTTGTCAAGGTCGGGTGGAGTCACCACACCGACGAGGAGGCTACTTGGGAGCTCGAGAAAATATCAGAGCTCAATACGCCTACTTGTTACTCAAGGTGCGTGAGATGTCTTCAGTACTTGTGGTATTTCTTACTCGTTATGCATCTGAGTAGAAAATTTGGGGACCAAATTTTTATTAGTGGGGGAGAATGTTAAATACTGAAATTTAAAAGATTAAATTAAATGGCCAAGAATTAAGAAAAATAATCTTGGAAATTTTTCGGTATTTTTAGGGATTTTTACGGGATTTTTCTGGATTTAAACGGGGCTTGTACGAGATATTTACGGGGATAAGAAAAATAGGCTTTTAAAAGGCCTGTTTGGTTTATCAGTATTGAGGGGTTATTAACCTAAAAACCTAAGTTTATCTATTTCCCTTTTTCTTTGTCCCCGCCGCAACTCCTTCCCCTTCGACAGTTCCTCTCGCGCGAGCTCTCGCCGCCACCTGCTCTCCTCTCTGTCGTTCACGTCCGTAGATGGTCCGATCTGCGTCGTCGCACTCCTCTTCCCTTCACGCCGCGCCTACCACAGTCGCCGCTGCGGTGGCTATAGACCCGGTCGGCAATGACAGCCTCGCCACTAGCACCAGGTGGGAACCTCTCAAGCCATGCTGTGATTTCCAGTGGGATTTTAAGCCCGCCCTCAATGACTTCACTAACGCCGTCTTCGAGCGCCGCCTCTACGAACCCGATGACTTTCAGGCCCTCGAGGTGATGCCCGAGTAGATGGAATCGTATGCCTATTTTCTCGGTTGCTTGTGGACTCTTGTTGTCTCCCTATTGGGCGTATTGGAGTCGCCGGAGAATGGTTCTGACCAAGCCACTGAAAGAGTCACGGCAGTAACCACTTCTGGGAAATAGAAGCAAGATAATTGCAATTTGAAGGCTAAAGTAATATTTTTTATAACTAAGGCAGATCTACAAGATGGTATGTGCTATGTTGCTATCACATAGGTTTGCTTGTTTCCCTTGATTAAAGGAATGTAAATTGGTGAGGTTAAGGGTATTTGCAGGTGACGAGTGTTATGAGAATTGGAGATTTTGATTCTAATTCGGATATTGATTTGGAGTTGATGGATTAGGAGATTTTGTGGTCGAGTAGTACCAGGACATTGCTTAGTGATTATGCTTATGCGTGAAGGTTTTATTTTTCGAGCATTATAGCAGGCGGATATTTTGACTTGTCTTTTTGATATAGTCATGTTGATATGCTAGATAGTTATAGCTTGCAATAGTTTTCATGTTTATCTACCTTGCATGTTATTATGCCTATTTGACACATGCATTTGATCAGTTTATAGTTATACTTTCCCTGTTTTACTTGGATCATGTATATGTACCTTTCTTATTGTGCATATTATTCGGATACGTATGTTAGTTGGTATTACATGCTTTAGTGTCATGCACCATCTTGCATGATTGCATGCTGGCTGGACGGGGTTCCATTATTGTTGAGCCCGCAACCAGTTACATGGCCTGCACACACTGCCACTCATGGGTTAGTGGTATATCAGGAGGGTGTGTGCAGTTGCTCTGTCAGGCTCCGCTGGTCCGCTCATGGGTAGCGATGAGGCAGCGTGGTAGCGGACAGGGATCCCTCCTCTGGTCTATGACACCGGGAGATGAGAGCTTAGCTCCCCCACTCTGTTTGGGGCAGGAGGATAGGTGTACTCCGACAGCATCCGGTCCACTCGGTCACTCAGGAGCAGTGATGGCAGAGTGCACAGTTGTCATAGCCCTACCCACTCGGCTTCACCATCGCGTGTGAGGCGGCTGACTGGCGTCAGGGGTGACCATGTCATTTGCACGGCATGCATTTTTGCCCGGATTGCATTTGTATTGTGTTTGCTGCATTATTGTATTGATGCCTTGGATCTTGCATATGATTTCCATGCATACAGGATTCATATTCATATATGATGATGACTTTATCTCTTATAGTAGGGCACATGCTCCTTTATCAGGGTAGGAGATTCAGGTGAGTACAGTTCTTTTGCATTTATTTCTTGCTTACCATATATATGAGACTGTACTGGCATGATTAGTATTGTTAGCTATATCTTGCTATTCATATCGACTAATATCCGCTAAGTTCTTTGGACTTATCCCGTGGTTTTATATTTATTTCAAGATGATGCTGTCAGGAGAGTCCAGCTGCCAATCCCCCTCGTCGAAATAAATAGGTTTTATTGGTCTATTGGTTTTTTTGGATTTTGTAAAGAGGATATGTATAGGTCCTGATGTTGTGGTTATGTACTTATGGAAGTTTGGGAATAATTATGGTGTCCTTATGGACTATTCAATTAGTTTGGTTGTATGTTCCTGCTCAGATGGCAGAAGGGGTAAGTCTAGATGTTATAGACTTCATTTATTTACTATGATGGTTGGTCTGAGGCCTTATGATCTACGTGTGTAGATGTTTTTGTTCCGGTCGTGTTGACCGATGTATAGTGGCCGTGTAGGCCTTGTATAAAATTGGTATTGTCACCCGTACAGGGGAGATGCTGTCGGATTTTTGTCTGGCGGGGACTCCCTCGGGGCGTGACAGTACAATAGGCATTGCTCTTAATTTGGAATCAAATAATGTTGGCGTTGTATTAATGGGTGATGGTTTGATGATACAAGAGGGAAGTTTCGTAAAAGCAACAGGACGAATTGCTCAGATACCCGTGAGTGAGGGTTACTTGGGTCGTGTTATAAATGTTCTGGCTAAACCTATTGATGGGAGAGGTGAAATTTCATCTTCTGAATCTCGGTTAATTGAATCTCCTGCCCCAGGTATTATTTCGAGACGTTCTGTATATGAGCCTCTTCAAATGGGGCTTATTGCTATTGATTCTATGATCCCTATAGGACGCAGTCAGCGAGAATTAATTATTGGGGACAGACAGACCGGCAAAACATCAGTAGCCACAGATACAATTCTCAATCAAAAAGGCCAAAATGTAATATGTGTTTATGTAGCTATTGGTCAAAAAGCATCTTCTGTGGCTCAGGTAGTGACTACTTTCCAGGAAAGGGGGGCGCTGGAATACACTATTGTGGTAGCCGAAACGGCGGATTCACCTGCTACATTACAGTACCTCGCTCCTTATATGGGAGCGGCTCTGGCTGAATATTTTATGTATCGTGAACGACATACTTTAATAATTTATGATGATCTCTCCAAACAGGCACAAGCTTATCGCCAAATGTCTCTTCTATTAAGAAGACCTCCCAGTCGTGAAGCTTATCAGGGAGATGTTTTTTATTTGCATTCACGACTTTTGGAAAGAGCCGCTAAATCAAGTTCTAGTCTAGGTGAAGGAAGTATGACTGCTTTACCGATAGTTGAGACTCAATCTGGAGACGTTTCAGCTTATATTCCTACTAATGTCATTTCCATTACCGATGGACAAATATTCTTATCCGCCGATCTATTCAATGCCGGAATCTGACCTGCTATTAATGTCAGTATTTCTGTTTCCAGAGTAGGATCCGCAGCTCAAATTAAAGCCATGAAACAAGTAGCCGGAAAATTAAAATTGGAACTAGCACAATTTGTGGAGTTAGAAGCCTTTGCACAATTCGCTTCTGATCTCGATAAAACTACTCAGAATCAATTGGCAAGAGGTCAGCGATTACGCGAGTTGCTTAAACAATCCCAATCAGACCCTCTCACGGTGGAAGAACAGATAGCTACTATTTATACCGGAGAGAATGGATATCTAGATTCGATAGAACTCGGACAGGTAAAGAGGATTTGTGAACAATTTAGTGCAGTTATCATTGTGCTAGGTGGGGGCTTGGATCTGTGATTGCTTGCTTCTAACCTCGATGATAGCCCAGTGTTCTATTTCGTATGGTAATGCTTCAATACCATTAATATGGATCTAACTAATATTGGGTTAATCTGATAATACCCTTATTGTAGGAGAAGGGTGATAAGTGTGATTTATGTGTGTGTAGAAGTTTGATCGAGATATGAGATTGATGTAGAATTTGATTCAATCATTAGATGTGAGACTACACTTAACTGTATCCTATTGTTACAGGACTTTGATTGTGATAGATACATGGACGTGGAGATGGATAGCACGGATTACATAGCAGGTGGGTAATATCTACCTGGTCCGGTAGTTTTGATCAATTCCAATGCATGATCTTGGATATATATGTTTATACCTGTTTACCTTAAATCCACTCATGTTAATCATATGCTTGTACTGCCTTGACCTTTGAGATATAAACTCTGGTACTTCATTGATTATCTAGCTCGGATAGGAACTATAAACCCTATTATGTATTAGCTGATAGATGTTCAGTAAGTACATGTGGTTAGGGTTATCTTTGTGACTTCAGATTGGTTTACTGTATTACATCACTAGGGTTAGGTGATGGTTTGGATTATGGAGTCGATTGTTATATCATATCCGTATTAGTGGTGCATTTATGATGGATCTAGTTGTCTGTGCATAGATAATTGTATGGTTGCCCGTATGTGACCAGGGACTGTCCTAGTGTGATGGTATATCCATTAGGGATTGTATGCCTGTGTATGGTTATATGGATGGTCGATTGTATATCGCTACTGACTAGAGGTCTTAGCGTGGTTGTCTGTCAGATGAGTATGACTCTTTATGCGATAGAGAGAGTCTTATGGATTGTAGTCCTTGCATAGTTAACTTTTAGTTGACCAGGACTCCCAGTGGGATAGGGAGTGTCGCGAGGATACATGTATGGAGCTATGCATCATCACATTGCATGCATGTTGTTGACTGGGTCTCCCTTGTGGATTGAGACAAGTCATCACCATCCCGCCTCCCGCCACTCTGGGGTAGTGGTTTGAGGTTGAGGGCAGAGCATTTAATGTGCCGCGCTCGACCACTAGGGATGGTGGTAGCTGGAGATGCGCACCTGGCCACTGTGTAGAGTGGTGTTAGCACTCGCCCACTATAGACGGTGGTTGTGTGAGGTGCTGTTGTCCTGTGTGCGGCGTTTGTCTACTCATGGGTAGGGACAGCGTGGCTTGCAGCAGGGGCCCCTAGGAGTAGTTAGCTTTTACGCTTATACGCTACTACCATACTACCCAACTCGGCCACCGAGAGTGGTGGCCCGAGCCGACTAGTTGTCATTTGTCGTGCCACACCGCCACTCGGGAGTCGTGGTTGACAGGTCTCAGACAAAGGACCATGCATATGCATTGCTGATATATATGTATGCATGTATTTGATATATGTTTTACATATGCCTGTGAGATGCTGCATTTGATTGAGCTATGATTGTTGCATATGGTTGTTCATCATGATACATGCCATCTGCATTTTATTTACTGCTATGTGTTGAGCATGATATATGCGTTGATTCAGACTGTTATATGCATTTGATTAGCATCATGTCATTGTGTGGTACGGACCGAGTTATTATACAGGTGATCATATACTGTTCATATGTCTGAGTATTGGTCAGGTATGGGATTGACCTGGTACGTTATATGGTTATGTTATAGTATACCGCTCGTGATGATCTATCATATGGAGGATGACCATCGTGTACGTACATTACTTTATGTCATTGATCGATCATTTATGCTATGAGTAGGACATATCTGTGATTACTGATTACTATGCTTAGGACTGTATGTCTATTGGACTCATGCTGTATACCTGTAGATCTTCACATGTATACTTGTAGATCTATCCTTATATGTTTTTCATGCACTTTCTATATATTACCCCTGAGTTTATACTCACCACCCCTGGACCCTGGGTTTTCTGTCGCCCAGATAACAGGTAGAAGATTCCTTGGACGTTTGGAGCTCCGCCAGCTGATCCCATCTCACACCGAACATTTGGGGTTTTCCACGTATTTGCTTCCGCTGTTATTTTGTATTATGGCCATGTATAATCAGTGTTGTATCTGGCTGTGGATTTGTACGTTGTTTTGTGTAGTATGTTAGAGTCGCACCGGTGCGCACCTCTTGTGTTGTTGTGGATATATTGTTTGGTATTGTCCATTTATATATTGTTGTTGTGGGCCTACGGGCCTTGTATTAACCCGATATGTTGCCACGTACAGGGGAGATGCTGTCCGTTTGCTTTTCGGCACGGCATATTCTCGGGGCGTGACAATTTTATTGGTATCAGAGCCCTATGTTGCGAAGTCCATTTTCGGATTTGATTTCGTTCGGACATCGAGTTTTGCTTTACTCGGTTTTGGTTTGTGAGTTCTGGGATCCGCCGCTATGCGGACATCTCCGAGCTACAAGGATTAATGTATGTTAACTATTATTACTTTTCATTCTTCTTGCTATGCATTTAGTTGCTTATAACAGTGCATGACTTGTAGTATATTAATCAGTATTCGTAACCGTGGTTTGAGATGACCACGGGAACGATATGTTGAGGTTATTAGACATGTACCTGCTATCGAAAAGGTAATTACCTTTGAGAGCCGACTGATACCGAGTCGGAAAGCAGAGATTAGGTAGTCACATCTCTTGTGGAGATCAAGGATTTCAATCTTAAGATTTCCACTAATTATGTTAGTCAGATCATTACCTATGGGGTAATGAACTGCGCGAGTACACTATTGCTGATGCAGATAGTAGAGGATTAGTTTGGAGATATTCATAGAGATTTTGATCTCTGAATTGGTCGTTCTAGGTTGTATAACATCGGAAGTACTTTTGGAGTACTTGACTCGGGTTATACGAAGATAGTAGTATTTGTTGAATACCATTATCCGGATTTAGCCGGTACTTGGTGGAAGAGATAGGAAATAACCTTCGGGAAATCACACATCACTTGGCCACGGTGTAGTGATGTTGTGAGAGGGTATTTTCCCATGTCATTTTTTTGACTCATCGTCAGGGAATTCTTGAGCTTCAGGTTGGGTGATCGTCTGGTGACGAAAGTACCATGCAGAGTCGTTAGACTCGTGAGGGTTATGACCCCCCTAATAGCTCGAGAATGTGATTGGGTTGGTTTTGGCCACCCACAGGTTATCGGTTGACATCTTTATCGGGATGTTTGGATCTCCTACCAGATCCTACCGGAAGTGTATAGACCGAGTCATGTGTATAGAAATGACTCCGTAGTAAGTGTTTTAAAGAGTTGGAGATTTGATAAGCAGATATTGCGAGTCAAATTATTGGAATTAGAAATCTCCAAATGTTGCATAAAAAGGAGCAAGATTAAAGTCATGAGTCATGAGCTACTATTGGAGAGTTTTCCGATCATAGAAGACCGATTGCAGATTGTCAGTAGCTTCTCATGTTTATCAGTGAACTCAGAGGAAAGACTCCGAAGGGAGATTATATGTGTGCAGTGCGGGTTACGATGAGACACAGAGTCAGATTATTCTTCAGACGCAGCTATACCTTTCACAGAGTTGGAGCGTGCTACGATGTTGGCAGTTCTTCAGTATTTTATACAGCCGGATGTGTATCCTTTGCTAGTACAACAGTGTTTACCATCTCCATTGCAGTTGTTTCAGTTTGTACCTCAGTTTCAGCAGTTGATTTCAATTCTTCCATGGCAGACTTTTGCAGCTACATGAGCTCAGCCGTCCAGAACAGATGTTGGACAAGTTTATATGATTACTCGAGAAGAAGTATAGAAGACCGAAGGATAGGTCCTTCGGGGTATTATTTTAGGTTATACTACTTGCGGATATATCGAGAGATACTGGTAGTTTATATGTATCTTTGTCTAGAACATTCTTGGATAGGGTTCGAAGGGTTCCTATCGACTTGTGGGTTGGTGATTTTCTCTACCGTCAGGTGAGATGTTGATCAACAATCAAGAAGTCAAGGGATACCCTTAGCCTTTGCTAGACCTACCTCTACTATAGACATATCCTTATGGATAGTTAGATTGTTTGGAGCGTTGGTATACTAGGACTCTCGGATGTACGTATAATTCAAGAGTATTCGGATATAGTTTTGGATAAACTCCTAGGCTTGCCACTGCATGGGCAAGTGGAATATGCGATTGAGGTGATTTCGGGAATAGTCCTAATATTGGGGACCTCATACCGGGAGATGATTTTATTGGTGTTAGTGTTGCTAAACACTATGGGAGATTTATCTGCCACAGTGTTTCTTCTTGAGAAGACTTGTAACTCTTTGTTAGAAGAGAGTCAGACCTTGAGGTTATGCATCGATTATCGATGATTGGAATGTAGTAATTGGGAATGAATATCATTCGTTGTGGATAGAGGATCTGTTTAGATCAGCTAAATGACACCTGTGTATACCCTAGAATTGATCTACGATTTGAGGGTTGATATTGTAGTGACTTAGTGTCATACAATTGTCATTGTCGGTGTGATGATTGAGCTATCTATAGCTTAGAGTAAAAGGATGCATGTGTGTAGAAGATGATATTTCATACTTGGTATGAATTTAGGAGATGTTGATAATGTTATTAGACTTATTAACGATTTCGTCGTTCATGGACTTGAGGAATCAAGTACTCTTGGAGTATTTGAGATCGATTGTCATCAAATCTGTGGAGGATATATTCCCAATCTTGAGGGAAGTTGTGGTTTCCCTAGATTGATTTTGTATTTACCGTAGATGTGGATATGATGCTCTAGAGTTACTATACCGTTGACTTGTTGAACCAAAAAGGTGATGGAAATCACCTGGTTGAAAGTTTGTAAAGCTAGGTTTTAGGGCCTAGAAGGTGACTGACTTTTGTGTCAGTGTTAGTTAATCCGTCCGATATGGATGGAAGGGTATTATACGCAGATGCATCATTGCAGGGATTAGGAGTGATCCCGATGCAGTTGAATGAGACGTATATTATGTGTACGCTAGTTGAGAAACTAGCGAGATTTGTCATTATAGTCTTCCAGTTACTTTCAGTTCTGGGTGATATAATGAATTTTGGACATTAGATTAATTTCTTTTGTGAGAATAAATCTCCGTCTCTAGGAAGGATAGTGGTTCCCAGAGTTGCATTCGATTTAGGAAGAGTTGTTTCAGGAGACTCTTCATTCGGGAGTGATGATTTATTCGGAGTATATCCGAAAATAGCGAGTTTGAGACGTCATTTATGGTGGAACGTCAGGTAGAACATGGATGATTCCGTAGGTTGATGTTGGGTGTGCCAACAAGCAAAGGTGGAATATTGTGATCGGTAGGGTTACGTATCGTGATGGAAATGGTAGCTTAGTACGATGGACTGTGTTGGGAGATTATCTAGAATTCGGAAAGGACTTGATAGGATTTGGGTAGTCGATGATCGATTAACTAGGTCCGCTCATTTTCTTCCGAGCCGTAAGATGGACTCCATTGGATCGCTTGATGGAATTATATCCATGGGGCATCCTTGGGTATCAATTTTGATAGTGATTCATGATTCACCTTACGATTCTGGTAAAGTCTCCCATCGGTTACGAGTATAGAGCTCCACTCTGGTACAGTTATTTACCTTTTAATAGGTCGATTGAGAGTGTATATAAGAGCTGGAATATAATATTCGAGCTCAGTACCCCACTTAGTCACTTGAGGTGTGACTTTTCTCCGGATACTTGAGATGGTTGTTGTGACATCTCGTACTCGTACATGAGTCGGAAATTTGGGGACCAAATTTTTATAAGTGGGGGAGAATGTAAAATACGAAAAAAAAAAAATTAACCCTTTAATTAATTGGGTTTAATTAGTAGACTAATTGGGTTGATTAACTAAATGGGCTAAT
Source organism: Wurfbainia villosa (assembly GCA_025175895.1). NCBI lineage: Eukaryota > Viridiplantae > Streptophyta > Magnoliopsida > Zingiberales > Zingiberaceae > Wurfbainia > Wurfbainia villosa. The sequence goes on from CM045986.1 coordinate 94,711,036, forward strand.
GGGGTTAATTATCTTGTTGGGCTGAAATTGGGCTTGATTTGGAATTGGGCCGAATGGGCTGAGCTGAACCCAAATCGGGTTAGGTTTGGATTTGGTTGGGTTAACCGAATCACCCGAACCGCCTGTAAATCACCCAAATCAGATCACGGAAACCATTTTTCTCCGCGATCGCCATCTTCCCTTCTCCGCGATTCTCTTCTTCTCTTCGCCGCTTTTCTTCACCTCGAGCCGCGGGTCACGCTCCAACGAACTACGGCAACAACCGCACCTGATCGTCGCTAGCCCATCCAGCTCGTCCGGTCGCCCTAATCGGCTGTACGCGAATCTCGTCGTCGCACGAGCTCGGGTCGTCATCTTCGCCTTTGCTCAGCCATTCGCGTTTGCGCCGACCAATTTGCCTCCGACCACCATGGACAACATCGGCAGCCATCAGGAGCTCAATCTGCCATTGCTATCGTCTCCTTGTTGAGCTCCGCCGATCCGGATGAGGGGCGCCTCCGGTTGACTCTGCACCGTGAACAGTAGTTCGACTGCCGCACTCGGATCTACCATCGAGCCTTTTCCTTGCTGTGGGTTGCTGTGTACCGTCACCGTTTATGCTCTGCTTTGTTGATTTGGACGCCAGGGATTTGATCGTGCGAAGCTGCCGACACAGGTGCTGTGATTTTTGGGTTAAGTTTCAATCTCGGTTTCCTATGTAGCTGTGAATGCATCGTTGGACTTCAATCTGTGGTTTGGCAGTGGTGGAGCTTGATTTTGCCGGTGAACAGGGGTTGTAGGAGGGGTGCTGCCGGAGGAGATTTGATCGAACTTAGGATATCAAATTGGAGAGAGAGCTCAGTTATGTTGAATCGGCAATTGGTGTTTTGGGCAGAAGGTTTGGCTGTTGAAATTGCCATGGAAATCAGAGTTGAGCAGGGAAGCTGGATGTGAATTAGCAGTGAAATGGGTAAGGCTGTAGTTCTCTTCAATGATCTGTAATCCATGATATAGTTTCCTAATTTGTGTTGATCAGGATTTGTGAACAATTTAGTGCAGTTATCATTGTGCTAGGTGGGGGCTTGGATCTGTGATTGCTTGCTTCTAACCTCGATGATAGCCCAGTGTTCTATTTCGTATGGTAATGCTTCAATACCATTAATATGGATCTAACTAATATTGGGTTAATCTGATAATACCCTTATTGTAGGAGAAGGGTGATAAGTGTGATTTATGTGTGTGTAGAAGTTTGATCGAGATATGAGATTGATGTAGAATTTGATTCAATCATTAGATGTGAGACTACACTTAACTGTATCCTATTGTTACAGGACTTTGATTGTGATAGATACATGGACGTGGAGATGGATAGCACGGATTACATAGCAGGTGGGTAATATCTACCTGGTCCGGTAGTTTTGATCAATTCCAGTGCATGATCTTGGATATATATGTTTATACCTGTTTACCTTAAATCCACTCATGTTAATCATATGCTTGTACTGCCTTGACCTTTGAGATATAAACTCTGGTACTTCATTGATTATCTAGCTCGGATAGGAACTATAAACCCTATTATGTATTAGCTGATAGATGTTCAGTAAGTACATGTGGTTAGGGTTATCTTTGTGACTTCAGATTGGTTTACTGTATTACATCACTAGGGTTAGGTGATGGTTTGGATTATGGAGTCGATTGTTATATCATATCCGTATTAGTGGTGCATTTATGATGGATCTAGTTGTCTGTGCATAGATAATTGTATGGTTGCCCGTATGTGACCAGGGACTAGAAGTCCTAGTGTGATGGTATATCCATTAGGGATTGTATGCCTGTGTATGGCTATATGGATGGTCGATTGTATATCGCTACTGACTAGATGTCTTAGCGTGGTTGTCTGTCAGATGAGTATGACTCTTTATGCGATAGAGAGAGTCTTATGGATTGTAGTCCTTGCATAGTTGACTTTTAGTTGACCAGGACTCCCAGTGGGATAGGGAGTGTCGCGAGGATACATGTATGGAGCTATGCATCATCACATTGCATGCATCTTGATCGGTCTCCTTGTGGATTGAGACAAGTCATCACCATCCCGCCTCCGGCCACTCGGGGTAGTGGTAGCAGGGTTGAGGGCAGAGCATTTGATGTGCCGCGCTCGACCACTAGGGATGGTGGTAGCTGGAGATGCGCACCTGGCCACTGTGCAGAGTGGTGTTAGCACTCGCCCACTATAGACGGTGGTTGTGTGAGGTGTTGTTGTCCTGTGTGCGGCGTTTGTCTACTCATGGGTAGGGACAGCGTGTCTTGCAGCAGGGGCCCCTAGGAGTAGTTAGCTTTTTACGCTTATACGCTACTCAGTCATACTACCCAACTCGGTCACCCGAGAGTGGTGGCACTGAGTCTAGTTGTCATTTGTCGTACACCGCCACTCGGGTCGTGGTTGGACGGGTCCATGACGATGACCATGCATATGCATTGCTGATATATATGTATGCATGTATTTGATATATGTTTTACATATGCCTGTGAGATGCTGCATTTGATTGAGCTATGATTGCTGCATATGGTTGTTCATCATGATACATGCCATCTGCATTTTATTTACTGCTATGTGTTGAGCATGATACATGCGTTGATTCAGACTGTTATATACATTTGATTAGCATCATGTCATTGTGGGGTACGGACCGAGTTATTATACAGGTGATCATATACTGTTCATATGTCTGAGTATTGGTCAGGTATGGGATTGACCTGGTACGTTATATGGTTATGTTATAGTATACCTGTTCAGGATGATCTATCATATGGAGGACAGACCGTCAGGTACGTACATTACTTTATGTCAGTTGATCAGTTCAGTTTATGCTATGAGTAGGACATATCTGTGATTACTGATTACTATGCTTAGGACTGTATGTCTATTGGACTCATGCTGTATACCTGTAGATCTTCACATGTATACTTGTAGATCTATCCTTATATGTTGTTCATGCACTTTCTATATATTACCCCTGAGTTTATACTCACCACCCCTGGACCCTGGGTTTTCTGTCGCCCAGATAACAGGTAGAAGATTCCTTGGACATTTGGAGCTCCGCCAGCTGATCTCATCTCACACCGAACATTTGGGGTTTTCCACGTATTTGCTTCCGCTGTTATTTTGTATTATGGCCATGTATAATCAGTGTTGTATCTGGCTGTGGATTTGTATGTTGTTTTGTGTAGTATGTTAGAGTCGCACCGGTGCGCACCTCTTGTGTTGTTGTGGATATATTGTTTGGTATTGTCCATTTATATATTGTTGTTGTGGGCCTACGGGCCTTGTATTAACCCGATATGTTGCCACGTACAGGGGAGATGCCGTCCGTTTGCTTTTCGGCACGGCATACTCTCGGGGCGTGACAATTTTAGATCACTTGGTTACCAGGATTCATAAACTTTAGTACTTAACCTGGAGGTCTAGAGTTCGAATCCTGGGGAAGGCAAAAACCCACTTCCAGGGGTGGGAAGACCAGGTGAGTAACGACGGGCCAACAGGGACGACGGTCGTCGACCAATAGGGGTCACCGAATTCCGCCAACAGGGGCCCGGTCGTTACAGATGAGGTAGCCAAAAATATAGGAACTAATTCCCAATTTTCTTGCTGCCCAAGGGTAGCAAGGAATTAGTAAACTTTTTCTTCCTATAATCTTGCCGCCCAACTTATCCAACCTTTCCTCTCCCTTTTATATAGAGTTAGGTTTAGGCCTTGGTTTGATCTCCACCGTCGGTTCTAGGGTTTTAATCTCAACCGTCGGATTTAGAGATTTAATCTCAACCGTTGGTTCTAGGGTTTTAATCCCAACCATCGGATCCAGAGATTTAATCTCAACCGTCGGTTCTAGGGATTTAATCCTAACCGTCGGATCTAGAGATTTAATCTCAACCGTCATTTGATCTAGACTTCTTGAGGTTTATATTAGGCTACGATAGGGACCATGAGGAGGAGTTGGGTCTTGGCCACCCGATGGATCGGAACCACACAAACTTGATTCATCAATGATGTTCCATTCCACTAGAGGATCATCATCGAACTACCTCACCAACTCCATAAATTAATATGGGCTCCATATATTATTTGTACATCCATCTCCCCGTGTTTAAGACATCGAATGTCCGTCAATTAATTGATTTACTGACCATCAATTAATTAACATCTAACTCCTCGAGTAGTACCACTCAACCTTATCATCATGTTGACTAAGTCAACCTGCAGGGTTTACATGATGAACCTTATGAGCTCCTCAAGGGGACATCATAAACCTAATACATAGGACATGGATTCCTCCTATAATCAACGATACACCATGTAAATAATATCATTTCCCAACTTACCGGGCATATTGATTTAATCCATAGAAATCTCACCCTCTGGTAAATCAAAGAAATAAATACTAAGTACATGTGTATGTTATTATATCGGGATTAAGAGCATGTACAACATAATATCCGAGGTCTGATTCAATTATGTAGTCAGCAACAAATTGAATCACCTCTATGTCGGTCCTGCTCAATACACCTAAGTGTACTAGTGTAACTCTATGTTCAAGACAAAACAATACCAAGCTACACTACAACCATGCCAATGGTTTGTCCAAAACCATCTTGGTTGTGAGCCTTTACTTATATTCTACAAGGGACTGATAACATGATCTTCTGTGCCGCACCCAGGCACCATGTTATCTACAATGTAAAATATTAGACAATATGCACACATATAAATATAACGTGCAAACAATGATCATGTGATTCTTATTTCAAAATAAAGATGTTCATACAAAAGAGCTAGGCTTTCAGTATACATCCCAACATTTATAATACATAATATGTAGCGGGTAGCGGGAATCGAACCCGCATCGTTAGCTTGGAAGGCTAGGGGTTATAGTCGACGTTGGTTGATCATTTTTAACGTCTCTAATTCAAAACTGAACATGAAATTTTTATTTCATTCGGCTCCTTTATGGAAGATTGATGTATTCCTAGAGAAAGAATTGCGTCCATAACATCTATGTCAGCCTTTCTGTTTGAATGTATCCAAAACTATTTGCTTACTAGATGATCCCTCTAGAGGAGAGAGATTATATGAAATCCTTCTAGTCTAGTTACTTCGTTCTTTATTTACACTGGCAGGATCCTGAGGAAAAGAATTTCGTTTCCACCGAGCTGAAACAATATGCGATGTGGATGGTTCTAGTAAACCAAAACCACTCTCTTCCAGCTTGTTTGGCTTCAATTTACCTTTTACAACACCAAAATCGAAGATTTCGTTACGATTGGAACTAAACTTTTGTATCTTCATCCATGGATCCTTAGTCATACTTATTCAATTGGAAGACTTGGTCCAGTTCAAAAAAATTATGTTTCACGACTCCATATACATAATCCATTTTTTTTATTAAAAAAAAATGGATTTCTAATAGGACTTTGGATACAAATCGTGAGAATGTATGTTCTTCCTCAAATATGCTATTGAGAGGTAAAGGATTAAACCTTTTTAAGAAATAAAGTTTTTGATCGGAGTATGAAAACGAGATACCCTTTCCCTTAACTATTTAAGTTTTTAATAGAACGAATCACACTTTTACCACTAAACTATACCTGCTACATATACATTATTGTATATAAATGGACTATTTGTCGAACAAAGGAGTGAGACACTGTCACGCCCCGAGAGCATGCCGAGCCGAAAATCAAACGGACGGTACCTCCCCTGTACGTGGCAACATTTCGGGTTAATACAAGGCCCGTAGGCCCACAACAACAATAATATATATAACAAACAACAAATAACAGCAGCGGAAATAAAGAGCGCATACCCACGACATACATAACAAAAATATACAGGTGTACACCACCTGACAAGTCCACAGTCAAAACCGTAAATAACACAACGACATCACGACAAGTCCATAACAAAACAAAGGTCCATGACATAGGACCAAAATCCATAACTCATAAACAAGTCCATACATAACCAAAAACGAACTCCTCAGGAGACTCGAAAAACAGAGATGGGATGGATCGGTCGGCGCAGCTCCAAGTCGTCACGAAGTCGTCTACCTGTTACCTGGGCGACAGAAAAACCCAGGGTCGGAGGTGGTGAGTAAAACTCAGCAGGTAATCAGAGAAAACATGTAAATATATGTATCAATATTACATGTCATTCAACAGTTTAATCTACTCGTACAACAAGTATACATCAGCATAACAATAGATATGCATGCATATACTAAATAAAATCAACATCAACGATGTCGACATACCGGCAAATACTACTCTATCCCGATCCAACTTTGGGCATATAATCACATCATAGGGTATAACAAGATAGTACTAACACAGTATCCTAACCTGAGTCAAGGGTATCACTGTGAATATCCGATAGGTATACAAATATCAACCTACTACCATACAGGAAATGCAGTATCATGTATGAATATGTACAAACAAATGCAACAAGCATAGTGCATACAAATGCATCATCAAAGTGAGTATACATATAGATCAGATTCGTATGTATACTAATCACCATCATCCATATATATATATATACAAGCGCTTATGTATATATATATAATCATATGCAAAACAGAATGCAAAGACGTATGCATGGTCATGTCTGCCACCCCTACTGCTACTACACGACCCCAATGTGGCCTAGGTGGCACGATATGACAACTAGCCCGACTCAGCCACCACTCTCGAGTGACCGAAGGTAGTATGATCGAGCATATGAGCGTAAGTAGCTCGCCACAGCAACGGGTCCTCGCTGGCCACTCCGACCGACATCGCTAATGAGCGGTCCGAGTGCCACGCACCAGACAATCGTGACGCAACTCCAACAACCATCATCAATAATGGTAGAGTGCGGCACAACAAATGCTATGCTCTCACACCAGTTACTCCTCTGGAAGTAACCTGGGAGGCAGGATGACTGACTCCTCTCTCTCAACCCCAAGGGGAGACGATGTCGTCAGTATACATGCAATGACATGAGGGTACTGTCTCACATACAAAACATCTACCCTAGACTCTCTGTTCAACAAAGAGTCACATCCAATTGATCAGTACACTCTCTATCCTGTAGAGAGTCACTCATCTAATTAGGACAAGCTAGGACCATCGGTCCGTAGCGACACACTGTCCACGACTCACCTGACCATTTACACAACCCGTGGTTGGTAAATAAAGGTGCAACATACAGGTATGGAATGAGTCCTACATTTAGGGCCATACTTATCTAGAGAGGACCTTTTTGCCAAATTTACAATTTAGGTCATCCTCCGTACTCTAACATCCATACCCTGCTAAACAGTTAAACCTACTTACATCGCATCTGTAACTTCTAGGTCATGCTAGGGAATATGTGTTATCAATAATCGAGCACACATATATATCAACGACAAGTGCAAGCATACGATAAACAGAGCATGGTCAAGGTAATATGAACACCTAAGGTTCATATCTATGTCTAAATCTGAAAATCATTACATCTACCCGACCAGTAGGAAAATTACCTACCTGATACGTAGCTCGTGCTAATTGTCTTTGCGTCCGCGAGCCTGCCTCGTATCCATGTCCTGCACGTATCAAACATTATGATTAAGTGAAAGTATACGACAAATACACAACTAAATTACCACGTTGTTCCTATGTTCACAACCTTTCATTGTCTACGAGTTAAGAACTCGAGCACACACCTCTCGTAACCTCATATCTACATTCATCCTCGGCCGATACACCCAACCAACTCTCCATAACACAACATCAATACTCAGAAACCTCTCATGCCTACATCTTACCAACACTCCATCATTTACAGCAACACAACAATTATGGTTAGCAACCTCCAGAACATTCAGATCACACACTATTGCTCATCTGAACATTGTAGGGGATCGATATGGCCAGCTAGAGGGGGGTGAATAGCCCTCGTACGTTGGACGTCGTAAATTGCTCGTCTACAAAAGATTAGCGCAAGCGGAATATACAAATACAAAGCAAAAGACAAACAATAAAACAAACGCTAACACGATGGTATAATGTGGTTCACGGCTACGCCGCTAATCCACGGTCCGATTCGTCCACGGTGAATCACTCCGCCAAAACCAATCACTATCGGTCTCTCCTTTGCACAAAGCTAGGTGGAGGTAACCTTTACAACCAAGATCACTCTTCTTACAATAGGATTGAAGTAAAGACAAGTAAGAAGAGTTTAGAGCTTGTGGGGCACTAGGAAGATCGTTTGGAGTATGAGCATTAGCCTCTCAAAGGCTTACACCCTCTCTTTTTATAGAGAGGGCTAACTTCTTCCCGTTTGCCGCCATCACGATCGCCCTTGGCGATCATGCCGTCCTACAATGGCCTCCGAACACGCCGGATCCCGACCGTTGTAGTCCAACGGAACTCTTGGCGATCGATGGACCTCATCGGGCCGATCCCCCGTAGTCGACGCCTGCGATCGGCTACGAACGGTTCTCGCGCCAACCCTTATTGACACCGATCGGCCTTGAATGACGATGGTTCTTGGCGAATGACGCCACGTATCGATGGCTGCGCCGATCGGTCCGCCACAATCCGGTCGAACGATACTGGCCGAACTCACTCGATTAGAGCGGCCGATCGCCATGACATGGCAATGATCGGTGTCGAAACCCATTCGACACTTGGCCAAATGGCCAAGTTTCACCTAAGAGCTACCCTTCCCGGTTACAATCGCCACTCTCATTTCTGAGAGTTCTCTTCGTTCGCCACGCCCCTCGGCAAAGATCAGCGCACGGCTCTGCAATGCTCCTTCGCGTCTCTTGCCTCGAAGTCTACTTCCTCCGGCTTCACTCCAAGCTTCTCGTCCAGCGGTCCCTCGGATGCTCCAAGCGCATGGCTTCCGCAAAGCTATCCTTCACCGACTCAAGGCACGAGTCATGAGATGTGAAACTCGCCACGGCTCCATGTGCGAATTACTAAGTCCTGCACGACTTCAACGCACATATCATATCAACATATCAAACTAACTTAAACCCTTTGCCACACCATCAAAACCATATCACGGCAAGAGATTGCCCTAACAATCTTCCCCTTTTTGATGTGTGGCAATCCGTTTAAGTTAGGTAAAAATATTTGATATAAGTTCTAAGGTAAGAAAGCATGTAAAGATAAACATGATATAGCAACATGCAAGTCCCCCTTAATCCATGAAACTCTCCATGCAAATTTTCTCCCCCTATCATATATTTCTCCCCCTACAATATATTTCTCCCCCTAAAGTGATTAACTTAAACATACTTATTTCTCCCCCTTTGACACCATCAAAAAGATTAACACTAAGTTATAAGCTCATGGCATCAAGTATAATGGAGGGAAAAATATGACAAGTTGATTTAAAATTGGGTACCACTTGTTGATGGCATCAAGTATATTTCTACCACTTGGTGTAGGTTTACAAACTGAATTCGGCCTTTAATGTTCTGATTTACAGGCCACCAGTCGACTACTATCAGTATGGCAATCGACTGGCACAAAGGAATCCAAATTTCTGATATTCTGGACGAATTTCAGAAATGCATTATAAATTCCATAAAATTTGAAAAATCATGAAATTTGGGGAACATATTTCTATTAAGTATATATATCAATGAAAAATAGTTTTTCATGAAAACTCATTATATTTTCTTGTTTTTGCCAAAAATCCAAAAGCTCTAAAAACCACTAGGTTTTTGATCATTCTAGTATCAAGTTAGCTACCTAGTTTTGCATCCAATTGTTTCAAAACATGAATACATGTATTTTAAGGTAAGAAATTGTTTTGAAAACATATGAAATATCCAACCATGATCTTTGGGCAATATGTCTATGAATTAAACATAAGCCTTCCCCATGATTGGTCTATTATTGCTATTTTGATACTTTAAATGACCATCTAAATGCCATAGGCATTAGTGGACATTTGTATCATCCTAATATCTCACCCATGCTAAGTTTGCAATCAAGTTAGCCTATAGTGAGTGTGAGATGTATCCTAGGGGGTATTTGTATATACTTAACCCATATATTCATGCAATTCTATCATGGTTAAGTATCAACCTAACATCCTACATGATCATAATGACATATATCAATTAATTCTACATTATGATCATGAAATACATGTTTTCATCAATTTTATAACCATGCATTAGGTAATATGTGATGATAATAAACAAATTATCACCTAAAGCATGATTTAACCCTATTTCTCATGATAACATGCCAAATATCAAAATCATAAATCATGATTTAAAACATACATAGGGATTACATCAATCATCATGATTTAAGCATTATTACCTATTTATGGGCACGTTATCATCACCCAACACTATCTAAAAAAAATGTTGTCCCGTCATCCTAAGTCAACCAAAATATGATATAGGTTAGGACCATGTGGTTGACTACCCTAGGGGTTTTCTAACCCTTAAGGATGGATTTTGGAACCCAAAATAAATTCTTTCCTATTGGGTTCACTAAATATTCCTTGGGGATCCATTTCCTAGCAATTACCTTCTTTTTATCTTGTCCCCTAGCTATAAGGCATTTGTAGGCCTTTTCATTTTTCTTTTCCTTGTAGCCTAGGCCCTTTTTGTTGAAACAAGCTCTTTGGCTCCCTAAGATCATATTTAAGGTGTTGGAGCCAATTGTGAATTTCTCTAGGGCTTTGGTTAAATAATCTACCTTTTCCCTTAAAGCCCTATTTTCATTTATACATGCATCATTAACATTTAAAGGCATATAAAGGTCATGTGAGCATGCATCATCTAAGCTAGAAGAAATATTATCATTTAAGCATGCCTTTTCTAATTTTTGTTCTAATTCCTTAATTTGTTCAAGCATGCATTTATTTTTCTTCTTTGCCCTAAATAAATCCTTAGTTAAACTAGAAATCATAGAAACTATTTTACTAGGTGAGAGATTGGTTACCATAGTTTCCATGTCCTCTTCTTCTTCGGATGATGAGGATGTAGAAGCTCCTTCTTCTTCACTTGAGCTCTCTCCTCTTGAGCTTGAACCTTCATTTTCGGAGGAAGAGCAATCCAAGTCATCAAAGGCCATCAAGGCCAAATTGGTGACAAAGGTATTCTCCTCATCCGATGATGAGGAGGAGGATGAGGATGGATCATCCCAAGTCCTTGCCTTGAGAGCCTTAGCCTTTCCCTTCTCCTTTGTTTTCTTCTCCTCTTCCTTCTTTTTCTTGCTCCCCTTTTTCTTCTTCTTTTCTTCTTTCTTTTTCCTTTCTTCCTTGCTCTTGTTTAGGAGAGGACAACTGTCCCTTATGTGCCCTTCTCCTTGGCAATTGTAGCATATGACCTTCCCCCTTGGTCTTCTATTCCTATCATTAGATTTATCAAATCTAAAATTCTTAAATACACGCCTCACCTTCCTAACCATGTAGGCTTCTTCGGTGCTATCCATGGAGGAGGAGGAAGATGCTTCGTCATCGGAGGAGGAGGGGATTTCCATCTTCTTCTTCCCCTTATTTGCCAATAATGCTACTCCTCTTGAGGGTTGAATTTTAGGCTCCTCTTGTATTCCTTCAAGCCTAGTTTCGTGGAGTTCCATTGTTGAGAAGAACTCCTCCAAGGTGCTCACTTCTAAATTCTTTGAGATATAGAATGAGTCCACCATGGAGCTCCACTTTGAGGACCGGGGAAAGGCATCTATGTCCTTCATTACCATATCCCGGTTTGATAGCTTCTCACCTACACTTGTTAGCCCAATTAAAATTTCTTTAAACCTAGAGTGTAGTGAGGTTACCTTTTCTCCCTTTTCTAGTTTTATATTGGATAGTTGGGAGCGGAGGAGGTCTCTCCTTGCTAGCTTGGCCTCGGATGTGCCTTCATGGAGTTCTATAAGCTTCTCCCACATCTCTTTGGCGCTAGCACATTCTCCGATCCGGTTGATCTCTTGTTGAGGGAGCACATTGTAGAGATGGTGCTTGGCTTTGGAGTTTGCAAGGTGCTCCTCTCTTTGCCTCTTGGTCCACCTAGATTTCTCTATTGGCTTCCCCTCTTCATCCCTAGGCAAAAAGAAACCGGATTCCATTGTAATCATTATATCAAAATCCGTTTCGAAAAATACCTCCATTCGCTTCTTCCACCAAGCGAATTCTCCTTCAAACTTCGGAGGATGGATGTTGGAGCCGGCCATTTTGAAAGTTGCTTGTTGTGGCGGTTAGTCCTCGACAAGCTTTCCTTGGCTCTGATACCACTTGTAGGGGATCGATATGGCCGGCTAGAGGGGGGTGAATAGCCCTCGTACGTTGGACGTCGTAAATTGCTCGTCTACAAAAGATTAGCGCAAGCGGAATATACAAATACAAAGCAAAAGACAAACAATAAAACAAACGCTAACACGATGGTATAACGTGGTTCACGGCTACGCCGCTAATCCACGGTCCGATTCGTCCACGGTGAATCACTCCGCCAAAACCAATCACTATCGGTCTCTCCTTTGCACAAAGCTAGGTGGAGGTAACCTTTACAACTAAGATCACTCTTCTTACAATAGGATTGAAGTAAAGACAAGTAAGAAGAGTTTAGAGCTTGTGGGGCACTAGGAAGATCGTTTGGAGTATGAGCATTTGCCTCTCAAAGGCTTACACCCTCTCTTTTTATAGAGGGCTCGAACACGCCGGATCACCGTTGTAGTCCAACGGAACTCTTAGCGGCCGATCGATGGACCTCATCACGATCATTGCTGCCAATCAGCCCGATCGCCTACGGCTACGAACTCGTGGTCGAACCCTTATTGACCCGATCACGCTTGCAGCTGATCGATGGTCTTGGCAATCGAATGTCCACGTATGGCGATCACCGCCAATCGATCGTATACCATCGAACTCACTGACAGATGGCCGATCGCCATGACATGGCGGACCGGTGTCGGGAAAACCCATCCGACACTTGGCCAAATGGCCAAGTTTCACCTAAGAGCTACCCTTCCCCGGGTTACAATCGCTCACTCTCATTTCTCGGAGTCCCTCGCCTTCGAAGTTCTCTTCGTTCTCGGCCACGTCCCTCGGCAGCATCAGGCACACGGCTCTGCAATGCTCCTTCGCGTCTCTTGCCTCGAAGTCTACTTCCTCCGGCTTCACTCCAAGCTTCTCGTCCAGCGGTCCCTCGGATGCTCCAATCGCACGGCTTCCGCAAAGCTATCATTCACCGACTCAAGGCACGAGTCATGAGATGTGAAACTCGCCACGGCTCCATGTGCGAATTACTAAGTCCTGCACGACTTCAACGCACATATCATATCAACATATCAAACTAACTTAAACCCTTTGCCACACCATCAAAACCATATCACGGCAAGAGATTGCCCTAACAAACATCACTCCCACTACAATCGGATCAGCCAATCATCAATTGGACTTCACAGCCGGCATAACAACACAACAACCACACCACAATTACAACTCCAACATCAACTGAAAACATCACAGCAACACTAACCGGTACCTAATCTAATGGATCCCACTCCCAACAGCCACACACGATGATCCGTGAATAGAAACCATTGTAATCTCAACAACATCGACACATCACAGATCATTATAGAAATTACATATGAAACGACAAAGGGGGACGAAGCTTACGGGTCACAATTTCACCGACAGCCATCTATTCCACCCATCCTCAGTTCACCGACCCAAAACCTGCTCAATTCATAGAGGGATTTCAGCAATCGAAAACCACCGTAGCATAAAAATCTCGCCCAGGGTAAGGCAAATTTGGTTCTCACCTCGCTCCGATGAAACTCGGCTAGAAGGGCAGCCCCCAAAATCTGACAGAACGAAATCGCTGTCGAGCCCTTCACTTCCGCTGGCTCTCCCACCTGACGGCACCGTCGACAATTGCTAGATCCCGGAGAAGCAAGGGCATCGACCTCCTTCCCCTTCGGTCGATTCTTCCCACCAAGAGGCGTCGGCCACAGCAGAGAGGCCAAGAAGACAGAGGGTAGGAGAAGTGGCGTTCGTGAGATCGGGGGGGGGGGGAGGAGAAGATGTCGGCGATGAAGGTCGCGCACAGCGTTGCAGTGGCCTATCCGCAGGTCCGATGGAGAGCTCGCGGCTGGCTTGGGGCTTGCATCGTCTGGAGGTCGGCCGGCAACGGCCGGTCAGAGGCGGCGGCGAGCGGGAAAAGGCTAGATCCGGCGGCGACGAGTGGAGAAGAGGAATCAGCGACAAAGAGAAGGAGAAGAGCTCGTGCGTCGAAGGTGAAGAGGAAAAATCGCATCGGCGCTCCACATTTGGTCGTGAAGAGAAACTGCAATGCATATTAACGCTCGGCGTTAATAAAGATACCGGATCGGGTTTAATTTTATTATAGGGTTGGATCTTAAGTCCAATAGGACTAAACCTTGATCCAATTAAACAATTACCATTAAGTCTAAGTTAGGTTCAACTAAATCCCTAACCATTCTTTATTACTATTATTATTTTATTTTGTATTTTTTTTTTCTCCGGTATTTTACATTCTCCCCCGCTTATTAAAAATTTGGTCCCCAAATTTCGTACTTAAATATGAGAACCAATTCAAGAAATTTCTTGAACTACTACATACCTCAAGTGAACAAATGAGGATATCAGGCTCGGATAATATCTTACAGCTCCCATGTAGTCTTCTCATCAGTCGGATACTGTCATCCAACCTTTATGAGTCGGATGGTTTTTGTCTCACTACTGTCGCTCCTTGCGACCAACAATTCGCACCGAAATCTCCTCATAGGTCGCCTTAGACTGAGGTAGAATCGGAACCCCTAATAACTCTCATCCGACGACATGTACCAACTCTGCATCATGTTGGATACTCTGTGGCCTCCAACAGCTGTTGTTCCCCGACTTCCTCCCACAACACGGGAGATCTACAGGATTTACCGTATAGGGCCTCAGAAGAAGTCATCTGAATGGATGAGTGATAACGGTTCTTACAGCCAAATTCCACTAAAGGAATGTGATTCTCCCAACTACTTCCATAATTCATGACGCAAGATCTTAATAGATCCTCCAATGTCTGAATTGTACGCTCAGACAGCCCATCAATCCGCGGATGAAATGTTGTACTGAGCCGAAGCTCTGTGCCCAAAGTCTGATGCAGACTCTGTCAAAATCGCAAGGTAAAACGTGGGTCTCTATCAGATATAGTACTCAAAAGTACCCCACGCAATCCGAAAATCTTCCGGCAATACAACGCTACTGGATGGTCCAACGAGTACGACCCACGAATAGGAAGGAAATGAGCTGATTTGGTCAGTCAATCCACAATCACCCAAATCGCATCACGTCCTTTATGGGTTTTAGGCAATCCCGTAACACAATCAATCGTGATATGCTCCCACTTCCATTCCGGAATCGGAAATTTCTAGAGCAATCCAGCGAATTTTTGATCCTCAGTCTTCACCTACTGGCATGCTAAACATTGAGCAGCAAAATCTGCTATATCTCTCTTTATACCGTTCTACCAATATAACCATTTCAAATCTCGGTACATCTGAGTACCACCAAGGTATATAGCACATCTCGAATGATGTGCTTTATGTAGCAACTCCTTGACTGGACGTGTGTCCGGAACACACTATCCTTATCAAAGACAGGGAATTATCTTCTCAAAAGAGAAGTCCATCAACCAATCAAAATTCGCTCCACCACACACTCTGTAAGTGCACGGGAGACTATAGCGACGAATCTCACTCATTGCAATTGTTGCAACTGTTCGCGCTCCAGCAACTACATTGTAGCTACCCAGTAGCTAGTTAAAATCCCATGAGCATTCCTGCTCCATACATCCACAAATCCAGATAATAACTACTAAAGTCATGTCATGTATATGACAGACTATCTCGTAGTTTCTTAACTGACGTAGGCATAAAATATTCCTCATTCAACTGCATCGGAATCATTCCGATCCCTGAGACGACGCATCTGCGTACATCATCCTTTTATCTACTCCGGAAGGATTAACTAATACTCGTGTAAAAGTTAACCGCCATCTAGGTCTCGTAACTGGTTTCACCAGCTTCCGACTAAATAATTTCCAACATTACCTTTGTCAAACAAGTTTGTGATATACTAATGCTTAAAAGCATCCCATCCACATTCGTAGGAATAACAAAATTAATACAAGGAAACAACAACTACGGTGGTCGACTGCGCAACTCCAACTACCACCATCAATAGTGGCCAAGTTACGCGACTCCAACGACCACAACCTGATTAAATCGTGTCCAGAGTACACGATCCTCAAATCCAGTGGCGACTAAATCGTTAATTAGTCTAATAACTTAATCAAAACTCATACAATTCATACCAAGTATGAAATTATCGTCTCCACACACCTGCATCCCCTTTTACTCTAAGTTGATGATATATATCAATCATCATAACAACCATGATAACCGTATGACATCATGTCACTACAATACTCCCGTCGTAAATCAACCTTAGAGTATACACAGGTGTCCTTTGCTGAACTAAATAGTTCATTTATCCTCAACGTAGGATATTTACTTTCAAAAATCATCGGATTCCATCATCGACAATCGATGCATACTTTCAAAGGTCCATCTCTCTTTCAACAAAGAGTTCCGGATCTTCTTAAGGAGGAATACTGGGATAGATAAATATCCCTTCCCACATCTCCTATAATCGCAACTCACGTTATTCCAATTCTTTTATAGTGTTTAACAACACTGATACCAACAAAATTATCACTCGATATGCGATCTTCGATACCAGAACTATTTTCGCAATCATTTTGATCGCCTACTCTACTTGCCTATGCAACAGCAAAGCTAGGAGTTCATCCGAATACTCTCGGATTATTCACACCTCTTAGATGCATAGTCATACCATACTCTCAACAATTTGACCATCCGTAAGGATATGTCTACAGTAAAGGTATGTCTATCAGAGTCTAAGGGCATCCCTTGACTTCTTAATTGTTGATCCTCATCTCACCTGGCGGTAGAGATACCATCGATCCACAAGTCGATGTAAAGGACCCTTCTACTTCAACTGAGAATGTTCTAGACAAAGATACCTGTAAACTATAAGTATCTCCCAATATATTAATCCAGCGGGTAAAACTAGAGTAATACCCTGAATGATCAATTATCTGTTGATCCGATCCAAAGGCTCCCCGCAGGTCTCCGCCTTTCTCCGAAGAGAATAAGATCAGATCCAACAGTCCACGACAAGACGGTCGCATTTCTGCGATGAATGATCTGAGGATCTTGCTAGATCATCTGATCACATCCCTAAATCCTACGAGCTACAGCTATAGAATACAAAATAAATATGACCACCGTCGTATACTCCCTCCTCTGTACTAAGCAAATCATATCTGGGGGTAACTGTTGTTGTCTGCATGAGTTTTCCACGATGTCTTCTGTCTTGATCTCTGGCATCCGAGATGGTGCATTATCTTCCCGGAATATCCCGGATAGTCTTCAACTGAGTCTTCAAAGTATAGCTCCTCAAATGTACTGGTTGCCTACAATAGCAACAGATGAACTGATCCACCGGATAATCTGACTTCGCGTGTCTTCGTGATATGCACTGCATGCACACAATGCCTTCGAAGCCTTTGTTCTGATTGTGCTGATATCCACGAGAACATCTTGATGATCTGCGGTTGATCTTCTATAATCGGAAAGTAGCCCAAGGCCTCTGACTCCGATCTTGCTCCTTTTATCCAACAGTCAGAAACTTCTGACTCTATTAAGTTGACCTGCAATATTTGCTTACCGGTATCCAACTCTTACACCCTTGTACGGAGTCATTTCTAAATTCCTATCTCAATCCAACATCTTCCGAAAGGATCTGGTAAAAGATCCCAGCATCATAATCTAACTATAAGTCAATAACTCTTGGTGGCTTAAATCATCCATTCATCTTCTTGAGCTATTAGGTGGTCGTAACCTCTGCAAGTCTCACGACTCTGCACAGTATACTATTACTAACCGATCACCCTTTCTTGAAGCTCAAGAATTCCTTACAATGTGTCACTAAAAGTGACACGGGGAAATATTCTCTTTCAACATCACTAGACCATGATCAAGTGATATTATTTCCCGAAAATTATTTTCTGCATTTATCACCAAAAATCGACTTGATCCCGATAATGGTATGCAAACAACTCTTCTTTCTCGGTATAACATGAGTTAAGTACTCAAAAGTACTCTCAAAGTTATACAACCCAGTACCAACAACTCAGGGATACAATCCCTCTGAAACACCGTAACCTAGCATTCCGCTATCTGCATCAACAATAGACAATTTGTCTTGTCCATTACCCAACAGGTAATGATCTGACTAGCACCGTTAGTGAAAATCTCTACGGCTCAAATCTTTGATTTCAACCAGAAATGTGATGACTTGACCCATGTTTTTCGACTCGGTATCAGTCGGCTCTCAGAGGTAAATCACCTCCTCGACACAAGTTCAAGACTCAGACTCAACAGGTCGTTCCCGTGGTCAACTCATACCACGGTTCCGAATAATAACCAACACAATACAGGTTATTCCCTAGTATAAGCATCTAAATGCATAGCCAACATAACCGGGAGTATAAACCCTAAAGGTTACTCCAATTGGTCGCCTCGATGGACGACCCCTACTACAAGTCTGCACAAGTGTCATAACTCTATTGTATACACCTACTGATCAAGTTTAGATAAATATCTACTAAACCATAAATTTTTCAGGAATTCTTACCTTATGCCGATTAGAGCTCAGGCCGCTGTCCATCTCATCTCAGAAAACCAAAACCGAATAAATCGACTCCCGAGAATCCAAGACTCGACTCAAAAACAACATAGTATGGCATCGCAGAACCTTGGGCTCTGATACCAATAAAGTTGTCATGCCCCGAGAGCATGCCGAGCCGAAAATCAAACGGACGGCACCTCCCCTGTACGTGGCAACATTTCGGGTTAATACAAGGCCCGTAGGCCCACAACAACAATAATATATATAACAAACAACAAATAATAAAGAATGGAAATAAAGAGCGATACCCACAACATACATAATAAAAATATACAGGTGTACACCACCGACAAGTCCACACCAAAACCGTAAATAACACAACGACATCACGCATAAGTCCATAATAAAACAAAGGTCCATGACATAGGACCAAAATCCATAACTCATAAACAAGTCCATACATAACCAAAACGAACTCCTCGAGACTCGAAAAATAGAGATGGGATGGATCGGCCAACATGACTCCAAGTAAATCGGTCGTCTACATTGCTACTGGGCGAGAAAAACCTGGTCGAGAGGTGGTGAGTAAAACTCAAATAGTGATCGAGAAAACATGTAAATATATGTATCAATATTACATGTCATTCAACAGTTTAATCTACTCGTACAACAAGTATACATCAGCATAACAATAGATATGCATGCATATACTAAATAAAACTAAACATCAACGATGCTGACATACCTGGCAGTCAGCTACTCTATCCTGATCCAACCTGGGCATATAATCACATCATAGGGTATAACAGTATAGTACTAACACAGTATCCTAACCTGAGTCAAGGGTATCACTGTGAATATCCGATAGGTATACAAATATCAACCTACTACCATACAGGAAATGCAGTATCATGTATGAATATGTACAAACAAATGCAACAAGCATAGTACATACAAATGCATCATCAAAGTGAGTATACATATAGACTGTATCTGTATGTATACTAATCACCATCATCCATATATATATATATACAAGCAGTTATGTATATATATATAACCATATGCAAAACACCGTATGATACGGCAATGCAGCATGCATGGTCATGTCTGCTCACCCCTACTCGCTACCACGACCCCAGTGTGGCCTAGGTGGCACGACATGACAACTAGCCCGACTCCAGCCGCCACCACTCTCG
Organism: Wurfbainia villosa; assembly: GCA_025175895.1. NCBI lineage: Eukaryota > Viridiplantae > Streptophyta > Magnoliopsida > Zingiberales > Zingiberaceae > Wurfbainia > Wurfbainia villosa. The sequence continues at coordinate 94,730,995 of CM045986.1, forward strand.
AGTGACCGAGTTGGGTAGTATGATCAAGTAGCATATGAGCGTAAGTAGCTCGCTACGCAACGGGGGTCCCTGCTGCTGGCCACTCCGACTGACACTGCCAATGAGCGGTCGAGTGCCACGCACCCAGGACAACTGCACGCAACTCCAACAACCATCATCAATAATGGTAGAGTGCGGCACAACAAATGCTATGCCCTCACACCAGTTACTCCTCTGGAAGTAACCTGGGAGGCAGGATGACTGACTCCTCTCTCTCAACCCCAAGGGGAGACGATGTCGTCAGTATACATGCAATGACATGAGGGTACTGTCTCACATACAGAACATCTACCCTAGACTCTCTGTTCAACAAAGAGTCACATCCAATTGATCAGTACACTCTCTATCCTGTAGAGAGTCACTCATCTAATCAGGACAAGCTAGGACCATCGGTCCGTAGCGACACACTGTCCACGACTCACCTGACCATTTACACAACCCGTGGTTGGTAAATAAAGGTGCAACATACAGGTATGGAATGAGTCCTACATTTAGGGCCATACTTATCTACAGAGGACCTTTTTGCCAAATTTACAATTTAGGTCATCCTCCATACTCTAACATCTACACCTTGCTTAACAGTTAAACCTACTTACATCGCATCTGTAACTTCTAGGTCATGCTAGGGAATATGTGTTATCAATAATCGAGCACACATATATATCAACGACAAGTGCAAGCATACGATAAACAGAGCATGGTCAAGGTAATATGAACACCTAAGGTTCATATCTATGTCTAAATCTGAAAATCATTACATCTACCCGACCAGTAGGAATATTACCTACCTGATATGTAGCTCGTGCTAATTGTCTTTGCGTCCACGAGCCTACCTCGTATCCATGTACTGCACGTATCAAACATTATGATTAAGTGAAAGTATACGACAAATACACAACTAAATTACCACGTTGTTCCTATGTTCACAACCTTTCATTGTCTACGAGTTAAGAACTCGAGCACACACCTCTCGTAACCTCATATCTACATTCATCCTCGGCTGATACACCCAACCAACTCTCCATAACACAACATCAATACTCAGAAACCTCTCATGCCTACATCTTACCAACACTCCATCATTTACAGCAACACAACAATTATGGTTAGCAACCTCCAGAACATTCAGATCACACACTATTGCTCATCTGAACATCACTCCCACTACAATCGGATCAGCCAATCATCAATTGGACTTCACAGCCGACATAATAACACAACAACCACACCACAATTACAACTCCAACATCAACTGAAAACATCACAGCAACACTAACCGGTACCTAATCTAACGGATCCCACTCCCAACAGCCACACACGATGATCCGTGAATAGAAACCATTGTAATCTCAACAACATCGACACATCACAGATCATTATAGCAATTACATATGAAACGACAAAGGGGGACGAAGCTTACGGGTCACAATTTCACCGATAGCCATCTATTCCACCCATCCTCAGTTCACCGACCCAAAACCTGCTCAATTCATAGAGGGATTTCAGCAATCGAAAACCACCGTAGCACCAAAATCTCGTCCAGGGTAAGGCAAATTTGGTTCTCACCTCGCTCCGATGAAACTCGGCTAGAAGGGCAGCCCCCAAAATCTGACAGAACGAAATCGCTGTCGAGCCCTTCACTTCCACTGGCTCTCCCACCTGACGGCACCGTCGACAATTGCTAGATCCCGGAGAAGCAAGGGCATCGACCTCCTTCCCCTTCGGTCGATTCTTCCCACCAAGAGGCGTCGGCCACAGTAAAGAGGCCAAGAAGACAGAGGGTAAAAGAAGTGGCGTTCGTGAGATCGGGGGGGAAGGAGAAGATGTCGGCGATGAAGGTCGCGCACGGCGTTGCAGTGGCCTATCCGCGGGTCCGATGGAGAGCTCGCAGCTGGCTTGGGGCTTGCATCGTCTGGAGGTCGGCCGGCAGCGGCCGGTCAGAGGCGGCGGCGAGCGGGAAAAGGCTAGATCCGGCGGCGACGAGTGGAGAAGAGGAATCGACGACAAAGAGAAGGAGAAGAGCTCATGCGTCGAAGGTGAAGAGGAAAAATCGCGTCGGCGCTCCACATTTGGTCGCGAAGAGAAACTGCAATGCATATTAACGCTCGGCGTTAATAAAGATACCGGATCGGGTTTAATTTTATTATAGGGTTGGATCTTAAGCCCAATAGGACTAAACCTTGATCCAATTAAACAATTACCATTAAGTCTAAGTTAGGTTCAACTAAATCCCTAACCATTCTTTATTACTATTATTATTTTATTTTGTATTTTTTTTTCTCCGGTATTTTACAGACACAATCAAGATAGGATCCAAATTATGGTGTTGACGCATATTTAGTCCTGCTAGCCAGGGACTTAAAAGGGTAAAGGACACATTTCATATTTTCTAATTTTGTAAATAACATACATAAATTTCAATATGACTATATATATCTTTGATCTTTGTTTTGTTAGATTGCTAGTATTTTCCAATTGAAGGGGTCATTGAAGCAAGACAAAAAGAGGTACTGGCCTGGCCAGTACTTAACTAAGACCAGGCCCAGGCCGGGGGAATAAATCTTTCGTACAAAATCAAAGAAGTAAGGTATTCTTTCTATTGTATTGTGGATACTTGTTTCGAATCATTATCTAAATGTAATTCCTGATCAAATTCATTCTTTATTTACTCTGAACTTACTTATTTTATATTAATGAAAAATAGGAAATTCCTAGAAATTCCTAATATTCAATTTAATAATTGCATTTAATTTAATTTAAAAATATTATTACTATGTTTAGTATATTACTACTATATTAATATACTATATTAACATGTAATATATATTATGTAATATTGTAAAATACGAAAAAAAAAAATTATATATGGATTAAACCCCTTTAATTAATTGGGATTAATTAAGGGATTAATTGGGCATAATTAGTGGGCTAATGGGTTAAATATTTAGCTGGGCTGAAATTGGGTTGTATTAGGCTTGGGTTGAAATTGGGCTTGATCTGAAATTGGGCTTGGGCTGAAATCGGGCTTGAATTGGAATTGGATTTGACTGGGGTTAAGTGGCTGAATCGGCTGGGCTGAATCCAAACGGATTGGGTTTGGATTGGGCTGGGTTAACCGAATGGGACGAATGACTTTTAAAGGAATTGAACGAACGGAGCGGGCCATTCGTCGCGATCGCCTCTTCTCTTCTCTTCTTTTCCTCGCTTCTTCCGCCGCCGATCGTGCTGATGTTTTTGGCGCCGCGACACTCAAAGACTCACCACCCTCGATTCGGCTAGGTCATCAGCACCGCTACGAGCTCCATTGGATGTCGCCACCATCGTCGCTGGCGGAGAGTTCGAGCGACTGCCAACCTTCCATCTGCCGTCGTCGATCGCTTATTCGAGAGGCCAACTCGACGGCGTCTTCATCGGTGAAGCTCAGATCAGTCGCCGCCCTTTTCGTGATCGCTCAGATGGATGGTCCAAATTATGTCGTTGATATTTCACAGCACGAGGAAGCCGGATCGACTCCATGGATGTCGGAGCTGGGTAAGCACTGGTATTGCCATTTTCCGTAGGGTAGCGTAGTGATATGGCTTCAATTGATTTGGTTTTTCCCTCTGTTAGCGATCGTCGCAGCGACCAGTGAGGGTTGAAGCTGGGATTTCGTCGGTGAACAGGAACGATGAAGGGATGGTCGCGAGTGATTTGGTTGGTAAGCCTTGAGATCTCTTTCAGTTTCAATGATAAATTGTTGTTATAGTTTGATTTAGAGTGTTAGCTAATTGGTCGTTAGGGATTTGGTTGATTTTGGTAATGGTTGATGGTAAATGCGGTGATGTTCTGTGATGTGTCAATCTTGTTGAGATTATAATGGGTTCTATTCATGGATCCGGAAGCTTGAGTTGTTCAGTGGAGCAAGCTGTGTTGTTGTTGATTACCGTGTTTGAGGTTTTCTATCTGATATATGCGATGGATTATTTCTAAGTTTAGATTGTGTCGGCTTTGTGTGGAGAGATAAGTTGCAGCTGGTGATTGTGTAGAATTGGTGATGTTATTTGTGTAGATTGAGTTGACGCTAAGAAGCTCAGTCGACAAGTAGGTAGGTATAATGAATTAGATATTGTTTAGACTTTCGATTATGATGCGGTGATTTGGAGATTGAGGTTAGCTGGGATTTGTTGGGAGTATTGTTGGGATCTATTTATCTTAATTGATCTAGGGATAATCGGAGTTTTAACACGTATTCGGGAAGGAATGTGAATTATAGAACGAATTGGTATTTTGTTCGTATGATTATTAGAGATTGGTATTTAACCGTAATTTGTTATTATTGTGCAGGTTTGGGATACGAAGTAGATCCATGGCCGTGAGGATTATTCGAGCTTCGTATCAAGTGGGTAATATCTACCTGGTCCGGTAGTTTGATCAATTCCAGTGCATGATCTTGGAGTTATGTTTATACCTGTTTACCTTAAATCCACTCTTATTTAATCATATGCTTGTACTGCCTTGACCTTTGAGATATATACCCTGTTACTCATTGATTATCTAGCACGGATAGGAATTATAAACCCTATTATGTATTAGAGGGATGTTGGTAAGTACAAGTGGTTAGGTTTATCTTTGTGACTTGATTAAGTTCTTGTATTACATCACTAGGGTTAGGTGATGGTTTGGATTATGGAGTCGATTGTTATACCATATCCGTTTTAGTGGTGCATTTATGGTGGATCTAGTTGTCTGTGCATGGATAAGTGTATGAATGTCAGTATGTAACCAGGGACTAGAGGTCCTAGCGTGATGGTATATTCATTATGGATTGTGTGTCTGAGTATGGTTATATGGACGGTCGATGGTATCTTGCTACTGACTAGAGGTCTTAGCATGGTTGACTGTCAGGTGTGTATGACTTTGTGTGATAGAGAGAGTCTTATGGATTATAGTCCTTGCATGGTTGACTTTTGGTTGACTAGGTCTCCCCGTGAGTTAGGGAGTGTTGCGAGGATTTGTGTGTAAGCTATGCATCATTACATTTCATGCATGCTGACGACTGGGTCTGCCTTGTGGTTGAGATGAGTCGTCAGTCATCCTGCCTCCTCGGCCACTCGGGGTAGTGGTTGCAGGGTTGAGGGTAGAGCATTGTTGTGCGTGCCGTTCTCGGCCACTATGGATGGAGGTAGCTGGAGATGCGCACTTGGCCACTGTGCGGAGTGGTAGTTAGCGCACTCACCCACTATAGACAGTGGTCGTGTGATGTGCAGTTGTCCTGGGTGCGGGGCTCGTCTACTCATGGGTAGGGACGGAGCAACTAGCAGCAGGGACCCCCGTGTGGGTAGCATATAGCTCTATGGCGGGCTAGCTACTGTTTCATACTACCCAACTCGGTCACTCGAGAGTGGTGGCGGCTGGAGTCGGGATAGTTGTCATGTCCTGCCACCTAGGCCACACTGGGGTCGTGGTAGCGAGTGGGGTGCGCAGGCATGACCATGCATATGCATTGCTGATATATATGTATGCATGTATTTGATATATGTTTTACATATGTCTGTGAGATGTTGCATTTGATTGAGCTATGATTGCTGCATATGGTTGTTCCTCATGATACATGTCATTTGCATTTTATATACTGTTATGTTTTGAGCATGATATATGTGTTGGTCCAGACCGATGTATGCATTTGATTAGCGTCATGTCATAGTGTGGTATGGACCAGGTTGTCATTACAGGTGATCATATACTGTTCATATGTTGGCGTATTAGTAAGGTATGAGATTGACTTAGTATATTATATGGGTTATGTTATTGTATATCTGTCAGGATGATATAGCTTATGGTGTTGCAGACCGTCAGGTATGTTGGTACATTACTTTATGTTCAGTTGATCAGTTTAGTATATACATTGAGTATGACTTTACTGTAGTTACTTGTTATTAGATTTGGATATGACTATATGTCTATTGGAATCATGTTGTATACCTGTAGATCTTCACATATATACTTGTAGATCTATCCTTATATGTTGTTCATGCACTTTCTATATATTACCCCTGAGTTTATACTCACCACCCCTGGACCCTGGGCTTCCTGTCGCCCAGATAACAGGTAGAAGATTCCTTGGACATTCGGAGCTCCGCCAGCTGATCCCATCTCACACCGGACGAATGGACATGTTTTCCGTATTATTGTATTTCTACGGATTGTCTTTTTATGGTTTTAACCTGTATTATTTCCGTATCTGTGATATACGGACGTGTTGTATGTATTTGGCTTTCGATGTGACTTCTATTATGTTTCTTGTTGTGTCAAGTCACTCCGGAGTGCACAGTTGGGTCATTGTATATTGTTTTATATGTTGTATGTTTCCGCTGTATTTTTATATGTTGATATCTGTGTATATCATATTGTTGTTGTGGGCCTACGGGCCTTGTATTAACCCGATATGTTGCCACGTACAGGGGAGATGCCGTCCGTTTGCTTTTCGGCACGGCATACTCTCGGGGCGTGACAATTTTATTGGTATCAGAGCCCTAGGTTGCGAAGTCCATTTTCGAATTTTATTTCGTTCGAACATCGAGTTTTGGTTTACTCGGTCTTGGTTTTGTGAGTTCTGGGATATGGCTGTTGCGGACATCTCCGAGCTACAAGGTTTAAGGTATGCTAATTGTTCTTACATATCCTTCTGTTGGCTATGCATTTAGTTGCTTATAACAGTGCATGACTTGTATTATGTTAATCAGTATTCGTAACCGTGGTTTGAGTTTGACCACGGGAACGATATGTTGAGGTTATTAGATATGTACCTGCTATCGGAAAGGTAATTACCTTTGAGAGCCGAATGATACCGAGTCGGAAAGCAGAGATTAGGTAGTCACATCTATTGTGGAGATTAAGGATTTCGGTCCTAAGATTTTCACTAATTATGTTAGTCAGATCATTACCTATTGGGTAATGGACAAGCGAGTACACTATTGCTGATGCAGATAGTAGAGGATTATTTTGGTGATATTCATAGAGATTTTAATCCCTGAGTTGGTCGTTCTAGGTTGTATAACGTCGAGGGTACTTTTGAGTACTTAACTCGTATTATACAGAGGAAGCTAAGTTAGTCAGATACCATTATCCTGGATCTAGCCAGATTTGGTGGAAGAGATAGAAAATAACCTTCGGGAAATCACACATCACTTGGCCACGGTGTAGTGATGTTGTGAGAGGGTATTTTTCCCATGTCATTTTTTTGACTCATCGTCAGGGAATTCTTGAGCTTCAGGTTGGGTGATCGTCTGGTGACGAAAGTACCATGCAGAGTCGTTAGACTCGTGAGGGTTATGACCCCCCTAATAGCTCGAGAATGTGATTGGGTTGGTTTTGGCCACCCACAGGTTATGGGTTGACATCTTTATCGGGATGTTTGGATCTCCTACCAGATCCTACCGGAAGTGTATAGACCGAGTCATGTGTATAGAAATGACTCCGTAGTAAGTGTTTTAAAGAGTTGGAGATTTGATAAGCAAATATTGCGAGTCAAATTATTGGAATTAGAAGTCTCCAAATGTTGGATAAAAAGGAGCAAGATTAAAGTCATGAGTCATGAGCTACTATTGGAGAGTTTTCCGATCATAGAAGACCGATTGCAGATTGTCAGTAGCTTCTCATGTTTATCAGTGAACTCAGAGGAAAGACTCCGAAGGGAGATTATGTGTGTGCAGTGCGGGTTACGACGAGACACAGAGTCAGATTATTCGATGGACCATTGTATCTGTTTCTACTATAAGCAGCCGGTATCTACGAGGAGAGTATGTATTTTGAAGACTCAGTTGAAGACTATGGATGATGCTTTCGAGCGGATGATCCACAACCTCGAAAGCCGAGATTATTACAGAAGATTAGGTTATCACATCAGCAGCGATCTACTACCCCAGATATAGTTGGAGTTCTTTGATACTTTCATCCGGAAGAAGTAAGTTACTCTGATGTCGTAGAAGACATCTCGAAGATTGAGACATTGAGACAACAATAATCAAGTCACCCGCATAACAACAATCAATTACCTTTCCCCGATATGGTTATGCTTTATACAGAGGAGAGAGAGTATACGACGATGGTCGTATCTATGCGGTATTCTTCAGTTGCAGCTGTACCTTCCGCAGAGTTGGAGCGTGCTACGATGTTGACAGTTCTTTAGTATTTTACAGCCGGATGTGTATCTCTACCAATACAACAGTGGTTATCATCTCCGTGCAGTTGTTTCAGTTTGTACCTCCATTTTCCGAAGTTGATTTCAGTTCTTCCATGATAGTCTTTGCATCTAACAATGTATGTTGGACAAGTTTACATAATTACTCAAGAAGAAGTATAGAAGACCGAAGGATAGGTTCTTCGGGGTATTACTCTAGGTTATACTACTTGCGGATATATCGAGAGATACTGGTAGTTTATATGTATCTTTGTCTAGAACATTCTTGGATAGGGTTCGAAGGGTTCCTATCGACTTGTGGGTTGGTGATTTTCTCTACCGTCAGGTGAGATGTTGATCAACAATCAAGAAGTCAAGGGATACCCTTAGCCTTTGCTAGACCTACCTCTACTATAGACATATCCTTATGGATAGTTAGATTGTTTGGAGCGTTGGTATACTAGGACTCTTGGATGTACGTATAATTCGAGAGTATTCGGATATAGTTTTGGATAAACTCCTAGGCTTGCCACTGCATGGGTAAGTGGAATATGCGATTGAGGTGATTTCGGGAATAGTCCTAATATTGGGGACCTCATACCGGGAGATGATTTTATTGGTGTTAGTGTTGCTAAACACTATGGGAGATTTATCTGCCACAGTGTTTCTTCTTGAGAAGACTTGTAACTCTTTGTTAGAAGAGAGTCAGACCTTGAGGTTATGCATCGATTATCGATGATTAGAATGCAGTAGTTGTTGTGAATGAATATCCTTCGTTGTGGATAGATGATCTGTTTAGATAAGCTAAATGACACCTGTGTATACCCTAGGGTTGTTCTACGATTGGAGGGTTGATATTGTAGTGACTTAGTGTCATACAATTATCATTGTCGGTGTGATGATTGAGCTATCTATAGCTTAGAGTAAAAGGATGCATGTGTGTAGAAGACGACGTTTCATACTTGTTATGAATTTTAGGAGATGTGGATAATGTTGTTAGACTTATCGACGCTTTAGTCGTTTATGGATTTGAGGAATCAAGTACTCTTGGAGTATTTGAGACCGATTGGCATAATATCTGTGGATGATATATTTATGGATATATTCCCAATCTTGAGGGAAGTTGTGGTTTCCCTAGATTGATTTGGTGTTTACCAGAGCTAAGGATAGGATGTTCTAGCGATACTATACCACTGATTTGTTAGACCAGGAAGGTGATGGAAATCACTTGGTCGAATGTTTGGGAAGCTAGGTTTCAAGGCCTAGAAGGGGGCTAACTTTTGTGTCAATGTTAGTTAATCCATCTGATATGGATGGAAGGGTACTGCACATAGATGCAATATTGCAGGGATTAGGAGCGATTCTGATGTCGTTGAATGAAACGTATATTATGTGTATACTAGTTGAGAAACTAACGAGATTAGTCATTATAGTCTTCCAGTTACTTTCAGTTCTGGGTGACAGAGTGAAGTTTGGACATTAGATTAATTTCTCTTGTGAGAATAAATCTCCGTCTCTAGGAAGGATAGTGGTTCCTAGAGTTGCATTCTCTTTAGGAAGAGTTGTTTCAGGAGACTCTTCATTCGAGAGTGGGGATTTATTTGGGGTGTATCCGAAAATAATGAGTATTGAGACGTTCCGGTTGGTGGAACGATATATGAGACACGGTTGATTCCGTAGTTTGATGTTGCGTATGCCCACAAGCAAAGGTGGAATATTGTGATCGGTAGGGTTATGTACCGTGATGAAGTGGGAGCCTAGTACGTTAGACTGTGTTGGGAGATTATCTAGAATTTGGAAAGGACTTGATAGGATTTGGGTAATCGATGATCGATTAGCTAGGTTTGCTCATTTTCTTCCGAGCCGTAAGATGGACTCCGTTGGATCGCTTGATGGAATTATATCCATGGAGTATCCTTGGGTATCATTTCTGATAGTGATTCACGATTCACCTTACGATTCTGGCAAAGTCTCCCATCGGTTACGAGTATAGAGCTCCACTTTGGTATAATTATTACCTTTTAATAGGTCAGTTGAGCGTGTATATAAGAGCTGGAATGTAATATTCGAGCTCAGTACCCCACTTAGTCACTTGAGATGTGTGACTTTCCTCCGGATACTTGAGATGATTATTGTGACATCTCGCTTGTACATGAGTCGGAAATTTGGGGACCAAATTTTTATAAGTGGGGGAGAATGTAAAATACGAAAAAAAAAATTATATATGGATTAAACCCCTTTAATTAATTGGGATTAATTAAGGGATTAATTGGGCATAATTAGTGGGCTAATGGGTTAAATATTTAGCTGGGCTGAAATTGGGTTGTATTAGGCTTGGGTTGAAATTGGGCTTGATCTGAAATTGGGCTTGGGCTGAAATCGGGCTTGAATTGGAATTGGATTTGACTGGGGTTAAGTGGCTGAATCGGCTGGGCTGAATCCAAACGGATTGGGTTTGGATTGGGCTGGGTTAACCGGATGGGACGAATGACTTTTAAAGGAATTGAACGAACGGAGCGGGCCATTCGTCGCGATCGCCTCTTCTCTTCTCTTCTTTTCCTCGCGCCGCTGTTTCTTCCGTCGTCAGATCGGGTGCTCGTCGATGTTTTTGGCCGCCGCACACTCAGCACTCAGCCACCCCTCGATTCGGCTAGGTCATCGGCACCGCTGCGAGCTCCATTTGATGTTGCCACCATCGTCGCTGGCGGAGAGTTCGAGCGACTGCCGACCTTCCATCTTCCGTCGTCGATCGCTTATTCGAGAGGCCAACTCGACGGTGTCTTCATCGGTGAAGCTCAGATCTGTCGCCGCCCTTTTCGTCGCATCGCGCGGATGGTCCAGCTTGTCGTTGATATTTCTGTCGACGACGAGGGAAGCCGGATCGACTCCATGGATGTCGGAGCTGGGTAAGCACTGGTATTGCCATTTTCCGTAGGGTAGCGTAGTGATATGGCTTCAATTGATTTGGTTTTTCCCTCTGTTAGCGATCGTCGCAGCGACCAGTGAGGGTTGAAGCTGGGATTTCGTCGGTGAACAGGGAACGATGAAGGGGATGGCTGCCAGTAGTGATTTGGTTGGTAAGCCTTGAGATCTCTTTCAGTTTCAATGATAAATTGTTGTTATAGTTTGATTTAGAGTGTTAGCTAATTGGTCGTTAGGGATTTGGTTGATTTTGGTAATGGTTGATGGTAATTGCGGTGATGTTCTGTGATGTGTCAATCTTGTTGAGATTATAATGGGTTCTATTCATGGATCATTGTGTGTGGCAATCGGAAGCTTGAGTTGTTCAGTGGAGCAAGCTATGTTGTTGTTGATGTAAGGGATCGTTTGAAAGCTAGAGGGGGGGGGTGAATAGCTCTTTTCGTTTCTACAAAAGTAATTAACGGAAGCAAACACAAGTAATATATGTAAAAACAAAAACCAATGCTAACAAAGCCTTTACGTGGTTCGGAGATAATGCTCCTACTCCACGGCGATCCTTAAGGTGGATCAACCCAAGCAATTTCACTATGAAGCTTTCTCTTTACAAAGACCTCCTCTTCTTACAAAAGATGACAATGAAGATTTGAGAGGAGAAAGGAGATTAATACACTTAGAAATCTTGGAAAAACTTGTAGGAGCTTAAAAGAAAGATCAGAATATAAGCATTAGGCTCTTCTTGCTCCCCTTGGGCTCTTTTTATAGGAAAGAGCCTCTTTTTCCCGTTGGAGGTCTATCACATCGATGACTTTCATCGACGCCGATTCTAACGGCACGAACGGCCGGATTGCGGATTTGCCATCGCATCGCCATACGGAAGAAGACTATCGATCGATTGCCAGCGCGATTCGATCGATGTTGCTCGTAATCGTCGGCGATCGGCTACGAGGCCATTTGTATGGCGATCGCTATCGCGAATGATCGTTTGCCGCGGCAGCAATGAGTCGAGTCGATCGTCACTGCTCGATCCGATAACCCGATCGACTAATAACAACCTTCCAAACTCTAATGCTATATTTTAAGGGCCAGTTCGACCGACACCATGTTCCAGTCGACTGGCACACTCCAAGTATGACTAATTCATACTTGAAAACATAACCTAAGCCTAGACTTAACCTTCTAGCTTCTCCATCAGCCTTGCGCCTCTAGGATTTCTCTGAGTCCACGACTCCATCCATGCGCTTGCCTTCAAAAGCTTCCTTCGGTTTCGTCATGCTTTGGGTTTCTTCTTTGCCAAAGTACGCTTGGACTTTACGCCGCCAAGACTACATGCTTGGACTTATGCCGCCAAGACTTTCCTTTGGTCTTCCTTTTCCAAGGACTGCTTGGACTTTACGCCGCCAAGACTACATGCTTGGACTTATGCTGCCAAGACCTTTCCTTGACTTCTCTTTGCCAAGATCACACTTGGACTTGTCTTTTACCAAGTCTTCATACTTGGATTTTCCTGTCACTTAAACATGTATACAATTAGATCACAAAACATTGTCTAACTTAGATGATTATCCAAACATCAAAATATATATAAATGCTTGGGGCATTGTTGCACCAACAATCTCCCCCTTTTTGATGTTTGGCAATCATTTAAGTTAGATCTTTAACACATAAACATATTTCAATATGAATTCTAACTTAAATATCCCTTCTCCCCCTTTGACATACAACAAAAAGAGAAGAGGTTATTCAATAAGTGCAGGAAAGAATTATAATTGACACATCTTGAACAAAGGTATAAAATTGATATGAAGCTCCCCCTAAATCCAAGACATGTTTCATGATGTGTAAATAACATGATAAACAAAACATAAGCAATAGGCAAATATGTCCTAGCCTTGCACCAACAATTATATAAATAAGGGATGTAGCTCCCCCTAAACCAGTGCACCAAGAAAATCCGCCTTTCCATACAAGGTATGGTATATATACTGTGGAAATTGTATAATGTCCAAAATTGAACCTTCTAACCGATGAAAAACCGCTTTCCATTCCAAATAATCAGGCTGAATAAGCCGATCGCTAATAACGAATGATCGATATCAGACAAATCTGAATTTCGAGTTTTTCAGTCAAGGTTTGAAAATGCGTAGAAAATTACGTGGGTGTCCAAAAATCACGAAACTTGGCATACACATTTTATTCGACTAATATAACATATGAAAAATATTAGACAAAAAACATGTTCATCAGATTAATGGATTGATACGATATTTAAAACAACAAAATTATGACACAAAAAGTGTAATAGTATCGTATCCATATTCATAACTTCGTACTATATGCTCAACTTCTAACCTTGATAAACAACAAATTGTAGGCACTAATAGAAGTGAATAATAATAAAAAAAAATTTCATTTCATCAATCAAAAGTCATTACATAAGTAGGAGTTTATGCCGTACATACAACCAAAAAGAAAATAACAAAGAAAACAAGCGAGCTAACGATCGTCGTCCCTCAAAGATCCATCGGTGCCGATGACGAACCATCGTGAGGTGGGTGTCCAGGTGCAGCAGGGCGGAGAATCGCCAAGATGTCTTGCTACTGCCGATGCACCTCTCTCACGAGGGAGAGGAGCTCCTGATGCTCTAGGCGCAGCTCCTCAAGACGTGTGTCCACCCGCTCCGCAAAAGCATCGAAGCGGGCACCGAGGGATGTGAGTCTCCCCGCAGTTAGCCCTCAAAGAACACTGCAGCACCACCTCGCCTACTCCCGCAGCACCATCCTCAAGAACACCTTCCGCAGCGCATCCTCTCGTGCCGGAGCTGCACTACCGCCGTGCCGGGTCCCGAAGACGGATCCTCTGCCGGGCCTTCGGCCCGCCAATGAGAAACTCCACGAGTCATCATCGATCATATTTCCTATTCATGATTTTAATGACTCCTATATTCACATCAATGCCTACAGAGCTGAGCCATTGAGTGAGGACATTTCCAAATGGTATGTGAATTTTCCCATTGTTTGGTCTTATGAAATGAATGATGCATTGGAAGGTATTGAGACCAATGTTAATGTCTAAGTATTGAAGAAAGAAATGCATGAGAAGTAGGTGTGGAGGGCGAACCAAGGCCAAACCACGGGTAACAATGGGAAGAAGACAATGAGCAATGACCTTATAAAGGACATTGTCAGAAGCAGACAGTTCTTGTGATTGAAATAAATTGGTGTTCAAAGGTCGAGGATAGTGATAGAAGGTATCATGAAGGGAATCTAAAGAAATCTCCTCAAAGGGAGATGGAAGAGGTTCACTCCAAGATGGATATAGAGTGAAATCACTCTCGGAAGGAAGACATCCGAGAAAATCGGTCCAGATCTGGGGACTGAAATCCAGATCGCGCTGAGCAATGCGAGTCCGGTATCTCAGCCCATCTCCAACCGGTCGTAGGTTGTTGAAAAATTCAGAGAGGAGGGTGATGTTTACGTGATGTTCACAGAAAACCAAAGACTCAAGGTTGTAATGTTGGATGATTTGAACAATGTCGAAACAGAAGTCTTTAAGAAACTTGGAATCCATTGACCTAGGTGGAATAAGTTGGAATTTGTTTTTATGAAAAGCACTTTCAAGGGCGGAATTTGGAAATCGAGGATCAACAGAGGGTTGAGGGTTTGACGGGCCCTCATTGGTCGGAGGTGCCCGGGTGCGCTTAGTAGCAACGTGCTTAATTCTAAATGGGCGAAAAGACAACAAAAATGCACAATGTAGGTTGATGATGCATGAACAAGATAAGCATGGGTTAGTGAAAATCATAGGAACAAAACAAAACATTGATCATGAAAGAAAATATACCTAGGTGGCATGGTGAACAAGGATCAGTGCCGGACCACGAAACCCTACCCGAGTGACTGGACCCTAGAGCGCGACCGGAGTGACACGAGAAGGTCCTCGAGTTGGAGAGCACTCGAAATGGGATCACGTGTCGATGAAGTCGCCGGAAAACAGAGGAGAACGGCTAAGAGGTGCGGTGGACGGTCGTCGGAAGAGGAAACGAAGAGAGAAATCGAGAGGTTCTGGCGAGTCGAACCGGTGGAAAGCCCTAAAAACTGCGACATCGCCGATCATGTTAGTCGTCGAATCGATCTTGATCGGGCCAATCGCGTACGATACGAACGATTTCAGATGCGTCGGTCGACTACTATAAATGGCGCCGAATCGGCCCGATGGTTATCGATCGGCCGAATCGACTACCGATACGAACCATTCTCAGCGTTGTCCGATCGCCATAAATGGCGATCAAAGCGATGGTTATCACGAATCGACCACGATCGCATACGAACCATTACATGCGCGTCGATCGCCATAAATGGCGTGATCGATAACGAACCGTAAGTTTTCTTCGATATCGACGACGTACCGAATCGGCGTTAGGTACCCGATCGATATCACCCGATAACCTTTGTCAGATTTAAAAATTCATAATTAATTCAATAAAGATCAAAAAATCACAAAAATTCGTGGGTAATATTGTTAGATCATTTCCTATCAAAGAAAAATTATTTTAAAATTATATTACCTCTAGATTTTGATATTGACACAATCTTGAGATTTTGCAAAAGTTATGATATTTTTGCAAAACTTTCACTTTGGCTTATCAATAGGAAATTGTTTCTCAAGGTTTGATAGACATAGTTTACATTTTATTTTATTTGACATTTCCAATCATATTCTTGGAGCTATATGCACATTAATTGTACATAGGCCTTCCCAATGATTGGTCCAATGAAGGATTAATGTTTCTAGATGACACTTTGGTTCATTGTAATGCATCATAACAAGCATGATGAACCAAGTGCATCTTCCTAACATCTCACATGTTGTCTAGGTGGCTCAATACAAAAATCATGGTTTCCTAAGTGTTTTGTGAGATGGTTAAAGGTATAAATCCTAGTATTTCTATGGAATCATGCAAAACTACACTTCTATTCTACAAAGCACATCCCAAGTTCTCTCCTAAGTGATGAAAATTCTAGTTCGGGGAGAGGCTTGGTAAAGATGTCGGCTAGGTTGGACTTAGATTCAATGTAATTAAGCTCAATGTCCCCTTTAGCCACATGATCTCTAATGAAGTGATGTTTCACTTCAATGTGCTTGGTCCTAG
The DNA here is from genome assembly GCA_025175895.1 of Wurfbainia villosa. NCBI lineage: Eukaryota > Viridiplantae > Streptophyta > Magnoliopsida > Zingiberales > Zingiberaceae > Wurfbainia > Wurfbainia villosa. The sequence continues at coordinate 94,747,263 of CM045986.1, forward strand.
AGTGATGCACCGGATTTTTGGTCAAGTTAATGGTGCTCACATTATCACAAAGTACTTTCATGTTGAAGTAAGTTAACTCATAATCTTCTAAGGTATGTTTCATCCATAATAGTTGAGCTACACAACCACCCATAGCAACATATTCTGCTTCGGTGGTTGATAAAGCAACACAATGTTGCTTCCTACTACTCCAACTAACTAGGGAGGACCCAAGAAATTGGCATCCACCACTAGTACTTTTCCTATCCAATTTGCACCCGGCATAATCGGAATCGGTATACCCAAGTAATTCAAATGACCTAGTCCTAGGGTACCATAGACCTACATTTAGTGTGCCCTTGACATATCTTAAAATTCTTTTAATGGCAACTAAATGAGATTCCTTAGCACATGATTGATATCTAGCACACATACCAACCGCAAATAATATGTCGGGTCTACTAGCGGTTAAATACAAGAGGCTACCAATCAAGCTCCTATAAAGGGTAAGATCTATTTGTTTTCCTTCACTATCACTATCTATTTTGGCATTGGTTGCCATTGGAGTTGACACTACCTTAGCATTTTCTAAACCAAATTTCTTAATCATTTCCTTAGCATATTTGGTTTGATAAATGTAAATTCCTTCACTAGTTTGTTTAACTTGCAAACCTAGGAAGAAATTTAATTCTCCAACTAGACTCATCTCAAACTCTTTTTCCATATTTTGAATAAAGTCTTCAAGAAGCTCATTATTTGTTGACCCAAAGATAATGTCATCAACATACACTTGGGCTACAAAAATGTCCTTAGATGTTGACTTTATAAAGAGAGTTTGATCTATACTACCCCTTCTGAAATCCTTGGAGATTAGGAAGGTTGACAATCTTTCATACCAAGCCCGGGGAGCTTGTTTCAAACCATATAAGGCTTTCCTAAGTTTGTATACATGGTTTGGGTAGTCTATATTTTCAATCCCGGGAGGTTGTTCTACATACACCTCTTCCTTAATAAACCCATTTAGGAATGCCGATTTGACATCCATTTGATGGAGTTTGAAACCCATATAGGAGGCATATGCTAAAAGTATTCTAATGGACTCTAATCTAGCAACCGGGGCATATGTTTCATCATAATCAAGTCCTTCAACTTGATTAAAACCCCTTGCAACTAATCGTGCTTTATTTCTAGTGATATTCCCTTGGTCATCTAGTTTGTTCCTAAAGACCCATCTTGTAGTAATAATAGTGTTTTCACTTGGTCTAGGAACTAACTCCCACACTTGACTCCTATCAAATTGAGCCAATTCATCTTGCATTGCTAAGATCCAATCCGGATCAAGTAATGCATCTTTAATGTTTTTGGGCTCAATTTGAGAAATTAGAGCTATATGACTAGTGGGGTCCCTATGGAATGACCTAGTCCTAACTCCTTGAGATAATTCACCCACAATTTGATCTAATGGGTGACTTTGATGAACTCTTATGGTTCTAGGAGGTGTATCAAGTTGAGTTTGATCATGATCTACTTCAATTCTATGTTCATTATCGGAATCATCCCTTACTTCCCCTTGATCCAATCCTCCCCCTTGATTATTACCCCCTAAGTTTAAATCTTGAAATTGTTTGGTAATTTCTTGATTTTCATTATTTATGTCATCATCAATAGTGGATTATCTAGGGTATGTATTTGAAGTTTCATCAAATTGAACATTTGAAGATTCTTCAATCTTTTGAGTCCTTTTATTATAAACTCTATATCCTACACTAGTGGATGAGTATCCAACTAGGATTCCCTCATCCGCTTTGGACTCAAATTTACTTAGGTTGTCTTTGGTATTTAAGATATAGACTTTACATCCAAAGACCTTAAAATAATGAATTGTTGGAATTGTACCATTCCACAATTCAAATGGAGTTTTTCCTAAAAACCTATGAATTAATACCCTATTTTGGATATAGCAAGCGGTATTAATTGCTTCCGCCCACAAGTAGCTAGGTAAGGAATATGCATTAAGCATTGTCCTAGCCGCTTCTTGTAGGGCACGATTTTTTCTTTCCACAACCCCATTTTGTTGGGGTGTTCTAGGACAAGAAAATTCGTGCTTGTACCCTTATTCTAAGCAAAAAGTTGAAAAGTTAGAATTCTCAAACTCTCCACCATGATCACTATGGATCCGATTGATTTTGAGTTTTCTTTCATTTTCTACTCTTTTGCTAAATCCTATGATTATTTCTAAGGTTTCATCCTTATTTTTCAAGAAAAACACCCAAGTAAACCTAGAAAAATCATCTACTATTACCAAGCAATATTTACTACCAATTATAGATGGGGTACTATGGCAATCAAATAAATCCATATGTAGCAATTCTAATGGTAAAGCGGTACTAAGTAAAATTTTACCTTTGTGTGATGTTTTTGATTGTTTCCCTTCTTGACAAGCATCACACATCTTGTCCTTGAGATATTTGACTCTAGGCAATCCTTTGACTAGCTTCAATTTTGCTATTTTGGCTATATTCTTCATGTTTATGTGACCTAGTCTCCTATGCCAAAGTCAACTTTCTTCCTCTTTTGCAATAAGACACTTAGTGGAAGAATTAGTAGCATAAGATAAATCAACATAATATATATTTGATTTTCTAAAGCCTACTAACATGCAATCATTTATAGTTTTGTGTCTTATAAAGCATTTTGAGGAATCAAACTTAACATCAAAATTTGCATCACATAATTGGCTTACACTAAGTAAGTTAAATTTCATATTTTTAACTAATAGAACTTTATGAATAGCAAGATTGGGAGATACCTCAATGGTGCCCTTTCCTAAGATTTTAAGTTTGCCGCTATTACCAAAAGACACTTTTCCTTGGCTAGTGTGGTTGATAGTGGAGAATTTTCTCTCATCCCCGGTCATATGCTTTGAGCACCCACTATTAACTATCCACAAGCTTGGATCTTCTACCTATGTCACATGAAAAACACAATCCTTAGGTACCCAAATCTTAGGACCACTAGCATTAGTTATAAATTTCTTTGGTACCCATGCTTTTCTCCCTTGCTTTTAATCATGGATTTTCTACTAACTAGGGATGCAAATGCTACCTCTTTCTCCTTAGGTTTATATCCTAAACCGCCTTATTGTAAATTGCCCTTTGGTCCTTGATAATCATATCTAGATATTTGGAACCATTAGTGAACTTTTCTAGGCATGTTCTTAATTTACTTATTTCTTTTCTTAACTCATCATTTTCATCCCTAAGAGTACACTCATCATCACTAGATGATTTATCACATGATGCATCTATATTCTTAAATGATTTGATTTCTAATTTTAGATCCTTAATCCTAGTTTTTGATCTATTTAAAGCATTTTGTAAACATGCAATAGTCTTATAAAGTAAATCTACTTTGGGTGAGTCATTTACCTCATCATCATCACTTGATGATGATTCATCACTTGAAGAGGAAGAAGACTCCTCGCTTGAGCTTCCGGTTTCTTCCAATGCCATGAGGGCTAAGTTTCGGGTTGAATGGCAAACTTCTTCACCGTCGGTAGACTCCTCCATACTTAGAGTGTCCCACGTTTGTGCCAACATCGCCTCCTTCTTCTTCTTATCCTTCTCTCCTTTTTCTTTAGTTCCGGGCAATTGGGCTTTATATGCCCTTTCTTGTTGCAACCAAAACACGTCACGTTAGAAATAGAATTTGAATTGTTAGAAGATTTACCTCTTGAGGATTGAAACATCCTCTTCACATCCTTCTTGGTGAGCCTCCTTGACTTCCCACCAAATTTCTTGACGTAGTGTGCTACCTCACTTGCCGACAACTCATCCTCACTACTTGATGAGTCCTCCTCGGATTCGGATGGGGAAGACACCTCCTTCTTTTCCTTTTTCTTCTTCTCCTTCTTTCCTACAACAAGAGCTATACCCTTCTCTTTGGATGAAGTGTTAGCTTGTTCATGCAATTGAAATTCACAAAATAACTCATCTAATTTAACTAATGAAAGATCCCTAGAGACCTTATAGGCATCTACCATTGAGGCCCATAAGGTGGTCCTAGGGAAGGCTTGTAGTACATACCTCACAAGGTCTCGGTTGTCGACCTTTTCACCTATAACGTGTAGTCCATTGACTACCTCCTTGAAGCGCCCGTGCATTTGGCTCACCGTTTCATTTGTCTTCATAGTGAAGCTTTGGAGTTGGCCAATCAAAAGATCCCTCTTGGCCCTTCTTGTCTCTTTGGATCCTTCGTTGAGTTCGATGAGCTTCTCCCAAAGCTCTTTTGCGGAGTTGAATGGCCCGACCTTAGATAGTTGCTCTTTGGATAGACCACATTGAAGTGTGGTCGTTGCTTTTGCATTCGCTTGTGCTTTCTTGGCCATCTCTCTTGTCCAATCCTTTGTCGGTAGTGGTGCTCGAATTAAATCGACCGGCTTCTCAAAACCATCTACAATACTAAACCAATTTTCAATATCGTTCATTAAATAATACTCCATCCTACCTTTCCAATATCCAAAATTGTTGCCGTCGAAGAACGGAGGCCTCGCCGTGCTATACCCCTCTTGAAATGCCATCTTTGCTCCGGTTGATTGCTAGATCTTCCGATGCGATCCGGGCTCTGATACCACTTGTAAGGGATCGTTTGAAAGCTAGAGGGGGGGTGAATAGCTCTTTTCGTTTCTACAAAAGTAATTAGCGGAAGCAAACACAAGTAATATATGTAAAAACAAAAACCAATGCTAACAAAGCCTTTACGTGGTTCGGAGATAACGCTCCTACTCCACGGCGATCCTTAAGGTGGATCAACCCAAGCAATTTCACTATGAAGCTTTCTCTTTACAAAGACCTCCTCTTCTTACAAAAGATGACAATGAAGATTTGAGAGGAGAAAGGAGATTAATACACTTAGAAAGCTTGGAAAAACTTGTAGGAGCTTAGAAGAAAGATCAGAATATAAGCATTAGGCTCTTCTTGCTCCCCTTGGGCTCTTTTTATAGGAAAGAGCCTCTTTTTCCCGTTGGAGGTCTATCAGTCGACTGATGACTTTCATCGATCATTGCCACGATTCTAACGGCTTACGAGCCAGATTATGCGGGATTTGCCGTCCCATTGCTAACGGAAGACTATCACCGATCGCCACAGTGGCCTTCGATCGATGCCGCTCAGAGTCGATCGCCTACCGGCTACGGGTTATTTTCGCTTGTGGCTGATCGCTAATATCGGGTAGTCGATCGCCACCAGGCGTCAGTAGCCGAAGTCAGTCGATCGTCACCGCCGATCGATAACCCCACCGACCGAGCAACACCTTCCAAACTCTAATGCTATATTTTTAGGGCCAGTTCGACCGACTCCCTGGTCCTGTCGACTGGCACACTCCAAGTATGACTAATTCATACTTGAAAACATAACCTAAGCCTAGACTTAACCTTCTAGCTTCTCCATCAGCCTTGCGCCTCTAGGATTTCTCTGAGTCCACGACTCCATCCATGCGCTTGCCTTCAAAAGCTTCCTTCGGTTTCGTCATGCTTTGGGTTTCTTCTTTGCCAAAGTACGCTTGGACTTTACGCCGCCAAGACTACATGCTTGGACTTATACGGCCAAGACTTTCCTTTGGTCTTCCTTTTCCAAGGACTGCTTGGACTTTACGCCGCCAAGACTACATGCTTGGACTTATGCTGCCAAGACCTTTCCTTGACTTCTCTTTGCCAAGATCACACTTGGACTTGTCTTTTACCAAGTCTTCATACTTGGATTTTCCCGTCACTTAAACATGTATACAATTATATTACAAAACATTGCCTAACTTAGATGATTATCCAAACATCAAAATATATATAAATGCTTGGGGCATTGTTGCACCAACAGTTGATTACCGTGTTTGAGGTTTTCTATCTGATATATGCGATGGATTATTTCTAAGTATAGATTGTGTCAGCTTTGTGTGGAGAGATAAGTTGCAGCTGGTGATTGTGTAGAATTGGTGATGTTATTTGTGTAGATTGAGTTGACGCTAAGAAGCTCAGTCGACAAGTAGGTAGGTATAATGAATTAGATATTGTTTAGACTTTCGATTATGATGCGGTGATTTGGAGATTGAGGTTAGCTGGGATTTGTTGGGAGTATTGTTGGGATCTATTTATCTTAATTGATCTAGGGATAATCGGAGTTTTAACACGTATTCGGGAAGGAATGTGAATTATAGAACGAATTGGTATTTTGTTCGTATGATTATTAGAGACTGGTATTTAACCGTAATTTGTTATTATTGTGCAGGTTTGGGTACGAAGCAGATCCATGGCCGTGAGGATTATTCGAGCTTCGTATCAAGTGGGTAATATCTACCTGGTCCGGTAGTTTGATCAATTCCAGTGCATGATCTTGGAGTTATGTTTATACCTGTTTACCTTAAATCCACTCTTATTTAATCATATGCTTGTACTGCCTTGACCTTTGAGATATATACCCTGTTACTCATTGATTATCTAGCACGGATAGGAATTATAAACCCTATTATGTATTAGCTGAGGGATGTTCAGTAAGTACAAGTGGTTAGGTTTATCTTTGTGACTTCAGATTGGGTTACTGTATTACATCACTAGGGTTAGGTGATGGTTTGGATTATGGAGTCGATTGTTATACCATATCCGTTTTAGTGGTGCATTTATGGTGGATCTAGTTGTCTGTGCATGGATAAGTGTATGAGTGTCAGTATGTAACCAGGGACTAGAGGTCCTAGCGTGATGGTATATCCATTATGGATTGTGTGTCTGAGTATGGTTATATGGACGGTCGATGGTATCTCGCTACTGACTAGAGGTCTTAGCATGGTTGACTGTCAGGTGTGTATGACTTTGTGTGATAGAGAGAGTCTTATGGATTATAGTCCTTGCATGGTTGACTTTTGGTTGACTAGGTCTCCCCGTGAGTTAGGGAGTGTTGCGAGGATTTGTGTGTAAGCTATGCATCATTACATTTCATGCATGCTGACGACCGGTCCGCTTGTGGTTGAGACGAGTCGTCAGTCATCCTGCCTCCTCGGCCACTCGGGGTAGTGGTTGCAGGGTTGAGGGCAGAGCATTATTGTGCGTGCCATTCTCGGCCACTATGGATGGTGGTAGCTGGAGATGCGCACTTGGCCACTGTGCGGAGTGGTAGTTAGCACACTCACCCACTATAGACAGTGGTCGTGTGATGTGCAGTTGTCCTGGGTGCGGGGCTCGTCTACTCATGGGTAGGGACGGAGCAACTAGCAGTAGGGACCCCCGTGTGGGTAGCATATAGCTCTATGGCGGGCTAGCTACTGTTTCATACTACCCAACTCGGTCACTCGAGAGTGGTGGCGGCTGGAGTCGGGATAGTTGTCATGTCCTGCCACCTAGGCCACACTGGGGTCGTGGTAGCGAGTGGGGTGCGCAGGCATGACCATCCATATGCATTGCTGATATATATGTATGCATGTATTTGATATATGTTTTACATATGTCTGTGAGATGTTGCATTTGATTGAGCTATGATTGCTGCATATGGTTGTTCCTCATGATACATGTCATTTGCATTTTATATACTGTTATGTTTTGAGCATGATATATGTGTTGGTCCAGACCGATGTATGCATTTGATTAGCGTCATGTCATAGTGTGGTATGGACCGGGTTGTCATTACAGGTGATCATATACTGTTCATACGTTGGCGTATTAGTCAGGTATGAGATTGACTTAGTATATTATATGGGTTATGTTATTGTATATCTGTCAGGATGATATAGCTTATGGTGTTGCAGACCGTCAGGTATGTTGGTACATTACTTTATGTTCAGTTGATCAGTTTAGTATATACATTGAGTATGACTTTACTGTAGTTACTCGTTATTAGATTTGGATATGACTATATGTCTATTGGAATCATGCTGTATACCTGTAGATCTTCACATGTATACTTGTAGATCTATCCTTATATTTTGTTCATGCACTTTCTATATATTACCCCTGAGTTTATACTCACCACCCCTGGACCACCGGCTTCTGTCGCCGGATAACTGTAGAAGATTCCTTGACGTTCGAGCTCCACGGTGATCCCATCTCACACCGGACGAATGGACATGTTTTCCGTATTATTGTATTTCTACGGATTGTCGTTTTGTGGTTTTAACTCAGATTATTTCCGTATCTGTGATATACGGACGTGTTGTATGTATTTGGCTTTCGATGTGACTTCTATTATGTTTCTTGTTGTGTCAAGTCACTCCGGAGTGCACAGTTGGGTCATTGTATATTGTTTTATCTGTTGTATGTTTCCGCTGCATTTTTATATGTTGATATCTATGTATATCATATTGTTGTTGTGGGCCTACGGGCCTTGTATTAACCCGATATGTTGCCACGTACAGGGGAGATGCCGTCCGTTTGCTTTTCGGCACGGCATACTCTCGGGGCGTGACAATTTTATTGGTATCAGAGCCCTAGGTTGCGAAGTCCATTTTCGGATTTTATTTCATTCGGACATCGAGTTTTGCTTTACTCGGTCTTGGTTTTGTGAGTTCTGGGATATGGCTGTTGCGGACATCTCCGAGCTACAAGGTTTAAGGTATGCTAATTGTTCTTACATATCCTTCTGTTGGCTATGCATTTAGTTGCTTATAACAGTGCATGACTTGTATTATGTTAATCAGTATTCGTAACCGTTGTTTGAGTTTGACCACGGGAACGATATGTTGAGGTTATTAGATATGTACCTGCTATCGGAAAGGTAATTACCTTTGAGAGCCGACTGATACCGAGTCGGAAAGCAGAGATTAGGTAGTCACATCTATTGTGGAGATTAAGGATTTCGGTCCTAAGATTTTCACTAATTATGTTAGTCAGATCATTACCTATTGGGTAATGGACAAGCGAGTATACTATTGCTGATGCAGATAGTAGAGGTTTATTTTGGTGATATTCATAGGGATTTTAATCCCTGAGTTGGTCGTTCTAGGTTGTATAACGTCGAGGGTACTTTTGAGTACTTAACTCGTATTATACAGAGGAAGCTAAGTTAGCTGCATACCATTATCCAGATCTAGCCGGTACTTGGTGGAAGAGATAGAAAATAACCTTCGGGAAATCTCACATCACATGGCCACGGTGTAGTGATGTTGTGAGAGGGTATTTTTCCCATGTCATTTTTTTGACTCATCGTCAGGGAATTCTTGAGCTTCAGGTTGGGTGATCGTCTGGTGACGAAAGTACCATGCAGAGTCGTTAGACTCGTGAGGGTTATGACCCCCCTAATAGCTCAAGAATGTGATTGGGTTGGTTTTGGCCACCCACAGGTTATCGGTTGACATCTTTATTGGGATGTTTGGATCTCCTACCAGATCCTACCGGAAGTGTATAGACCGAGTCATGTGTATAGAAATGACTCCGTAGTAAGTGTTTTAAAGAGTTGGAGATTTGATAAGCAGATATTGCGAGTCAAATTATTGGAATTAGAAGACTCCAAATGTTGGATAAAAAGGAGCAAGATTAAAGTCATGAGTCATGAGCTACTATTGGAGAGTTTTCCAATCATAGAAGACCGATTGTAGATTGTCAGTAGCTTCTCATGTTTATTAGTGAACTCAGAGGAAAGACTCCGAAGGGAGATTATGTGTGTGCAGTGCGGGTTACGACGAGACACAGAGTCAGATTATTCGATGGACCATTGTATCTGTTTCTACTATAAGCAGCCGGTATCTACGAGGAGAGTATGTATTTTGAAGACTCAGTTGAAGACTATGGATGATGCTTTCGAGCAGATGATCCACAACCTCGAAAGCCGAGATTATTACAGAAGATTAGGTTATCACATCAGCAGCGATCTACTACCCCAGATATAGTTGGAGTTCTTTGATACTTTCATCCAGAAGAAGTAAGTTACTCGATTAGAAGACATCTCGGAAGATTGAGACATTGATAACAACAAGCTATTCGTCCGCATAACAACAACTATTACCTTTCCCCGATATGGTTATGCTTTATACAGAGGAGAGAGAGTATACGACGATGGTCGTATCTATGCGGTATTCTTCAGTTGTAGTTGTACCTTCCGCAGAGTTGGAGCGTGCTACGATGTTGACAGTTCTTCAGTATTTTACAGCCGGATGTGTATCTCTACCAGTACAACAGTGGTTATCATCTCTGTGCAGTTGTTTCAGTTTGTACCTCCATTTTCCGAAGTTGATTTCAGTTCTTCCATGATAGTCTTTGCATCTACATGAGTTCAGCTGTCCAGAACAGATGTTGGACAAGTTTACATAATTACTCGAGAAGAAGTATAGAAGACCGAAGGATAGGTTCTTCGGGGTATTACTCTAGGTTATACTACTTGCGGATATATCGAGAGATACTGGTAGTTTATATGTATCTTTGTCTAGAACATTCTTGGATAGGGTTTGAAGGGTTCCTATCGACTTGTGGGTTGGTGATTTTCTCTACCGTCAGGTGAGATGTTGATCAACAATCAAGAAGTCAAGGGATACCCTTAGCCTTTGCTAGACCTACCTCTACTATAGACATATCCTTATGGATAGTTAGATTGTTTGGAGCGTTGGTATACTAGGACTCTCGGATGTACGTATAATTCGAGAGTATTCGGATATAGTTTTGGATAAACTCCTAGGCTTGCCACTGCATGGGCAAGTGGAATATGCGATTGAGGTGATTTCGGGAATAGTCCTAATATTGGGGACCTCATACCGGGAGATGATTTTATTGGTGTTAGTGTTGCTAAACACTATGGGAGATTTATCTGCCACAGTGTTTCTTCTTGAGAAGACTTGTAACTCTTTGTTAGAAGAGAGTCAGACCTTGAGGTTATGCATCGATTATCGATGATTGGAATGCAGTAGTTGTTGTGAATGAATATCCTTCGTTGTGGATAGATGATCTGTTTAGATCAGCTAAATGACACCTGTGTATACCCTAGGGTTGATCTACGATTGGAGGGTTGATATTGTAGTGACTTAGTGTCATACAATTATCATTGTCGGTGTGATGATTGAGCTATCTATAGCTTAGAGTAAAAGGATGCATGTGTGTAGAAGACGACGTTTCATACTTGTTATGAATTTTAGGAGATGTTGATAATGTTGTTAGACTTATCGACGCTTTAGTCGTTTATGGATTTGAGGAATCAAGTACTCTTGGAGTATTTGAGACCGATTGGCATAATATCTGTGGATGATATATTTATGGATATATTCCCAATCTTGAGGGAAGTTGTGGTTTCCCTAGATTGATTTGGTGTTTACCAGAGCTAAGGATAGGATGTTCTAGCGATACTATACCACTGATTTGTTAGACCAGGAAGGTGATGGAAATCACTTGGTCGAATGTTTGGGAAGCTAGGTTTCAAGGCCTAGAAGGGGGCTGACTTTTGTGTCAATGTTAGTTAATCCGTCTGATATGGATGGAAGGGTACTGCACATAGATGCAATATTGCAGGGATTAGGAGCGATTCTGATGTCGTTGAATGAAACGTATATTATGTGTATCCTAGTTGAGAAACTAACGAGATTAGTCATTATAGTCTTCCAGTTACTTTCAGTTCTGGGTGACAGAGTGAAGTTTGGACATTAGATTAATTTCTCTTGTGAGAATAAATCTCCGTCTCTTGGAAGGATAGTGGTTCCTAGAGTTGCATTCGCTTTAGGAAGAGTTGTTTCAGGAGACTCTTCATTCGAGAGTGGGGATTTATTCGGGGTGTATCCGAAAATAATGAGTATTGAGACGTTCCGGTTGGTGGAACGATATATGAGACACGGTTGATTCCGTAGTTTGATGTTGGGTATGCCCACAAGCAAAGGTGGAATATTGTGATTGGTAGGGTTACGTACCGTGATGAAGTGGGAGCCTAGTACGTTAGACTGTGTTGGTAGATTATCTAGAATTCGGAAAGGACTTGATAGGATTTGGGTAATCGATGATCGATTAGCTAGGTTTGCTCGTTTTCTTCTGAGCCGTAAGATGGACTCCGTTGGATCGCTTGATGGAATTATATCCATGGAGTATCCTTGGGTATCATTTCGGAAATCGTACTCAATCGATCATAATACTCTCTATCCTGTAGAGAGTCATACCAATCTAAGCGACACACTCTCTATCCTGTAGAGAGTTGTACTCAACTAAAGGACACACTCTCTATCCTATAGAGAGTCGTACTTATCTGATTATAACAAGCTAGGACCATCAGTCCGTAGCGATACCCTAAGTATCATTCCTCTGACCATTTACACAATACAAGTTCCGTGGTAACATACAACCTAAGGGTACTAGAACTAATCCTAGGTTAAAGACATTATCTACCTACGGATGACCTTTTTACCCAAAGTACAATCAGGTTGTCATCCGGACTTTACTATTTGCACTTAACTTAAACAAATTCTAAGTTATTTACATCATCTATATGTATAACTCCTAATCATGGTAAAATAAACATGATATCAGCAATAGAGTTAATAGCCAACGGAAAAGGATCAAGCATACGATAAAAAGAACAGGGTCAAGGTAATATGAACACCTAACATGCTCATATCAATGACTAAATCTGAATGAAAAACAACTACCCGGACCAGGTAGGAAATTACCCACCTGCTATGTAACTCATGTTGATGGTCTTCGCATCCAAGATCTCTACCTCGAATCCAATATCTGAAATGGTAGAATCCGATATAACCATATGCTAGTATAATCAAACTGTAGGAATAAGAATCTAATCCAAAAATTCAACCAAAGGATTAACCCCTTCTTCGTGGACTTTTTAAATAATCACATCCACAACAAAGCTAACGGTAAGAATATTACACAACCATATGATATCAAGTATAAACTTACCGAGCTTGTATCATCCACACCACTTCCTACACCAAGTATAGGATATCAAATCTGCATTTACTCAAATCGTATATGGAATTCATCCTTCTCGGATCACCCCCTTAGCCCATTTGCAGCTGTACCAATACCGATAATAAACATACTGCAAATCAAATCCTAATTTCCAGAATTCCAAAATCTACACTCACCTCACGTCAATCCAATTGTCCACAGCTGCATAGTAACTCCGACGTAGCCCCCATCCAGCCTGCTCCACCACCTGATTCACAGCAATCAGAAACTACGCCGGTGATACTCCCCCAAATCAGTCTGTTCACCGAAAATCCAGTTAGCCTATCACCACAGAAATCAGGCGCGATGAGGAAGAGTGTGTTCGGAGATGAAAGACAGCATCACTCACCTAACTCCGACAGAAAACGCAATTCCTGAATAGAACCAGGTGTCGACTTCGTACTGCTGGCTGAGGGTTGCCGATTTCTTCGGTCGCGATCTCTAGGGTTGGAATTCCGACAATTTGACCATCCGTAAGGATATGTCCACAGTAAAAGTATGGTACGATATGCTCGGAGGTGCGTATAATCTGAGAGTATTCAGATGTAATTTCGGATGAAATCCAAGGCTTTCCGTTGCTTAGGCAAGTGGAGTAGGCGTTCGAAATGATTGCAAAAATAGTCCGGTATCGAAGATCCTATACCGGGGGATAATTTAACTGGTATCAGTGTTGTTAAACACTATGGAAATTGGAAGAACGTAAGTTGTGATTATAGGAGATGTTGGAGGGGATATTTATCTATCCCAGTATTCCTCCTTGAGAAGATCCGGAACTCTTTGTTGAAAGAGAGATGGACCTTTGAAGGTATGCATCGATTATCGATGATGGAATACAGTAGTTGTCATGATAAATATCCTTGTTGTGGATAGATGATCTATTTAGATCAGCCAAAGACACCTGTGTATACTCTAAGGTTGGTTTACGACTGGAGTACTGATATTGTAGTGACATGATGTCATACGATTATCATTGTTGATGTAATGATTAATATATATCATCAGCTTAGAGTAAAGGGGATGCAGGTGTGTAGATAGCCGTATCTGATGGCGCTTTGCATATTACCATATATATATACATATATGCATGTATATATATATATATGGATGGTTGAGATTAATATATATATATATGGATACAGTCTATATATATATATATATCTGATTATTGTGATGTTGCATTTGTTTGTACTATGCTTGCTGCATTTGGGTGGACATCATATTCATGCATGTTTCTTGCATATGTTATACACTTGTGTCAGATATTGGTATGTGTTGGACAGACCATAGATACCTTGACCTGTAGCATGAGTAGATTATGTGTTGGTATTACTCTTCCTGTTATATATATATTGGATATATGTTCAGGTTGGATCTGAGTAGCGTAGCAGACTTCAGGTATGTCTGCATTTTTATATTGTTCATTCAGTTAGATGGTATATGCTTGTATTTATATACTATGCTGATATACCTGTTGTACATCTAGATATGTCGTTGAAATACATGTGATATTACATATATACATGTTTTCTCTGATTACCTGCTGAGTTTTACTCTCCACCCCCCCACGGACCCTGGGTATTCTGTCGCCCAGGTAACAGGTAGAAGACTTCGTGGCAGCTTGGAGCATCGCCGGCTGACGTCATCTCATCTCACGAGGCTTCCGTATTTTGTTTTGGGCCTGCTGCCCGTGTGTGACATTGTATTGTTGTTGTATCGTTTCCGCTGTGTATTTGTCGTAGTAGTTTTGTCATGTTGTTGGGGTGTGTTAGTCATATCGGTATGCATGTGTGAGATTGTTGTATTGTTGTGGTTTGTTTCCGCTGTGTCTTGTGTAGTTTTGTTTCCATACATATATATTGCTGTTATTCTAGGCCTACGGGCCTTGTATTAACCCAAAATGTTGCCACGTACAGGGGAGGTGCCGTCCGTTTGATTTTCGGTTCGGCATGCTCTCGGGGCGTGACAACTTTAGTGGTATCAGAGCCCAAGGTTCTGCGATGCCATATTATGTTATTTTTGAGTCGAGTCTTGGATTCTCGGCTTGGATCACTTGGTTACTAGGATTCATAAACTTTAGTACTTAGCCTGGAGGTCTAGAGTTCGAATCCTGGGGAAGGCAAAAACCCACTTCCAGGGGTGGGAAGTCCAGGTGAGTAACGACGGGCCAACAGGGGCGACGGTCGTCGACCAATAGGGGTCGCCGAATTCCGCCAACAGGGGCGACGGTCGTCGACCAATAGGGGTCGTCGAATTCCGCCAATAGGGGCCCGGTCGTTACAATAAAAAGGCGCCTTTTTATTATCGAACGGCGCCTGATGGACGATGACTCGTCGACGATCGACGCCGTCGTTGGCGTATTCGGCACCTATTGTCGACGACGTCGCCGCCTCGCGTTACTCACTCGATTACGAAGGGTTTGTCCTCAGATTCGACTTCCAAGTACAAAGTTTATGAATCTGCAACCAAGTGATCCTTGATCACTTGGTTACCAGGATTCATAAACTTTAGTACTTAGCCTGGAGGTCTAGAGTTCGAATCCTGGGGAAGGCAAAAACCCACTTCCAGGGGTGGGAAGTCCAGGTGAGTAACGACGGGCCAACAGGGGCGACGGTCGTCGACCAATAGGGGTCGCCGAATTCCACCAACAGGGGCGACGGTCGTCGACCAATAGAGGTCGTCGAATTCCGCCAACAGGGGCCCGTTCGTTACAATTGACTCGAGATGAGACAAACAAAAGAGGTTAGAGACGGCTCAATAAATGTCTAAGGATTCCCCTGGGACTATGTCAGAATTACCCAACTTGAGTTATGAGTGCGAATACAATTTTTTTTTTCTCGAGTTCGAGCCGTATGAGGATAAAACCTCTTATACGTTTCTGGGGGAGATTGTTTATGTGCATCTATCCCAATGAGCCATCTATCGAATCGTTGCAATTGATGTTCGATCCCGAAGAGAAGGGAGAGATCTTCGAAAAGTGGGTTTTTATGATCCGATAAATAATCAAACTTATTCAAACGTTCCTGCTATTCTATATTTCCTTGAAAAAGGTGCTCAACCAACAGGAACTGTTTATGACATTTTTAGGAAAGCAGATTTATTTAAAGAAAAAATTTCGAGTTCGGTTTAAAGTTAATTAGTTAAAATGAAAAGTTAATTAAAAGAAAAAAGACTAAAATAAAGAGAAAAAAAAGGGGGGGAGGAAGAAATAACTATATATATATAGTGATATATATATAGTGTAATTATTTACTTACAATTTATTATCTATAATTTGTTCTTTTCCTGCTCTATTCATACTAAAATGTACTTCCCCTTGTTATAGGAATCTAGCAACAAACAAGGAATTAATCTTGTTTATCCTTTATTGATTGAATAAACCTGTCTGTCTTTATCTCTTCCTTATTTTATAACAATTTCTGATTTATTTATTTATTTTTTGTTTGTGCCAATACAACACAAATCTTTATTTGATTTACTTCAGTTTTTTATTCATTTTATCACCATTCTATTCATATTTATATTGATATTGACAATGTTATATTGAACAAATATAATTGATCGTAGATAAAGAAATCTCTTTATCCCGATTCTATCCTATATTGTATTATGGGATTTGGTTTTCAATTCACTTCAGTGAAATGACAGGTTTGTTTTGTATTGCCGGGTTTACTGTCATAGAAGATGTTTTTTTGTTCCTTAACTTGGGTTAAATAAAAAAAATGTATAAATAAATAGTTGGTCCGTCGGAATTTTGGCATTTCTATTAGGAATTTTGTGCTTTTTACTATAATCTATACATTTTTATTTATTTATTTTCTAATTGATAATTGATCAATAAATCAACAAGAAAGATTACAATGTTTTGATGGGGTCGTGCAGTCTAATTCAATTGGTTTTTTATTTCGATCGTATCTACATATCCAACTTTTGTTTTGAAGGGTTGGGTTGCTAACTCAACGGTAGAGTACTCGACTTTTAAGTGCGACTATGATCTTTTACACATTTGGATGAAGCAATAAATTGGCCCAGACTATTGGTAGAGTATATAAGACCACTAATTATCCTCAAAGGTAATGAATGGAAAAAGTAGCATGTCGTAATACATAATATAATAAAATACGAAATTTCTGATTTTTTTTTATTATAATTGAAAAAAAAAAATGAAAATTGAAATGAAAGTAAAATTAAGAACTTCTCCTTACTCACATTCTTACAATTTTTTTGTAGGGAAGTGGACAAAACAAATTAAAATTTATAGTTTGGTCTAGTGAATAAATGGATAGAGCTTCATGGCTCCAATTCCAATTCTTATAAACCAAAAAGAAACGAGCTTATGTTCTTAATTTGAATTAAATGATTACCCGATCTAGTTAGACGTTAAAAATGGATTAGTGCCAGGTACGGGAAAGGATGGGGTCTCCCGTTAGGAGACCATTGATTCTTTTTTTTTTATGAATCCTAAATATTCATTATTATGGGTTAGAGACGAATGTGTAAAAGAAACAGTATAATGATAAAGATAATTAATTCCAAAATCAAAAGAGCAATCAGGTTGCAAAAATAAAAGAAAAGGGTCATTATCCTCTTGTAATTATAACGAAGATAAACCATTTTTGATAGAAAAAAAGGGAGTAAAAAAACCTGTTGATTGGACTCCCTCTTTCCTTTACAGGGTATCCTTTTTTATTACTATTATATATATATGCATAATATCCTTTATTATGCATAATACTGCTTTGACCATATTGCACTATGTATATTATTTTATAACTCAATAAGTTCCTTCTACCTCGCTTCACGTGGAAATATAAATGGAAGAATTACAAGGATATTTAGAAGAATATAGATCTCAACAACAGGTTTCTATATCCACTTCTCTTTCAAGAATATATTTACGCATTTGCTTATGATCATGGGTTAAATAGTTCGATTTTTTATGAACCCTAAAACTCCTTGGGTTATGACAATAAATTTAGTTCAAGACTTGTGGAACGCTTTAATTATTCGAATGTATCAAAAAATTATTGGATTTATTCGGTTAATGATATTTACCAAAATATATTTGTTGGGCATAATAATTATTTTTATTTTCATTTTTTCTCGATTCTATCCAAGGTTTTGCGATCATTGTAGAAATTCCATTTTATAGCGATTAATATCTTCCTTGAAGAAAAGAAATACCAAAATCTCACAATTTACAATCTAGTCATTCAATATTTCCTTTTTAGAGGATAAATTATTGCATTTGTTGACTAATATCAGCTGACCCTATTGGTCGACGGCGAAGTCACCTATTGTCGACCATCGTTGGCTATCGTTACACTGGTCTTCCCACCCACGGAAGTGGGTTTTGCCTTCTCGAGTCGAACTCTAGACCTCGGGCTAAGTACTAAAGTTTATGAATCACGCAACCAAGTGATCGGGGATCACGGTTACCGTGATTCATAAACTTTAGTACTTAGCCCGGAGGTCTAGAGTTCAATCTCGGGAAGGCAAAACCCACTTCGTGGAAGACCAGTGAGTAACGATGGGCCAACAGGTGACGATAAATCGACCAATAAGGGTCGTCGAATCGCCAAGCAGCGTCGATGTCATCAATAGTCGTTGAATTCCGCAAACACGGCCGTTAAAATAAAAGGCGCTTTTTATTGTAGCGATCGGACCCCTATTGGCGGTCGAATTGGCGGCATTGGTCGTCGACGCGTTCGCCGTGCCCCTATTGGTCGACGACTGATTTATTGGCCCGTCGTTACTCACATGGACTTCCCACCCCTGAAAGTGAGTTTTTGCCTTCCCCAGGATTCGAACTCTAGACCTCCAGGCTAAGTACTAAAGTTTATAAATCCTGGTAACCAAGTGATCCTGGATCACTTGGTTACCAGGATTCATAAACTTTAGTACTTAACTTGGAGGTCTAGAGTTCGAATCCTGGGGAAGGCAAAAACCCACTTCCAGGGGTGGGAAGTCCAGGTGAGTAACGACGGGCCAACAGGGGCGACGGTCGTCGACCAATAGGAGTCGCCGAATTCCGCCAACAGGGGCGACGGTCGTCGACCAATAGAGGTCGTCGAATTCCGCCAACAGGGGCCCGTTCGTTACAAATACCCTATCCCGCCCATATGGAAATCTTGGTCCAAATGCTTCAATCCTGGATCTAGGATGTTCTCTCTTTACATTTATTGCAGTTCCTTCTCCACGAATATTATAATTGGAATAATCTCATTATTCCGAATAAATCTATTTATGTATTTTCAAAAGACAATAAAAGACTATTTTGTTTCTTATATAATTTATATATATATGAATATGAATTTCTATTAGTGTTTCCTTGTAAACAATCTTCTTTTTTACGATTAATATCCTCTGGAGTCCTTCTTGAGCGAATACATTTTTATGTAAAAATCGAACATCTTGGAGTGTGCCGAATTTTTTGTCAGAAGACTCTATGGATTTTCAAGGATCCTTTCATACATTATATTCGATATCAAGGAAAATCAATTTTGGGTTCAAGAGGGACTCATTTTTTGATGAAGAAATGGAAATACCATCTTGTTCATTTTTGGCAATATTATTTTCATTTTTGGTCTCAACCATATAGGATTGATATAAAGAAATTATCAAACTATTCTTTTTATTTTCTTGGTTATTTTTCAAGTGTACAAATGAATTCTTCGATGGTAAGGAATCAAATGCTAGAGAATTCATTTGTAATAGATACTCTTACTAATAAATTTGATACGAGAATCCCAATTATTCCTCTTATTCGATCATTGTCTAAAGCTCAATTTTGATCAGATCTGGGTACCCTATTAGTAAACCAATTTGGACCGATTTAGCGGATTGTGATATTATTAATATATTTGGATATGTAGAAAACTTTCTCACTATCATAGTGGATCCTCAAAAAAACAGAGTTTGTATCGAATGAAGTATATACTTCGACTTTCATGTGCCAGAACTTTGGCTCGTAAACATAAAAGTTCAGCACGCAGTTTTTTGCAAAGATTAAGTTCGGGATTATTAGAAGAATTCTTTACGGAAGAAGAAAAAGTTATTTCTTTGATCTTTCCAAAAATAACTTCTTTTTATTTATATGGATCATATAGAGAACGTATTTGGTATTTGGATATTATCCGTATCAATGACTTGGTAAATAGTTTATTAGTCATGACATAATACAATATAAATAGAAGATCCATAGAGGATCTAATAGAAATGTACAAATGATCTATATTTATACTATAGATCAAGAGATCAAGAGAAAAAAAAAATATTCAGAGAATTATCATTCTGAAATGCTCACGTAGTATTGTACTGCTTGAATCAACTGAGTAGTCCAAATTCTTATTTGCACTTTACTTTCTTCTCGAGATGTTTTTTATATGTATACATAGGGAAAGTCGTGTGCAATGAAAAATGCAAGCACGTTTTGGGGAGGGATTTGTTACCTATTATAACAAGGAAAAATATCTACTCCATCCGACTAGTTCCGGGTTCGAGTCCCGGGCAACCCATAGAAAAGAAAAAATATAAAAATAAATATTTTTTTTATTCACTTCATTTACAAATTGTTTAGTCGTAGATATTTTGTGTATTTAGTCATAGATATATAAGATAGATATCTGTCTGTTCGGTTTATATTGGTTGACATTGACATATAAACCATGTTATACTGTTAGATAACAAGCCTTCTATTATCTAACTCATAACTATTCATAGTTAATACATATGCTTGGGAGTCCTTAATAAATTGAATAAACCAAGATCTTACCATGACTGCAATTTTAGAGAGACGCGAAAGTACAAGCCTATGGGGTCGCTTCTGCAAAAGGATAACCAGAACTGAAAACCGTATTTACATTGGAATGTTCGGGGTTTTGATGATCCCTAACTTATATACCGCAACTTCTGTAGTTATTATCGCCTTCATTGCTGCCCGGTAGATATTGATGGTATTCGAGAACCAGTTTCTCTACTTTATGGAAATAATATTATTTCGGTGCCATTATTCCTACTTCCAGCCTATAGGTTTGCATTTTACCCAATTTGGGAAGCAGATCCGTTGATGAGTGGTTATACAATGGCGGTCCTTACGAGATAATTTTTCTACATTTTTTACTTGGTTTAGCTTGTTACATGGGTCGTTAGTGGGAACTAATTTTCCGTCTGGGTATGCGTCCTTGGATTGCTGTTGCATATTCAGCTCCTGTTGCAGCAGCAGCAGCTGTTTTCTTGATCTATCCTATTGGTCAAGGAAGTTTTTCTGATGGTATGCCTTTAGGAATATCTGGTACTTTCAACTTCATGATTGTATTCCAGGCAGAACACAACATTCTTATGCACCCATTTCACATGTTAGGTGTAATTTGGTGTATTCGGCTCCTATTCAAGTGCTATGCATGGTTCCTTGGTAACCTCTAGTTTGAGAAAACGAATCTGCTAATGAAGGTTCTGATTCGGTCAAGAGGAAGAGACTTATAATATCGTAGCTGCTCATGGTTATTTTGGGCGATTGATCTTCCAATATGCTAGTTTCAACAATTCTCGTTCTTTACATTTCTTCTTGGTCGCTTGGCCTGTAATTGGTATTTGGTTCATGCTTTAGGTATTAGCACTATGGCTTTCAACCTAAATGGTTTTAATTTTAACCAATCCGTAGTTGACAGTCAGGGTCGTGTTATTAACACGTGGGCTGATATCATCAACCGTGCAAACCTTGGTATGGAAGTAATGCATGAACGTAATGCTCACAATTTCCCTCTAGACCTGTTGTTGAAGTTTCATCTACAAATGGATAAGACTTTTGTCTTAGTGTATCTGAATTGTTAAAAAAAATGTAGCAATACCCTGAAATAACAATACCCCATATCTCGCTTAAGCGAGATATGGGGTATTGTTATTTTTTTTTTATTTTGATGTATTTGATGTAATAGAATAGTATTTTCATTTTTTTGCGTGTAGCATACATATACATATTTATTTATATTGTATAACATATTTATATTGTATATATGTATATTAAATACAAATACATAAGTATATAAAGTATAAGAAATGAACTTAACGACGAGATTTATTATCGTTTCTCGCATGTATCGTAAAAGACAGAGTAGGTGCAAATTCTCCCAATTTGTGACCCACCATACGATCTGTTATATAAATAGGTAAATGTTCCTTTCCATTATGAATAGCGATTGTATGGCCAATCATTGTGGGTATAATGGTAGATGCCCGAGACCAAGTTACTATTATTTCTTTCTCTTCCCTCGTGTTGAGTTTTTCCATTTTTGCCGATAAATGATTAGCTACAAAAGGGTTTTTTTTTAGTGAACGTGTCATGTCACAGTATATTACTCCTTTTTTTTTTACATTTTTTTATTTTAAAGATTGGCATTCTATGTCCAATATCTTGAATATCTCGATCTAAGTTAAGTATAAAGGTCAGAATAAATACAATAATGATGAATGGAAAAAAGAAAAAATCCTTTAGCTAGAAAAGGGGCGGATGTAGCCAAGTGGATCAAGGCAGTGGATTGTGAATCCACCATGCGCGGGTTCAATTCCCGTTGTTCGCCCATTACATTTTCAAATTCCAAAATTCTATTTTCAATATTCCTATTTACAATGACGAAGAATAAAACTATCACTATATTTTTTCCTTTTCCTACTTCTTCTTCCAAGCGCAGGATAACCCCAAGGGGTTGTGGGTTTTTTTCTACCAATTGGGGCTCTCCCCTCACCGCCCCCATGGGGATGGTCTACAGGGTTCATAACTACTCCTCTTACTACAGGACGCTTACCTAGCCAACACTTAGATCCGGCTCTACCCAAACTTTTTTGGTTCACCCCAACATTACCCACTTGTTCGACTATTGCTAAGCAGTTTTTGGATATCAAACGGACCTCCCCAGATGGTAATCTTAATGTGGCGATTACCTTCTTTTTGCTATCAGTTTCGCTCAGCACCTGCTTTGCTCTAGCTAATTGTCCACCCTTTAAAGTGTAATTTATATGTTATGTATGGCTGTGCCTAAGGGCATATCGGTTGAAGTGGATTCTTCTTTTTTATCAATAAAAACCCCTTCCCAAACTGTACAAGCTTCTTCCAAAGCATACGGCTTTCTAGATGTATATGATGATATCTAGACAGATGGATCTTATATAAATCGTATGATGAAGTACCACATGAGTGGATATATAGGAATCAAATCTGAATCACTCATGTTATGATCTTCTACATCCTAGGTCTCCCGTTCCGTCATCTTATGTTCTTCATGTAGCATTCAGACCGAATGACTCTATGAAATTATGTCGATACTTCCACATATTATGGGTAACGTAGGAGACATTTTCTCTTTTCCCAGGATCTTAATTACCACTGCTTAGCTTTCAATTCGCCTCGACCATCAAATTAAATATGAATAACCCCGTCCTCCTCTCTTTGAAACAAGGGCGCTTAGGTTCTGTGCGTGCTTCAAACAATTTTGTCTTCTCCATATTACCATATATCTAGAGTCAATAATTTTCTATGATGAATTACTGAACTCAATCACTTGCTGCCGTTACTCAACAGTTTTCTGTTGAGGTCTATCCCGTAGAGGTGCTCAAATTGGATCAGTGATCGATTTCTAGGTTTTGTCGTAAACCTAATTGGTTACTTCCAATTACGTAAATCAATAGTTCAAACCGCACTCAAAGGTAGGGCATTTCCTATTGATATAGGAACTTCTGTACCAGAAACAATGGTATCTCCAATTATAGCCCCTCTGGGATGTAAAATATATCTCTTCTCACCATCCCCATAGTGTATGAGACAAATGTATGCATTTCGATTAGAGTCGTATTCTATGGTTACAATTCTACCAGATATGTCTTTTTCATTCCGTCTAAAATCGATTTTACGGTATAGATGCTTATGACCTCCCCCTCTATGCCGTGCGGTAATGATTCCTCTGGCATTACGACCTTTACTACAACGATGTTGTCCATAGATCAAATTATTTCGTGGATTGGATTTCACTTGACTGTTTACGGCTCCATTGCGTGTGCTTGGGGTAGAAGTTTTGTATAAATGTATCGCCGTGTTATTAAGTATTTTGCTTTAAGTTCTTTTCTCTATAAGAGGTGGAATAGAATAACCCGATTCAAGCGTAATGATCATACGTCTGTAATGCATTGTATGTCCCATAATAGGTCCCCTTCTTCTACCCTTTCCCGGGAGTCGATGACTATTCATAGCTATTACCTTGACACCAAAGAAGAGTTCGACCCAATGCTTTATTTCTGTCCTAGTTGATCCTGATTCGATATTAGAAGTATATTGATTGTTCCCCAATAACCGAATACTTTTTTCTGTAAATACTGCATATTTGATTCCATCCATAAATCCATTTTCTTCCCTATGAGTTCCAGTATCGATAAGAATTCTAGTTCTTACTGTTCATATGTTATGGTATGAATATACCATACCAATTCGTTATGGATGGATGATGAGATTCCTTTGATACAGAGCCAATTCCAATAGACTTATTAAACGTTCCCATTGGCGTGCATCCAGCAGGAATTGAACCTACGAATTTACCAATTATGAGTTAGGCGCTTTAACCATTCAAACCATGGATGCTTAACTTAACACATCATATATCGTAAATAAACAAATTCCAATTGGGATGCTTAACTTACACATCATATATCGTAAATAAACAAAAAAATATCATAAATAAACAAAAAATATATCATAAATAAACAAAAAATATATCGTAAATAAACAAATTCCAGTTCAAATACAATCTTCGCCAAGGAGGTCTAAATATCAATGAAGAGACATCAATTCAAATCCTGGATCGTCGAATTGAGAGAGATATTGAGAGAGATCAAGAATTCTCACTATTTCTTAGATTCATGGATCAAATTCAATTCAGTGGGATCTTTCACTCACATTTTTTTCCATCAAGAACGCTTTATGAAACGTTTGACCCGAATTTGGAGTATCCTACTTTCACGTGATTCGCAGGTTCAACAAGCAATCGATATTTCATGATCAAAGGTGTAGTACGCTTGTAGTAGCGGTCCTTATATCTCGTATTAACAATCGAAAGATGGTCGAAAGAAAAATCTCTATTTGATGGGGCTTCTTCCTATACCTATGAATTCCATTGGACTAAATGAGACATTGGAAGAATCTTTTTGGTCTTCCAATATCAATAGGTTGATTGTTTTCGCTCTGTATCTTCCAAAAGGGAAAAAGCTTTCTGAGAGTTGTTTCATGGATCCGCAAGAAAATACTTGGGTTCTCCCAATAAATCAAAAGTGTATCATGCCTGAATCTAACCGGAGTTCACGGTGGTGGAGGTGGGGGAAGCGGATCGGAAAAAAAAGGGATTCTAGTTGTAAGATATCTAATGAAACCGTAGCAGGAATTGAGATCTCATTCAAAGAGAAAGATAGCAAATATCTAGAGTTTCTTTTTTTATCCTATACGGATGATCCGATCCGCAAGGACCATGATTGGGAATTGTTTGATTGTCTTTCTTCGAGGAAGAAGCGAAACATAATCAACTTGAATTCGGGACAGCTATTCGAAATCTTAGGGAAAGACTTTATTTCTTATCTCATGTCTACTTTTCGTGAAAAAAGACCAATTGAAGGGGAGGGTTTCTTCAAACAACAAGGAGCTGAGGCAACTATTCAATCAAATGATATTGAGCATGTTTCCCATCTCTTCTCGAGAAAAAAGTGGGGTATTTCTTTGCAAAATTGTGCTCAATTTCATATGTCGCAATTCCGCCAAGATCTCTTCGTTAGTTGGGGGAAGAATGAGCATGAATCAGATTTTTTGAGGAACGTATCGAGAGAGAATTTGATTTGGTTAGACAATGTGTGGTTGGTAAACAAGGATCGGTTTTTTAGCAAGGTACGGAATGTATTGTCAAATATTCAATATGATTCCACAAGATCAAGATCTATTTTCGTTCAAGTAAGGGATTCTAGCCAATTGAAAGGATCTTCTGATCAATCCATAGATCATTTCGATTCCATTAGAAATGAGGATTCAGAATATCCCACATTGATCGATCAAACAGAGATTCAGCAACTAAAAGAAAGATCGATTCTTTGGGATCCTTCCTTTCTTCAAACGGAACAAACAGAGATAGAATCAGATCAATTCCCGAAATGCCTTTTTGGATCTTCCTCAATGTCCCGGCTATTCACGGAACGTGAGAAGCAGATGAATAATCATCTGCTTCCGAAAGAAATCGAAGAATTTCTTGGGAATCCTACAAGATCAATTCGTTCTTTTTCTCCTGATGATGGTCGAACTTCATCTGGGTTCGAATCCTATTGAGAGGTCCACTAGAGATCAGAAATTTTGAAGAAAAACAAGATGTTTCTTTTGTCCCTTCCGGTAGCGGAAAATAAGGAAATGTTTGATATATTAAAGATAATTACTTATTTACAAAATACCGTCTAAATTCATCATATTTCATTTTTTAACAAAAATCAATTTTTTTATTTATTTCATCTATTCCATGACCGTAAAAAAAGGGGATACACTTTACACCGATTTTGAATCGGAGAGAGATTTCAAGAAATGACAGATCTATTCACTCTATCAATAATCGAGTCGGATCTTGTGTATCATAGGAGATTTGCCTTTTCTATTGATTCCTACAAATTGGATCAAAAAAAATTTGAATCAGGTATTCAACTCCAGAGATGAATTGAAAAAGAAATTTTTATTAGTTCTACCTCCTATTTTTTATGAAGAGAATGAATTTTTTTATCGAAGGATCAGAAACAAATCGGTCCGGATCTACTGCGGGAATAATTTGGAAGATCCAAAACGAAAAACAACGGTATTTGCTAGCAACAACATAATGGAGGCAGTCAATCAGTATAGATTGATCCGAAATCTGATTCAAATCTATGGGTGCATAAGAAATGTATCTAATCGATTCTTTTTAATGAATAGATCTTATCACAACTTGAATATGGAATTCAAAGGATC
The DNA here is from genome assembly GCA_025175895.1 of Wurfbainia villosa. Taxonomy (NCBI): domain Eukaryota; kingdom Viridiplantae; phylum Streptophyta; class Magnoliopsida; order Zingiberales; family Zingiberaceae; genus Wurfbainia; species Wurfbainia villosa. The sequence continues at coordinate 94,774,157 of CM045986.1, forward strand.
AAATAGGAAATGATACTCTGAATCATATAACTATAATGAAATATACGATCAACCAACATTTATCGGATTTGAAAAAGAGTCAGAAGAAATGGTTTGATCCTCTTATTTCTCGAACCGGGAGATCCATGAATCGGGATCCTGATGTATATAGATACAAATGGTCCAATGGGAGCAAGAATTTCCAGGAACATTTGGAACATTTCCTTTCTGAGCAGAAGAACCATTTTCAAGTAGTGTTCGATCGGTTACGTATTAATCAATATTAGATTGATTGGTACGAGGTTATAGACAAAGAAGATTTGTCTAAGTCACTTCGTTTCTTTTTGTCCAAGTCACTTCTCTTTTTGTCCAAGTCACTTCCCCTTTTCTTTGTGAGTATCGGGAATACCCCCATTCATAGGTCCGAGATCCACATCTATGAATTGAAAGGTCCGAATGATCAACTCCGCAATCAGTTGTTAGAATCAATAGGTGTTCAAATCGTTCATTTGAATAAATTGAAACCCTTCTTATTGGATGATCATGATACTTCCAAAAGACCGAAATCCTTGATCAATGGAGGAACAAGATTACCATTTTGCTTCAAAAAGATACCAAAGTGGGTGATTGACTCATTCCATACTAGAAATAATCGCAGGAAATCCTTTGATAACACGGATTCCTATTTATCAATGATATTCCATGATCGAGACAATTGGCTGAATCCCGTGAAACCATTTCATAGAAGTTCATTGATATCTTCTTTTTATAAAGCAAATCCACTTTGATTCTTGAATGATCCAAATCGCTTCTGGTTCTATTGTAACAAAAGATTCCCTTTTTATGTGGAAAAGACCCGTATCAATAATTATGATCCTACATATGGACAATTCCTCACTATCTTGTTCATTCGCAACAAAATATTTTCTTCGTGCGTCGGTAAAAAAAAACATATTTTTGGGGAGAGAGAGACTATTTTGCCAATCGAGTCACAGGTATCGACATATTTATACCTAACGATTTTACACAAAGTGGTGACGAAGGTATAACTTGTACAAATTTGTCCATTTTCCAAGTCGATCCGAGCCAGTCGTTCGTAGAGCTATTTACTCGATCGCAGACATTTCTACAACACCTCTAACAGAGGAACAAATAGTGAATTTTGAAAGAACTTATTGTCAGCCTCTTTCAGATATGAATCTATCTCGATTGAAGGGAAGAACTTGCATGAGTATCTCAGTTTCAATTCAAACATGGATTTGATTCACACTCCATGTTCTGAGAAGGATTTCCCATCTGGAAAGAGGAAAAAAAAACGGAGTCTTTCTCTAAAGAAATGCGTTGAGAAAGGGCAGATGTATAGAACCTTTCAACGAGATGGTGCTCTTTTCAATCTCTCAAAATGGAATCTCTTCCAAACATATATGCCATGGTTCCTTACTTGAGGTGGAAATATCTAAATTTCACCACCCTTTTAGAGATTTTTCGTAACTATTGCCGATACTAAGGATACTAAGTAGCGAGCACAAATTTGTATCCTTTTGAGAGATATTATGCATGTATCGGATATATCACGGCCAATTCCTCGAAGATTCTTCCACAATGGACTCTCGACTCGAAAAGTAAGATTTGAGTCCGATAAGTGAGATTCGAGTAAGTGTTTACAGAATCTCCTTCCGTCCGAAGAAACGATTCATCGAAATAATGAGTCACCCGTTCCATTGATATGGACACATCTGAGATTAACAAATGCTCGTGAGTTCCTCTATTCAATCCTTTTCCTTCTTCTTGTTCTTTGGATATCTCGTTCGCATACATCTTCTCTTTGTTTCGAGCCTCTAGTGAGTTACTGAGACGAGTTAGAAAAGATCAAATCTTTGATGATTCCATCATACATGATTGAGTTGCGAAAACTTTTGGATAGGTATCCTACATCTGAATCTGAACTGAATTCTTTCTGGTTAAAGAATCTCTTTCTAGTTGCTCTGGAACAATTAGGAGATTTTACGGAAGAAATACGGGTTTACATACGGTGGCAACATGCTATTGGTTGGTGGTTCCGCTTATGGGGTCAAATCAATACGTTCTAAGAAGAAATATTTGAATATCAATCTCATCGATCTCGAAGTATCATACAAAATCCCATCAATCGAATCGCTTTTTAGAAATACGAGACATCTAAGTCGCATAAGTAAAGAGATCTATTCATTGATAAGAAAAGAAAAGGGGTGAATGGTGATTGGATTGATGAGAAAATAGAATCCTGGGTCGCATGACGGTGATTTGGTTGATGATGAAGAAAGAGAATTCTTGGTTGATTCTCCACCTTAACGACAGAAAAGAAAAAGGATTGATCAAATTCTATTGAGTCGACTCATAGTGATCATTTATCAAAGAATGACTCTGGTTAGCAAATGATTGAACAACCGGGATCAATTTACTTACGATACTTAGTTGACATTCATAAAAAATATCTAATGAATTATGAGTTCAATAGATCCTGTTTAGCAGAAAGACGGATATTCCTTGCTCATTATCAGACAATCACTTATTCACAAACCCCGTGTGGGACTAATAGTTTTCATTTCCCATCTCATGGAAAACCCTTCTCGCTCCGTTTAGCCCTATCCCCTTCTAGGGGTATTTTAGTGATAGGTTCTATAGGAACTGGACGATCCTATTTGGTCAAATACCTAGCGACAAACTCCCATGTTCCTTTCATTACGATATTTCCGAACAACTTTCCTTATTCGTATTACAAGCCTGAAGGTTTTTTATTGATGATAGTGATAGTGATTATCGTGACGATATCGATATTGATGATAGTGACGATATTGATGATGACCTTGATCTTGATACGGAGCTGCTAGATATGACGAATGTGCTAACTATGGATATGCCGCCGAGTATATACGGATTTTATATCGATATCACCTTTCGATTCGCATTAGCAAGAGAAATGTCTCCTTGCATAATATGGATTCCAAACATTCATGATCTGTATGTGAATTACAGATCCTTCGGTCTATTACAGAACTATCTCTCCAGAGATTGTGAAAGATATTCCACTAGAAATATTCTTGTTATTGGTTCGACTCATATTCCCCAAAAAGTGGATCCCGCTCTAATAGCTCCGAATAAATTAAATACATGCATTAAGATACGAAGGCTTCTTATTCAACAACAACGAAAGCACTTTTTCATTCTTTCATATACTAAAGGGTTTCACTTGGAAAAGAAAATGTTCCATACTAACGGATTGGGTCCATAACCATGGGTTCCAATGCGAGATCTTGCACTTATCAATGAGGCCCTATCCATTAGTATTACAGAAGAAATCAATTATAGAAACTAATACAATTAGATCAACTCTTCATAGACAAACTTGGGATTTGCGATCCTGTGTAATATCGAGTTCAGGATCATGGGATCCTTTTCTATCGATAGGAAGGGCTGTTGCACAAAATGTACTTCTAAGTAATTGCCCCGTAGATCCTATATCTATCTATATGAAGAAGAAATCATGTAAAGAAGGGGATTCTTATTTGTACAAATGGTACTTCGAACTTGGAACGAGCATGAAGAAATTAACGATACTTCTTTATCTTTTGAATTGTTCTGCCGGATTGGTTGCTCAAGATCTTTGGTCTTCACCCGGACCTGATGAAAATAATTGGATCGCTTCTTATAGATTCGCTGAGAATGATTCTGATTTAGTTCATGGCCTATTAGAACTAGAACGCGCTCTGTTGGGATCCTCACGGACAGAAAAATATTGCAGTCAGTTTGATAATAATCGAGTGACATTACTTCTTGATGCAGACCAAGGAATCAGTTAGATATGATTCAAAACTATGAAAAATACGAATCGGAGTTTGAAGAAGAGGAAGACGAAGAGGAAGAGGAAGAGGACATCGACCCGCAACAAATGGAGGAGGATTTATTCGATCACATAGTTTGGGCTCCTAGAATATGGCGCCTTGGACCAATCTATTTGATTGTATTGAAAGGCCCACGAATTGGGATTTCCCTATCGGGCCGGATCATTTCGGGGCAAGCGAGCATTTATCATGAAGAGGATGAGCTTCAAGAGCATGAGGAGGAGTTCTTGCAGAGGAACCATGCGATCGGACACGGATAGATTTTCCAAAGAACAAGGCTTTTTTCGAATAAGCCAATTCATTTGGGACCCTGCAGATCCATTCTTTTTCCTATTCAAAGATCAGTCCTTTGTCTCTGTGTTTTCACGTCGAGAATTCTTTGCATATGAAGATATGTCAAAGGTGCTTATTACTTCCCAAACGGATTCTCCTACATCTATGTATACACGCTGGTTCATCGGGAATAGGCAAGAAAAGTACTGCGAATTGTTGATTCATCGCCAGAGATGGCTTAGAAGCAAGAGTTCATTATATAATGGATCTTTCCGTTCTAATATTCTATCCGAGAGTCATCAGTATTTATCAAATCTCTTCCTATCTAAGGGAACGCTATTGGATCAAATGACAAAGACAGTGTTGAGAAGGGGATGGCTTTTCCCGGATGAAATGAAACATTTGATTCATGTAACAGGAGAAAGATTTCCCATTCCTTAGCCGTAAAGATATGTGGCCATGAAAAAGGGATTAAGTGGAACAGGATTGGCCGTGTGGTAGAGTCGTGGAAACACTTTTTATTCCATATTTTGGACCTTAGCTCCATGGAACAATATGCTACTACTAAAACATGGAAGAATTGAAATCTTAGATCAAAACACTATGTATGGATGATCTGAACTGCCTAAACAAGAATTCTTGAACGGTGAACAACCAGAGTCTATTACTCACTACATCAAACAATTTCCATTAATGAAACCATGGAAATCCACCGGAAAATCAAAAATACGCATGTCCAATGAAATGCTTGTTGCTATCTGCTCCAATAACGAATCATTGGTTTAACTGAATAACTAAAGAAAATAGATAGACCTTTCTATTCGTCTCAGGTCAGGGGATCTTCTCAATTGGAGGATCCCCCATATGGATAATACATATTCTGGTTGACCGAGCCTAATTCTAATTGTTTTGTTCCGAAGCAAAGATATCCACGGAGGTCGGTTCGTCCTATTCAGATATTCACGACCAAGAGGTACTGGATTCTCTTTCGGATAGGCCTTGAAAGGAGAAGGAAGGCTGGAATGCCAACAGACGTCTGTCTATTCTCTAATTCACCCGCTCCGATCCATTTTGGGAACGTCCAGTGCCAAAGTCACTGAATGGGTAAGTCGCCAATCCCTAAAACGGACTATGTAATGTACTTTATCCGCTGGGTTATGGGTACTGGTGTAAAATACCGAAAAAAATAAAATAAAAATAAGAATATTCCTCGGTAATTGATAAAACATCCTATGGAATTTTTACAAGAATTTTAGAAATTTTTTCTGGATTTAAACGGAGGTCTTATAGATATTTCATGGGGATAAAGCAAACAGGCTTTTGTAAAGCCTGTTTAGACTATCTTCAATGGCTTGATTAAATCGATTCCCTTTCGCGACTTCTCATTCCCGTCGGTTTCTTTTTCTCCGCGACTGCTCTTTTCCTTCCGATCGCGTCGTCTTCTTCCCCCTCTCGAGTTCTCCACCCGTGCCGCCGCCCAATCCAGCCGATCCCCATTTCATCTTCGCCGGATCTAGCCCCTCCCACGCGCAGCCGCCTTCTCCCTCGCGCGTCGCCACGCCATCGCCGCTGCCACCGCGAGTGGATCAACTGCCGCCCGCTGCCGCTTGCCTCGTCGGCAAGACGATCCATCGTCGTCGCCCAAGCCGACCAAACCTTGCCACCGTGAAGGATCTGTTGCCCCCCGTCGCCGCGCCTCCACCATCGCCTCTCCCTCGCGCGCCGACCACGACGGACACTGTTGCCCCGTCGCCGCGCCCCGTGCCCTAGTTTTCATCTGCGCTGGATCTCGCCGGTGTTGCTGCCCCTTGCGACCACCGAGAAAACTCGTCGTCGACCTTCTCTCCACCGTCGCCACACCGCTTGCCGTTGATGGCCGCCTCTTCACTGCCGTCGGTGCTCATCCAGTCCGATCTCCGCCTGACCTAGTCGATCGTCGTTTTATCTTCGCTCGATCTCTATTCGAGCTTGCTGTCGCCGCCGCACTATCGCCGTCGCCTCGCCGTTGCCGCCGCGAGTTGGAACCACAGCCACCCCATCGCCGCCTGCCTCGTCGGCTGGCTGATTTGCCCTTTCGATAATCAACCCGTTGGAAGCCAGAGCCTCCAGCCGCCCCTGTTGTAGGATGTTATGGATTCCTCCGGCCGAGAGATCTCTGAGTGTTAGATTTGGGTGGGCAGCCATTCACAGCCGATTGTGTCTTCGTTCACAGCGGGCGACAGATCCATATGATGCCTTGTCGTGAGTTGTTGTTGTGCGGATCACCTTGAGCTTGATCTATCGATATGGACAGAGAATTGGAGCTGGTGAAAGGGGTTGGTGCACAGCAACCGTGTCAACGAACTGGTATGGGTCGGATGGTAAGGTAAGCTACTAATACAATATGGAATTATAGGGTTTTCCCAATTATGGCTTGTTGACCTAGTTGATCTTGGTAGCTGTGGATTGGAATTTGAAAATTTATCTATGGTGTGTTTGCAGGTGATAAGTGATATGAGATTTAGGAGATGATACTTCCAGTTCGGCTATTGATTTGGAGTTTATACTGTACTATTGGATCAGGTGGTTTTGTGATTTAGCTGGACTAGGTAAGTGATTTACAGCTAAATAATTGCCGAAGAATTTGTGAATTTTTATAAGTGAACTGGTATATGGTTTAATATGAATGCTTAATTAGTATGATGATATGGAATGAGGTTATGCCATGTGGGATTTGGTTAATTAATCGGGGATTAAGATTGGTTTAGATTCTTATTCCTACAATTTAATTATGCTAGCATGTGGTTATATTGGATTCTACCGTTTCAGATATTGGATTCGAGGTAGAGATCTTGGAGGCGGAGACCGTCAACATGAGCTTCCTAGCAGGTGGGTAATTTCCTACCTGGTCCGGGTAGTTGTTTTTCATTCAGATTTAGTCATTGATATGAGCATGTTAGGTGTTCATATTACCTTGATCATGTTCTTTTTATCGTATGCTTGATCTTCTACCATCGGCTAATAACTCCATTGTTGATATCATGTTTATTTTATCATGATTAGGAGTATATATATAGGTGATGTAAGTAACTTAGAATTTGTTTAAGTTAAGTGCAAGTAGTAAAGTCCGGATGACAACCTGATTGTACATTGGGCAAAAAGGTCATCCGTAGGTAAATAATGTCTTTAACCTAGGGTTAGTTCTAGTACCCTTAGGTTGTATGTTACCACCGAACATGTGTTGTGTAAATGGTCAGAGGAATGATACTTAGGGTATCGCTACGGATCGGTGGTCATAGCTTATTATAATCAGATGAGTACGACTCTCTACAGGATAGAGAGTGTGTCCCTCAGTCGAGTCCGACTCTCTTCAGGATGGAGAGTGCGTCGATTAGATTGGTATGACTCTCTACAGGATAGAGAGTGCGTTGATCTGGCTAGTATGATTCTCTGTAGAATAGAGAGTCTATGGTGGATGTCTGTATGTGAGACATTGCATTCATGCATTTACATGCACGCTGGCAACGAGGTCTCCCTTGTGGTTGAGAGGGTCGCCAGTCATCCATCTCCACTTACTCATAGGAGGAGTAACCGGTGTGAGGGCGAGCATTGAGGTGCCACTCTACCACTATAGGCGGTGGTAGTTGGATTTGCGTGTCGTAGTCCTGCGCGTGTGGTACTCGACCACTCATGGGTAGTGGCTCGGAGTGACCAAGCAGGACCCCCATCGTGTAGCTTGCTCTTTTACGCTTATATGCTACTCTCATCATCGCCCACTCGGCCACTCGAGAGTAGTGGTTGGTGTTGAGTTGGGACAGTTGTCATGCTCGAGCCACCGAGGCCACACTGGGGTCGTGGTAGCTTTAGGGTGAGCCGACATGACCATGCATGCTGCATAGCCATATCTGATGGCGCTTTGCATATTACCATATATATATACATATATGCATGTATATATATATATATATGGATGGTTGAGATTAATATATATATAGATACAGTCTATATGTATATGATTATTGTGATGTTGCATTTGTTTGTACTATGCTTGCTGCATTTGGGTGGACATCATATTCATGCATGTTTCTTGCATATGTTATACTGATTATTGGTATGTGTTGGATAGACCATAGATACCTTGACCTGTAGCTAGAGTATATTTTGAGTTGATCTACTCTTCCTGTTATATATATATATATATGTTGGATATATGTTCAGGTTGGATCAGAGTAGCGTAGTTGAACTTGAGTATGTCCGCATTTTATGTTTATTCATTGATTAGACGGTATATGCTTGTATTTATATACTATGATGATATACCTGTTGTACATCTAGATTATGTTGTCGAAATACATGTGATATTACATATATACATGTTTTCTATTACCTGCTGAGTTTTACTCACCACCCCCACGGACCCTTGGTTTTCTGTCGCCCAGGTAACAGGTAGAAGACTTCGTGACAGCTTAGAGCACCGCCGGCTGACGTCATCTCATCTCACGAGGCTCCCGTATTTTGTTTTGGGCCTGCTGCCCGTGTGTGTCATTGTATTGTTGTTGTATCGTTTCCGCTATGTATTTATTGTAGTAGTTTTGTTATGTTGTTGGGGTGTATTAGTCATACCGGTATGCATGTGTGAGATCGTTGTATTGTTGTGGTTTGTTTCCGCTGTGTCTTGTGTAGTTTTGTTTTCATACATATATATTGTTGTTATTGTGGGCCTACGGGCCTTGTATTAACCCGAAATGTTGCCACATACAGGGGAGGTGCCGTCCGTTTGATTTTTGGTTCGGCATGCTCTCGGGGCGTGACAACTGGTGGGTATTTTACCAGAGGTTTTTAT
>CM045986.1:94798111-94975611 GCA_025175895.1 Wurfbainia villosa
TTCATTATATTCCATCTATATCCCAATTCCATTCATTTAATATCCCTTTGGTGTCATTGACATAAGAGATGTCATTTATAGTCTATCTGTTTCTATATATGGAAAGTTAAGAAATTATCATAATTATCATATAATAAGCAAAAAATTGCAATAGAAAAGAAAATGGAGGGTTTGTAATGATTTTTAAATCTTTTCTACTAGGTAATTTATTACCTTTATGCATGAAGATAATAAATTGGTCGCTTTTGGTCGGACTCTATTATGGATTTCGACTACATTCTCCATAGGGCCCTCTTATCTCTTCCTTCTTGAGCTCGGGCTATGGAAGGAGGAACCGAGGAGGAGGTAGCAGAACAACCGGGTTTTATTATGGGACGACTCTTGATGTTCATATCTATCTTTTTTGCGCCTCTGAATCTAGCATTGGGTAGACCTCATAAAATAACTGTCATATTTCTACCCTTTCTTTTGTTTCTTTTCTTCTGGAAAAATCACAAAAACTTTTTTGATTATGGGTCTACTAGGAAATTCAATGCGTAATCTCAAGATTCAATGTGTATTCTGAATAATCTAATTTTTCAATTATTCAACCATTTCATTTTACCAAGTTCAACGTTAGCCAGATTAGTCAACATTTATCTGTTTCGATGCAACAACAAGATGTTATTTGTAACAAGTAGTTTTATTGGTTGGTTAATTGGTTATATTTTCTTCATGAAATGGGTTAGATTGGTATTATTCTGGATACGTCAAAATGTTTCTATTCGATCTAAATCGAATAGGTATAAGTACGAGTACCTTATGGCAGAATTGAGAAATTCTATGGGTCGAATCATTAGTATTCTCTTATTTATCACATGTGTCTAATATTAAGGAAGAAAGACGACTCCTATTGTTACTAATAAAAAAAACGAAATGTAAGAAAGGAGAAGGGAAAGTGAGAAGAAAGCGATGTAAAAACTACATTCGAAAGGAAGGAGACTAAACAGGAACAAGCGGGATCCACCAAAAAAAACCCTTCCCTTTATTGGGAAGAAAAGGAGGATCCGGACAAAATAGATCAAACGGAAGAGATCCGAGTGGAAAAAACGTATCCTTTTGAAAAATATCTTGTAACTTTTCTTTTCAATTATAAGCGGTGGAATCGTCCATCACGGTATATACAAAATAATCGACTTGCACGTTCTATACGAAATGAAATGTCACAATATTTTTTTTATACATGTTTAAGTGATGGAAAACAAACAATATCTTTTACATATCCACCTAGTTTATTGATTTTTTCAAAAATGATAGAACGTAAAATTTCTTTGTACACGACATAAAAATTTTTCCATGAAGACCTATATAATTATTGGGTTTCTACCAATGAGCAAAAAAAGTACAACTTGAGTAATGAATTAATAAGTAGAATAAAAATTCTAGAAAAAGAAAAAGTATCTCTTACTCTAGATATACTAGAAAAAAGGACCAGATTATGCAATGATGAGAATAAACAAGAATACTTGCCAAAAGCATATGATCCTCTTTTGAATGGCGCATATCGTGGAAAAATAAACAAATTCTATTCACATACAACCATGAATCATTTAATTACTTCGAAAGAAAATTCACGGAAATAGTTTGGATAAATAAGCTTCATGGGCTATTTTCTATTTCTAATAATTACCAAGAATTTGAACATGAAAAATCCACTTAATGAAAAATCACCATGGAATTCTATTATTAATTCGTTAACGTCAATTGATCAATTATCTTTTGAGTACATACCCAATTCTCATTTGAAAAAATCTTCTTTATTGGAAGAAGAAATCAAAATAAATTTAGAAAATAAAGCAAAATCTTTGAAATCAGTATTCGATATAATTACAACCAATGGAGAAGAAATCATTGAAGAAGGAGAAGAAATCCTTAAAGAAAAAATCATTCAAAAAATTCCTCAACGGTTATACAAACTAACTGAAGAGTTAGAAGCACTAGCACAGGATGAAGATGAAGAAGATGAACATGAGGAACTAATGAAACAAGATCAAGAAATTCGTACAAGAAAAGCCAGACGAGTGGTGATTTATACTGACTACAGCGTGAATCCCGAGACTAACGATGATGAAATAAATGAGTTGGCTTTGATACGTTACTCACAACAACCTGATTTTCGTCGAGGTCTAATCAAAGGATCCTTACGCGCTCAAAGACGTAAAACAGTTATTTGGAACACATTCCAAGCATATGTAATGTCACACCCCGAGAGCATGCCGAGCCGAAAATCAAACGGACGGCATCTCACCTGTACGTGGCAACATTTCGGGTTAATACAAGGCCCGTAGGCCCACAACAACAACAGTATATATATAACAAATAATAGCAGCGGAAATAAAGTGCGCATACCCACAACATACATAACAAAATATCATATACAGGTGTACTCCACCTGACAAGACCATAGTAATAAAACCGTAAATAAAACAACGACATCACGACAAAGTCCATAACAAAACAAGGGTCCATGACATAGGACCAAAATCCAAAACACATAAACAAGTCCATACATATCAAAGTCCAAGACATAACCAAAAACGAACTCCTCGGGAGACTCAAAAAACGGAGATGGGATGGATCGGTCGGTAGCGACTCAAGTCATCACGAAGACCTCTACATTGCACAGGCGCGAGAAAAACCGAGTCGGAGGTGGTGAGTAAAACTCAGCAGGTAATCAGAGAAAACATGTAAATATATGTATCAATATTACATGTCATTCAATAGTTTAATCTACTCGTACAACAAGTATACATCAGCATAACAATAGATATGCATGCATATACTAAATAAACTGAACATCAACGATGCTGACATACCTGGCAGTCAGCTACTCTATCCTGATCCAACCTGGGCATATAATCACATCATAGGGTATAACAGTATAGTACTAACACAATATCCTAACCTGAGTCAAGGGTATCACTGTGAATATCCGATAGGTATACAAATATCAACCTACTACCATACAGGAATATGCAATAGCATGTATGAATATGTACAAACAAATGCAACAGGCATAGTACATACAAATGCATCATCAAAGTGAGTATACATATAGACTGTATCTGTATGTATACTAATCACCATCATCCATATATATATATATACAAGCAGTTATGTATATATATATAATCATATGCAAAACACCGTATGATACGGCAATGCAACATGCATGGTCATGCCTGCTCACCCCTACTCGCTACCACGACCCCAGTGTGGCCTAGGTGGCACGACATGACAACTATCCCGACTCCAGCCGCCACCACTCTCGAGTGACCGAGTTGGGTAGTATGATCAAGTAGCATATGAGCGTAAGTAGCTCGCTACGCAATGGGGGTCCCTGCTGCTGGTCACTCCGACTAACACTACTAATGAGTGGTCGAGTACCACGCACCCAGGACAACTGCACGCAACTCCAACAACCATGGTCAATAATGGTAGAGTGCGGTACAAAAAATGCTATGCCCTCACACCAGTTACTCCTCTGGAAGTAACCTGGGAGGCAGGATGACTGACGACTCTCTCTCAACCCCAAGGGGAGACGATGTCGTCAGTATGCATGCAATGACATGAGGGTACTGTCTCACATACAGACATCTACCATAGACTCTCTGCTCAACAGAGAGTCACACCCAATTGATCAGTATACTCTCTATCCTGTAGAGAGTCATACTCATCTGATCATGACAAGCTATGACCATCGGTCCGTAGCGACACACTGTCCACGACTCACATGACCATTCACACAACCCGTGGTTGGTGAATAAATGTGCAACATACAGGTATGGAATAAGTCCTACATCTAGGGTCATACTTATTCACAGAGAACCTTTTTGCCAAATTTATAATTTAGGTCATCCTTCGTACTCTAACATCTACACCCTACTAAACAGTTAAACCTACTTACATCACATCTGCAACTTCTAGATCATGCTAGGGAATATGTGTTATCAATAATCGAGCACACATATATAACAACGGTAAGTTCAAGCATACGATAAATAGAGCATGGTCAAGGTAATATGAACACCTAACATGTTCATATCTATGTCTAAATCTGGAAATCATTACATCTACCCGACTAGTAGGAAAATTACCTACCTGATACGTAAACCATAACTGTCTTCATGTTCGCGAATTCACCTCGCATCAAAGTCCTGAAATCATAAAATCCCAATATAATCAAAATAACTCCAGTCTCCACTAATCACCGATATAATCCTACAATAACACTACTACCATAATCAGAAATCACCTTGCTACTGCACACTATAGCAAGATCAGAACTTACATAATCTTTGCTTCAATCACAACCTGTTGGATCGAAAGTGTCGCTAGAGGGGGGGGTGAATAGCGATACGATGTCGTTAAAAAACTTTTGCAATAAGTAAAAAGCAAGTAGAGAGTGCACAGCGGAAATATAAAGTAGACAAGATATTTTTACGTGGTTCACAATCTTTCGATTGCTAATCCACGGCCCTAGTGATCCTTGATCACGTACGGAGGGCAATTCACTAAAACCACTCCTCCTCGTTGGAGGTAGGAGCAACGATTACAAAAAAGAAATCAAGGCAAAGGGACACTCCCCCTTTCCTTGTTACGATTAAAGCACAAAGACAATTTAAAGAAGTAGAACTTAAATAAATATACCGACAACTCTTATAAGTAGAAGATGTAGCTTTCGTTGTCGGCGGCACTTCGTCGTAGCAAATGTGAGTAGTAGTAGCGGCGTTACGACGGCGTGTTGAGAGCTCTTGAATTCTTGTAATTTGCTTGGCTTGAACATGTCTATTTATGGATATTGATCTATGAATTTAGACATAGGTAGTGTCCAAGGTGAGGTTCTTATCCCCCAAGACTTGTTCATCCACATCCTTTGCGCCAACTCAAGGATGAGGTGTTTCATCCAACCACCTTGTGCCACCTCCAACCTCCTTGTGCGCCAACTCAAGGATGAGGTGTTTCATCCAACCACCTTGTGCCACCTCCAACCTCCTTGGGCGCCAACTTGAGGATGAGGTGTTTCATCCAACCACCTTGTGCCACCTCCAACCTCCTTGGGCGCCAACTTGTTGGAGCCATTCAACTTGTGCCACATCATGGGAGCCAACCATCTTGTGCCAACTCACCTTATTTTGGGCGTCCACCACAAGGAAGCTTGGTGATGGTTTGGATGTCCACCTTGATGCCACATCACCCTTTGTACCAAAACACGAGTCAAGTCCAAATTCACCCCCTTGAAATTCGAGCTCTTCTCGAGGCTGGAACTTGACTAGCAGTTGATCAGAGTCAAAGGGTTTTGGACGCAGAAGTTAGCTTAAAATATAAAGTACGATGGTTCTAACCATCTGATCTCGACCTAGACCTTCCATTGGAGGTATTGGGTCGGATCTACGCTTAACGACCTTGCTTCGCTTTCACACGAGCTTACCTTGTAGCCTCGCTTCCGGTCTTCACCCGAGTACCTCGGCTTCCTCCGAAGTCCCTCTGGCGTTGCCCGACCACCTCGGTTCCCACCGGGTGTCGCAGACCTTCCGCTCAACTTTAGCATTTCTGCACACTTAATTGAGCTCGTAAGATAACAAATATACCCTTAACTATTGAGCCTTTTGCCATAATCAAAAGACCGGTTCGACTTTGGTGCCCACTGCACCAACAATCTCCCCCTTTTTGATTCATGGCAAACCGACACAAAAGTTAAGGAAAAATTAAGCATAACAGTAAGCTAGCATAATGATTAAGCATGAATGAGCTAGCATAAAGATTAAAGATGAATGAGCTAGCATAATGATTAAGCATGAATGAGCTAGCATAAAGATTAAATATGAATGAGCTAGCATAAAGATTAAATATGAATGAGCTAGCATAATGATTAAATATGAATGAGCTAGCATAATGATTAAGTATGAGTGAGAAATATTATTGTTTCAAGTTCTCCCCTTTGAGGTAACCTCCCCCTTGACCGAAGGTGAGTTTTTGAAAAATAATTTTTACTCCCCCTTAATAGTTGCTTAAGTAAACGGAATTACTAATATAAAAGGTAATAATTTTGTTTACTTTCTTCCTTACTTTTGTGACTTTCTCCCCCTTTTGCCTTAACTCAAAAAGTTTGTAAATATATTTTAGGGTTTGTAAGTCCAAGCAAGTTCCCAATATAAATATATTTTTTTTAAAATAATAATAAGCTTGAAAATATGTTCATCTAAAATGTACAACTCCGGTTGGACTTGATTGATATAGAATGATCAATAAGTCTTGAAGGAGTTGATTAATTTAAATAATTATACTCCATGGTTCATGTCGATGCACCAATCTACGTCTGAACTGTGAGTAAGGTCCTAACATCTCACGCCCGTCTCGTGGCTAAGTACACAAACACATTAGTCCTATGTGTTGTGAGATGTGTTAGCTCCTTAAATCTATAGGTATATGATTTCTAAGGTAAGACTTAGGCTAATTTCATAAAAGAAGCAAAAGTAGAGTACATATATAGAAAAATTTAAATCCTACTCTATTACGCACATACCTAACTTTCGTCTTAATAAACTAAATTCGCCGGGTAGTGGTTTGGTGAAGATGTCCGCTAGGTTTGATTTGGACTCAACATACTCTAGTTGTATAGTTCCATTAGTTACATGTTCCCTAATGAAGTGGTGTTTAACTTCTATATGTTTTGTCCTAGAATGACATATTGGATTTTTAGTTAAGTTAATTGAACTAATGTTATCTATGTAGGTTTTAATGTTGTTAAAGATTAAGCTAAAGTCTTGGAGAGTGTGCTTCATCCACAGGGTGAGACACACTCACCCATCGCATACGTATTCGGTGGTAGATAAGGCAACGCAATCTTTGCTTCCTCGCACCAACTTACTAGACTCGAGGATTTGACAACAACCACTCGTGCTCTTTCTATTGAGTTTACTACCGGCATAGTCAGAGTCGGAGTAGCCGATTAGATTAAACTCGGTAGATCTAGGGTACCAAATACCTACGTTTAGCGTGCCCTTTAGATATCTAAGGATACGCTTGACTAGGGTTAGGTGAGACTCCTTGGCACAGGTTTGTAACCTTGCGCACATACTTACCGCGAATAAAATGTCAGGTCGGCTCGCGGTTAAGTATAGGAGACTTCCTATTGCGCTCTATAGTATTTTAGGTCAAGCGGGTTTTCCTTCTACATCTTCGTTTATATTAACATTAGTTGCCATAGGTGTATTGATTATTTTAGCATCTTGCATTCCAAATCGATTTATTAAGTCCTTAGTATATTTTTGTTGATGTAAATATATTCCATCTTTAGTTTGTTTAATTTGTAAACCTAAGAAAAAACTTAACTCTCCTACTAAATTCATTTCAAATTCACTTTCCATAAGTGAGATGAATTCGTTTAGCGAGGATCGAGTTGGTAGTTCCAAAAATTATATCATCTACATAGATTTGGGCTATAAAGATTTCTTTTCCTACGGTTTTTACGAATAAGGTTGGGTCGACTAAACCTTGGTTGAATCCTTTGGACTTAAGATAGATCGAAAGCCTTTCGTACCAAGCTCTTGGGGCTTGTTTGAGTCCATATAGGGCTTTCTTAAGTCTAAGGACATGGTCAGGATTATCTAGATTTTTGAATCAGGAGGTTGGTAGCGTAAACTTCTTCCTTAATGTATCCATTCAAAAATGCTGACTTGACATCCATTTGAAACAATTTAAAACCTCGATGTGATATGCTAACAACATTCGGATGGACTCTAGTGCAGCTCACGGGCGTAGGTCTCATCGTAATCTAAACCTTCGACTTGACTAAACCCTTTTGCGACTAACCTAGCTTTATTTCTAACTACTTCACCTTTATCATCAAGTTTATTTCGAAATACCCACCTTGTTCCAATAATTGATTTTTCTTTAGGTGGTGGTACTAATTCCCAGACTTCATTTCTAGTGAATTGAGCTAGCTCTTCTTGCATAGCAATAATCCAGTCGGGATCAAGAAGTGCTTGTTCAATAGTTTTGGGTTCGATTTTAGAAATTAACGAGATTTGACTAAGGTTTCGATATGAAGCTCTAGTTCGAACCCCTAAATTTGGATCACCTATAACTTGATTGATAGGATGATTTGTTTGAGTCTTAGTGTGACTCGGGTTAGGGTCATCTATCACTTGGTCGATAGGATGACTTGGGTGAGTTCTAGTTTGACTTGGGTTAGAGTCATCTATCACTTGGTCGATAGGATGACTTGGGTTAGGACGAGATTCAAGTTCAAGATCAGTCGGGTTCGCTATAAGTTGATTTGCTAGTTGGTTTTGTTAAGGATTGAGCAGGTTCGTGTCCTTCGTCGAAAACTATATTAATGGTTTCTTCGACTCTAAGAGTGTCGTGATTGTATACCCTATAAGCTCTGGTGGTTGAGTATCCTAGAAAGGTTCCAGAGAGGTTTTGGATTTGAATTTCCCTAGGTAATCCTTAGTGTTTAAGATATGTACCTTGCATCCAAATACCTAAAGTACTTGATGTTGGTATTTTATCGTGATAAATCTCGTCTGAGGTCTTTTGGTGCCTCTTTACCATAAGGATCCTATTTTGGACATAGCAAGCCGTACTAACGGCCTCTGCCCAAAATCTATCGGAGGTTATACTCGTTTAACATTGTCCTAGCGGCTTCTTGTAGGGTTCTATTTTTCCGTTCGACTAACCCATTTTGTTGTGGGGTTCTAGGACATGAAAACTCATGGTGGTATCCGTTTAGGTTCACAATCTGTAATCTGTGGTTTTCGAATTCACCACCATGATCGCTTCTAAGTCTTTTAATCTTAAGGTTCTTTTGATTTTCGATTAACCTACAAAGATTGATTAGTTGGTCTAGGGTATCATTTTTATGTTTGATAAACCTAACCCAAGTAAATCTAGAATAGTCGTCAATTATGACTAAGCAAAATTGACTACCATTGAGTGACTTAGCTCCATGTGAATCAAATAGATCCATGTGTAGGAGCTCAAGAACACTTTTGGTTCGTTCTTGATTAGTTAATTGATGTTGTGTCCTAGATTGTTTACCTTGTTGACAAGCATTACATATTTTATTATCCAAGTTGTTTAGTTTAGGCAAACCTATAACTAAGCCACTCTGACTCATCTTGTGGACGAGTCTTGGGTGCGAGTGTCCGAGTCTTCGGTGCCATAACCAAGATTCCTCTTGTTGTGTCATAAGACACTTGGTTGAGGAGTTGGGTAAATTTATTGTGTAGATGTTGCTACTCCTAGTTCCTTTAAGTATTATTTTAGATGTTGCATTTATTTTGATTACGCATTCATTTTCTAGAAATATGACCTTATAATTGTTATCACACAATTGGCTTACACTAAGTAAATTATATTGAAAGTTTTCTACTAATAAGACATTTTGAATTGTAAAGTTAGAGTTGAGCTCAATATCACCTGATCCGATGATTTTGAGCTTGCGTTATTTCGAAGGCTACGATCCTTGTCGTTTGAATCGTAACCCGAAAATTTGAGTTGATCCCGGTCATGTGTCGGGAGCAACCAGCATCCAACATCCATTGATCCTACACATAAGGTAGTTGGATCGGATATTGGAATTACTAAAGGGTTGTTTGTAAGTTTTAAACCTAAATCATCTCACCAATATCTACATGATCAAAACATGTTATTCCTATGTGTTATTGTGAGATGACTTTCAATTTACTTGATTAATTTTAATGAATTTAAATTAACCAACATTAGGTTAGATTCGGATTTAGTCTAAGCTCATCAAGTAATCTTTTCAAGAGATTAGCTTCAGTCGTGGCGAGGCACGAGGCCTTCTTTGATCGGAACAACGACCACTTCCTTAGACAAAGCTAATTTCAAGAAATTGATAACTCGACTTACTTGAGACTACGTCTTGGTCTAACTAGTTATTTTTGAAAAGAGGCTCCCGAGGCTCAATCTTTTAAATAGGATTTTAGTTGGTTTATTTTGAAAAGAGGCTCCCCGAGGCTCAATCTTTTAGATTTTAGTTGGTTATGAGTCCTATCTAACCATTCTAAAAATAAAGGAAAAACTAAGCATGCAATTTCTAAGACTTAACAAAAATACATTTTGTATTGGCTCCCCCTGGACCATTGAATCGAGTGGGTCTATTCACATAGTGAATTTGGTCCTTGGGAACCCAATACATGTTAGATCCTAAAGTTGAAATCAAAGTGGTCTTAGGGACCCATGCTTGGACATTTTTCTTATGTTGGGTTACTATAGACATATATGACTGAGTGGTTGTAGTTGAGTTAAACCCGAGTCCGGCCTTGTTGTACCACGGCCCTTTGTGATCAAGTAAGAGGTCAAGTCCCTTGGATCCCAAAGTGAACCTTTCCAACGTGTTCCTAAGGTCTTGACTTGTGTTTTCAAAAGCGAGTTCTCAACTTCAAGCTTTTCAACTTGAGTTGAGTCCTCCTCTTGAATACGAGTAGTCGAAGAGGTTAGGGAGACCTCATGTTTGAGAAGGTTAACCTCCTCAATTAGGGTCTCGACCTTGGACTCGGACTTAGCTAGTTTCTTATTTAAAAATTTAATTGCACCATACAAAGTATTAAGTAACGACCGACTTACCCTTAATGATTCTTTTGAACCGGATACGGATCCGTGGCTTGTCTTGAATGGAAGCTCATCATCGGATTCGGACTCGGACTCTTCTTGATTTGAGTCGTGCTCGATCGGCTTGGCCATTAGAGCTTGGATATCGTCTTCTTCCTCCGACAACTCCTCCCAAGTAGCGTTTAGCGCTTTCTTGGTCTTTGATGCGTTATTCTTTAGCTTTGGGCACTCGGACTTGATGTGACCGAACCTGTTGCACTCATAGCATCTAAAATTAGAAGTATTTGAATTAGGTTTAGGCTTACCTTGAGTTGTTGGTCGTTTTCGTCTCTTGATCATCTTCCGAACTAGATTGACTAGTTCGGATTCTATTTCGGAGTCTACTTCCGATTCGGACTCGTCTTCTTCCTTCGGGGGTGGCTTGCTTGCGGGCTTCTTCTTCTTGGAACCTGCAACTAACGCAATACTCTTCTCGGCCTGGACCACGTTAGTTTGCTCATGTAATTCAAGTTCAAAACAATTTCTAACCTAATTTTAGAAAGGTCCTTGGAGACCTTGTAGGCATCGACCATGGATGCCCACAAGGTGGTCCTAGGAAACGAGTTAAGAGAATACCTGATAAGGTCGCGATTCTCGACCTTTTGTCCGATGGCATGGAGTTGGTTGACGATGTCTTGGATACGAGCATGTAGTTGAGTTGAGGTCTCGTTTTCCTGTATTTTCAAGTTATACAATTTATTTAAAAGTAAATCTCTTTTACATACCTTCGTGTCGTCGGTGCCTTCGTGTAGTTCCACTAGCTTGGTCCATAAGTCCTTTGCACTAATGAAGGGGCCGACGCGGTTGAGCTCTTCCTTGGACAACCCACATTGCAAGATTTGAGTTGCCTTGGCATCGGCTTCTACTTGTTTTTTCATGGAATTTGACCATTGATCGTAACCCAAAGATTCACCATCTTCATTAATAGGAAGTGTGAAACCGGTTTGGATTACGATCCACATCTCGATTTGGGTTTTAAGAAAGCATTCCATCCGACCCTTCCAATAACGAAAGTCATTACCGTTGTAAAACGGGGGTCGGGCGGTGCTAAACCCTTCGAGATGGGCCATTTAAAAACAAGAAGAAGAACGACGAAAAGAATCTTGCAAAACACACACGGAAAGAATATTCCAAGACTTTCGTCTTGGATTAGTAGTGCGGGAAGTAAAAAAAGATATATAAAATGTAACTTGCAAAAAGAAATAAACAATCAAATGCGAATGTCGTTGAAGTTCCGGAGGACAACCTTACTCGGGATCTAACCCGAAGGACAACCTTATCCGGATCCTAAAGCCTCTAATGCAATTCTATATGTAGGAGAAGATAAGCAAGTGAAATAATTATACGAAAACAGAAATAAATAAATAAAAATCTGTAAAAAGAAAAACAAAGCTAGATTGGTGGTTTCACCGAATCTTAGCGCCCGACTCTGATACCAATTGTTGGATCGAAGTGTAAGCTAGAGAAGTGAATAAGCGATACGATGTCGTTAAAAAACTTTTGCTATAAGTAAAAAGCAAGTAGAGAGTGCACAGCGGAAATATAAAGTAGACAAGATATTTTTACGTGGTTCACAATCTTTCGATTGCTAATCCACGGCCCTAGTGATCCTTGATCACGTACGGAGGGCAATTCACTAAAACCACTCCTCCTCGTTGGAGGTAGGAGCAACGATTACAAAAGAAATCAAGGCAAAGGACACTCCCCTTTCCTTGTTACGATTAAAGCACAAAGACAATTTAAAGAAGTAGAACTTAAATAAATATACCGACAACTCTTATAAGTAGAAGATGTAGCTTTCGTTGTCGTGGCACTTCGTCGTAGCAAATGTGAGTAGTAGTAGCGGCGTTACGGCCAGCGTGTTGAGAGCTATTGAATTCTTGTAATTTGCTTGGCTTGAACATGTCTATTTATGGATATTGATCTATGAATTTAGAAATAGGTAGTGTCCAAGGTGAGGTTCTTATCCCCCAAGACTTGTTAATCCACATCAAATGAGCCAACTCAAGGATGAGGTGTTTCATCCAACCACCTTGTGCCACCTCCAACCTCCTTGTGCGCCAACTCAATGATGAGGTGTTTCATCCAACCACCTTGTGCCACCTCCAACCTCCTTGGGCGCCAACTTGAGGATGAGGTGTTTCATCCAACCACCTTGTGCCACCTCCAACCTCCTTGGGCGCCAACTTGTTGGAGCCATTCAACTTGTGCCACATCATGGGAGCCAACCATCTTGTGCCAACTCACCTTATTTTGGGCGTCCACCACAAGGAAGCTTGGTGATGGTTTGGATGTCCACCTTGATGCCACATCACCCTTTGTACCAAAACACGAGTCAAGTCCAAATTCACCCCCTTGAAATTCGAGCTCTTCTCGAGGCTGGAACTTGACTAGCGATTGCGTAGTCAAAGGGTTTTGGAAGTTAGCTTAAAATATAAAGTACGATGGTTCTAACCATCTGATCTCGACCTAGACCTTCCATTGGAGGTATTGGGTCGGATCTACGCTTAACGACCTTGCTTCGCTTTCACACGAGCTTACCTTGTAGCCTCGCTTCCGGTCTTCACCCGAGTACCTCGGCTTCCTCCGAAGTCCCTCTGGCGTTGCCCGACCACCTCGGTTCCCACCGGGTGTCGCAGACCTTCCGCTCAACTTTAGCATTTCTGCACACTTAATTGAGCTCGTAAGATAACAAATATACCCTTAACTATTGAGCCTTTTGCCATAATCAAAATACCGGTTCGACTTTGGTGCCCACTGCACCAACACAACCAACTTCAATAATCCACTTATGGAAATCTGATCTGCCCACCCTTTTAACTGCAAATAAATCCAACCAAAATCTAATTATGATTTATACTTGGATCTAATTATCCTAGCAACACAATTGTGCATTCTTCAAGAATTAAACATCTAATGTATAACATACAATTTAAAGCTTACCTTCAACTGTTGGAATCAGCCACGGCTTATCCAAAAGCACCTATCCAGAAACTATAACATCCACAGCTTATACACCACCCTGAGCAGTCGTGTTCATGCTCCTTCCCAGCCAGCTCATCCATTCATCACCACCGACACAGCTCGTCAACACCACCAAACAAAACCAGAGCCAATCACGGCTGTGAACAAGGATAAATCAAATCCAATTGATGTTGTGAACCAAGATGAACCAAACAACTAACCTCACGACACTGCCATCATCAGCTTCCGATGACAATCGTAAGCTACACGTCCTCACTGAACTGCTCTGTTCGCTGGAGGCAGTTCAACATCGACAATCACTGCAACCGATTCATTCAACCCATGATCCAACACTAACAACTACCGGAAATGAAAAACACAGAAGAGAAAAGGGGAATCAACTGATATACCTATAATTGAAACTTCATCGGCGATACCCCCCAACTGTTCTGTTCGCCGACCACAGCTCCACCTCCGATCGGAACAACCAATCGCAGTGACAGGTCACCTTGCTGCTCGCGAGAAAACAACGAGCTGTGAAGTAGAGATCGACCGAAATTAACCGAGAATCGGGCCCTTACCTTGCTCCGGCGACAACTGGCTGAGTCAACTCCCAGCGACGCTGATCTGGCAAAAGCAACCCGTCGGTCTGACAGAATGGCAACAAGGAGTAGATACGACGGCGATGTTCGACCGCGTGGCCGGTGGCGGGGCCACGCGGTTGGGTGGTGTGTGCCGGCAAGCGCGCGAGGAGGCGTCCTAGGTGGCGGCGCGGCGTGCAGGAAGGAGATCGTGAGATCTGGATCGGTGCGGCAAGATGAAGAGGATCGCTCGCGGCGGCAGCGGCAATGGCGTGGCGGCGCGTGAGGGAGAAGGAGACGGCGAAGAGAAGAAGAAAGGCCTCTGATCGCTTCGGAGACGAAGAGGGGCGATCGGCGAAAAAAAGAACTCGCGCAGGGGAAATGGGATCGCGGTTGGGAAAAGAAACATATCGGGGAAAAATTAAAGCAAAGCGGCGGGCGTTACCCAACCGAAGCGGTCGGGTCCAAACGAATCGGGTTGGGTCCAATCCAATACACATATTAAATCTTTCTCAAAAAAATACTTTAGAAATTTCCATTTAAGTCCAGGAAATTTTCTAAAAATTCTTAAAAATGTTAGAATGTATACTGAAAGCCTAGCTCTTTTTGTATGAACATTTTATTTTGAAATAAGAATCACATGATCATTGTTTGCAGTTTATATATTCATTATATATGTGTGCATATTGTCTAATATTTTACATTGTAGATAACATGGTGCTTGGTGTGACACAGAAGATCATGTTATCAGTACCTTGTAAAATATAAGTAGAGGCTCACAACAAAGATGGTTTTGGACAAACCATTGGCATGGTTGTAGTGTAGCTTGGTATTGTTTTATCTTGAACATAGAGTTACACTAGTACACTTAGGTGTATTGAGCAGGACCGACATAGAGGTGATTCAATTTAGTGCTGACTATATAATTGAATCGGACCTCGGATATTATGTTGTACATACTCTTAATCCCGATATAATAACGGGCACATGTACTTAGTATTTATTTCTTTGATTTACCAGTGGGTGAGATTTAAATGGATTAAATCAATAAGCCCGGTAAGTTGGGAAATAATATTATTTACATGGTGTGCCGTTGATTATAGGAGGAAACCGTGTCCTATCTATTAGGTTGATGATGTCCCCTTGAGGAGCTCATAAGGTTCATCATGTAAACCCAGCTGGTTGACTTAGTCAACATGATGATAAGGTTGAGTGGTACTACTCGAGGAGTTAGATGTTAATTAATTGATGGTCAGTAAATCAATTAATTGACGGACATTCGATATCTTAAACACGGGGAGATAAATATACAAATAATATATGGAGCCCATATTAATTTATGGGGGTTGGTGAGGTAGTTCAATGATGATCCTCTAGTGGAATGGAACATCATTGATGGATCAAGTTTGTGTGGTTCCGATCCATCGGGTGGCCAAGACCCAACTCCTCCTTATGGTCCCTATCGTAGCCTATTATAATCCTTGTGAAGTCTAGATCCAAGAATGTAAAACAAAACCTAGAACCAACGGTTGGATTGAATCCATAGATCCGATGGTTGGGATGAAACCCTAGAACCAACGTTTGGATTAAATCCATAGATCCGATGGTTAGGATGAAACCCTAGAATCGACGGTTGGGATGAAATCCTAGATCCGACGGTTGGGATGAAATCCTTGATCCGACGGTAGGGATGAAATCCTAGAACCAACGGTTGGATTAAATCCATAGATCCGATGGTTAGGATGAAACCCTAGAATCGACGGTTGGGATGAAATCCTAGATCCGACGGTTGGGATGAAATCCTTGATCCGACGGTAGGGATGAAATCCTAGATCCGACGGTTGGGATGAAATCCTAGATCCGACGGTTGGGATGAAATCCTTGATCCGACGGTAGGGATGAAATCCTAGATCCTACGGTTGGGATGAAATCCTAGATCCGACGGTTGGGATAAAATCCTAGATCCAACGGTGGAGATTAAATCCCTAGATCCGACGGTGGAGATTAAATCCCTAGATCCGACGGTGGAGATTAGAGGAGGCTTAAGCCTAAATTCTAGAATTAGGGTTTGGCTCATCCATGTGTTGGGCGGCAACAAATCCTAGAGAAGTTAGGGGTTGGGCGGCAAGAATATAGGAGTTAGTTCCTATATTTTAGGCTAACCAACTTTCTCCTAAATTCTATAAATAAGGGCTTAGGGATGGGCGGCAAGATATAGTTTTTGGATTGGAGGATTAGGGTTTGGCTCATCCAAGTGTTGGGCGGCAACAAACCCTAGAGGAGCTAGGGTTTTGGGCGGCTAGGAAAGTGGGCGGCAAGGTGATTGTTCTCCCTAGGTTTTTGGCCGGCGCCCCTCTTCTTCTCCTACTCCCTTTGCCGGTTCTCTTCTTCCTCCTCTCTTGCTCCTTGGTGGCCGGCGGCTCTCCAACTATTGGTGGTCGGTGCTTCTCCAACATCTAGGTGGCCGGCGGCAATTATACAACTAGTTGGTCGGAGCTCATCCAATCGTTCCTTGGCCGGCGGTTGCATCAAACTCTCTTGTTTTGTGGCCGATTCTAGAAAGGAAAGGTTTTGTTGGTTCTTCTCTTTGTTCGCAGCGGACAAGGAAGAGAAGAACACGATCTAGAAGGCTTCTACTCGTGGAGCATCTTCGTCCACACGTCGTCCACGAGAAGGATAGGACATACGGTAGAAGATCGTAAGGTATAAAGTTTTATAACTTTAATTTCAGATCTGAGCATGTTCTTATATATGATGATTATGCATGTGTGTGTATAAATATATATTGTATAATCATGGACCCCGAAGACAAACACAAAAACCGGCGATCCGTCCGTCGTCTATTCCGCGGCTAACCAACTAGAAGAGTTGTGTTGCTTGAACAACTAGTTTGTTCAAGCGACCACTCGAGTTGTTAGCACGACGACTAAATGGTTATGCCGAGGAAGCTCATCCCATCCGGATTAATCCTTTCATTAGTGAAAATTTTAATCTGGGGACATGGGAGCCAATGAGCCTCCGAAGCGACTTCCAACAATTGGTATCAGAGCCACGGTTTCCGGTTTTGTGTGTTTTGGATTCGGTTAATTTTTTATGCATTTTTCATATATTATATGTGCCGGATAATAGTAGGATATGCGTAGTTTAACTTTTTGGTTGCAGGCATAAGATCCGACTATTATGGCCATGTGTGTGTATGTGAATGGATGTGTGTAAAAATTTATTATTTGAATCCTCGGGGTTGACGAGGCTAGATTAGTATTTAATTTTTGTAATTAAATACGGCATTATTTAGCCGCTCATTTTAGTTTACTTTCGATCTAGATTATTTGTACACTCCTTCGTGGAGTATAGGATCGATGGATGTAAATAAAATGATTTATCTCGGCTCGGAACTCTTTGGTGACTTGCGCACGGGAAAAGATGGAGCGGACGAGGTGGCCACACGACGGGATGCATATTGGAGGACAATGCCATAATAGTTGGAAAAATTCTGTTTTTTCCATATTTATTGCTTATTTGTTTTATATGCATGTTGTGTGTGATTTAAAATTCCTCATTTGCAATTTACTAAGTGGGAGAGGGATATTTTAATTAATTCCCGCGGCCTCCATTACAATTTGACGTGTGATGCAACAAACTTGCGCGTTGGCTTTGAGTGCCTTCCTCCCTGCGGACGGGTTTGTTTGTGGATCACTAGGTCAAATAATGGTTATAGGAAATTATTTAGGAGCATGTGTACTTCCACAGCGGTAAGGCACATAATCCGAAATAATTCCCTTAGTATCGTGTAATGGTGCACACTTAGATGCAAATAAAAGTATCCTCCCCATCGGAGTCACTGCCTTTATTTGTAGGGCCAAAGAGGAACCAACTATTAATTTTATTTGTCAAAAAGTAAGGTTGACAAGATAATAAAATTAATGGGTAAAACCTCCTCTTACAAATGTTGAATTCGTATACGTCCACACAGCGTGGCATGCGATATTCTCGGTGATTTGAGGTGTTGGTTGATTTCGGGATTTTATTGTTTTGAGGAATCAATAATATTTGAAATCTAATATTTTGATCATTGTGATTCTTAGGATTTTCAAATGGCTTTCAATCCACTTACTTTGGTACTAAAGGAAACAAACTTACTGTCCCCAAACAATAGTGATTGGAAAAGAAATATGGATAGTGTCTTAACTGTCGATGAGTGTCCTCCTAGGCCTGCAGATGATTCTGGGGAAAAGGAACTTTTCGGATACTAGAATCGAGCTGCAAGGCAAGAAGCCATGGTTGCTCAGAAGGTTTCTACTTCTAAGCCGAAAGGTAAGAAGAAGAAGAAACAAGGTAGAGCAAAGGTGGTGGGAGGATATCAGGGAGTGAAGAAGCTGAAAGGCAAGTACTTCACTTGTAGACAGACTGGACATGGGAAGAAAGACTTCCCCTTCCTAAAGCAGAACAAAGGTATATCTTCTGCCTTAGTCGTTGAAACATGTTTAGTGGTGTTATCTACCGGTACCTGGTGTGTAGATACGGGAGCCACTGATCATGTCTGCAATTCTTTGCAGGGGTTCCAGGAAACCCGACGACTAGCTGAGGGAGAGATTACTGTCTACATGGGCAATACTACAAAGGTAGCGGCTATTGCAGTGGGAGACGTTTATTTATCGTTTGATAGAAATAAAGTTTTGGTTTTGAGAAATTATCTTTATGTACCTACATTTAGAAAGAATTTGATTTCGGTTTCTAAATTGTTTATGGATGGATATTCTGTTTCTTTTAATGTGAGTTGTTATAAAAGAAATAGAGATTATCTGAGTACATTGGTTGGCAATTTGTATACTCTTGAACCAAAAGCTCCCACGATGCATATAGAAGTGAATAACTCATCTTCTAAGTCTAATAAGAGAAAAGAACCTTCGCAAATGAACCAAACATATCTTTGGCATCTAAGGCTTGGTCATATTAACCTAAGCAGAATTCAAAGGTTGATAGCTGATGGATCTTTGGGTTCATTAGTGGTGGAGGATCTCCCAACCTGCGAATCTTGCTTGGAAGGTAAAATGACCAAGAGGCCTTTCAAGGCCAAGGGGTATAGAGCCAAAGATGTGTTAGAATTGGTTCATTCTGATTTGTGCGGTCCTATGTCTATCCAGGCAAGAGGTGGTTTTGAATATTTCGTCTCCTTTATAGACGATTATTCAAGATATGGATACATTTACTTGATGCGCCGCAAGTTTGAATGCTTTGACAGGTTCAAAGAATTCAAGGCTGATGTGGAGAACCGTCAAGGTAAAAGTATCAAGACACTACGATCTGATCGTGGTGGCGAATACCTCTTGGGAGAGTTTAGGAGTTACTTATCAGAGGCTGGGATTCAATCCCAATTGTCTGCACCTGGCACACCCCAGTAGAATGGTGTAGCAGAGCGAAGGAATAGGACTCTTATGGAGATGGTGAGATCGATGATGAGTTATTCTGAGTTACCTGTTTCGTTCTGGGGGTATGCACTGGATACGGCAATGTACACTCTGAACTTGGTTCCATCTAAATCAGTACCTTCTACCCCTGTAGAATTGTGGACTGGGCGAAAGCCTAGTCTGAGACATATTCGGATATGGGGGAGTCCAGCACATGTGCTGAAGGGAGATGCTGGCAAGTTGGAATCTCGTACAGAAGTGCGCTTGTTTGTTGGCAACCCTAAGGGAACGAAGGGTGGTTTATTCTATAGTCCTAGAGATCAGAAGGTAATCGTGAGTACGAATGCGATTTCTAGAGGAGGACTATGTGATGAACCACAAGCCACGAGTAGGATTGTTCTTGAGGAGTTGGACAGGAAGTCCCAACTTTAGTACCACCCAAAGAGGACACACCACAAGTCACTGCACCGCGTGTCACAGAGCATACACAGGAGGCACCTCGTCGTAGTGGGAGGGTTGTTAGACAACCCAGATTCATGTTTTTGGGAGAGTCTTGGACTTAGTCACAGTGAACATGAACTGATCCTGGACATATGATGAGGCACTCCAAGATAGAGATCACGGCATCTTGGCAAAGTCGATGAATTGAGATAGAATCTATGGATTCTAATCAGTCAGGAGCTAGTAGAACCACCCAATGGTGTAAAAACCATTGGATGCAAGTGGATCTACAAGAGAAAGAGAGGAGTAGGACGGGAAGGTTGAGACCTTCAAAGCTAGGCTTGTTGCGAAAGGGTATACTCGAAAGAGGGCATCGATTATGAGGAGACTTTTAGTCGTAGCTATGCTTAAGTCTATCCGGATTCTCTTATCTATAGTCATATGGATTATGAGATTTGGCAGATGGATGTCAAGACAGCTTTCCTTAACGGAAGTCTTGAGGAGAACATCTATATGCGGCAACCAGAGGGATTCATTGCTAAAGGCAAAGAGCATCTTGTATGTAAGCTTAATCGGTCCATTTATGGATTGAAGCAAGCTTCTAGATCTTGGAACATCCTCTTTGATGAGGTAATCTAGTCATATGGATTTATTCAAAGTCCGGATGAGCCTTGTGTATACAAGAGATGTGACGGAAACGTAGTGGTGTTTCTTGTACTATACGTAGATGACATTTTGTTAGTTGGCAACAATATCAAAGTGTTATCAGACGTAAGAGTATGGTTGTCCAAACAGTTTGATATGAAGGACTTGGGAGAAGTTGGACACATCCTTGGGATCAAAGTTATAAGGGATCGCAAGAAAAGGATGTTATGCTTATCTCAAGCTTCATATGTTGACACTATCCTTGCTCGTTTTAGCATGCAGAACTCCAAGAAAGGTTTTCTACCTTTTAGGCATGGAGTTCCTTTATCTAAAGAGATGTGTCCCAAAACATCAAAGGAGATAGAGGACATGAAGGCGGTTCCTTATGCTTCGGCAGTAGGAAGCCTTATGTATGCTATGCTATGTACGAGACCGGATATCTGCTTTGCCGTGGGCATGGTTAGCAGATATCAGAGTAATCCTGGACAGGGACATTGGACTGCGGTAAAGCATATATTGAAGTACCTGAGAAGGACTAGGGATTATATGCTGGTTTACCGGGCAGATCAATTAGTCCCTGTGGGTTACACGGATTCGGATTTCCAATCAGATAGGGACAAGAGTAAGTCTACCTCGGGGTTTGTGTTTACTTTTGGAGGTGGAGCCATAGTATGGAGGAGTGTCAAGCAGAAATGCGTGGCGGACTCTACCATGGAAGCTGAGTATGTGGCAGCCTCTGAGGCAGCCAAGGAAGCTGTATGGCTCAGGAACTTCTTGATGGACTTGGATGTGATTCCTGGTTTGCCCAGAACTATCACAATTTATTGTGATAACAGTGGTGCAGTGGCAAACTCGAAGGAACCACGAGCCCATAAGGCGAGTAAACACATAGAGCGCAAGTACCACCTTATATGAGAGATCGTAAAGCAAGGAGAAGTTGCTGTCGCCAAGATTGCATCAGAAGATAACCTGGCGGATCCATTCACTAAGGCCCTTCCAGCGAAAGCATTTGATAGGCATGTGGAGGACATGGGGATCAGATGTATGGCATTGTGATGACGGCATAGTCTTTTAGTATAAGTGGGAGATTGTTAGAATGTATACTGAAAGCCTAGCTCTTTTTGTATGAACATTTTATTTTGAAATAAGAATCACATGATCATTGTTTGCAGTTTATATATTCATTATATATGTGTGCATATTGTCTAATATTTTACATTGTAGATAACATGGTGCTTGGTGTGGCACAGAAGATCATGTTATCAGTACCTTGTAAAATATAAGTAGAGGCTCACAACCAAGATGGTTTTGGACAAACCATTGGCATGGTTGTAGTGTAGCTTGGTATTGTTTTATCTTGAACATAGAGTTACACTAGTACACTTAGGTGTATTGAGCAGGACCGACATAGAGGTGATTCAATTTAGTGCTGACTATATAATTGAATCGGACCTCGGATATTATGTTGTACATACTCTTAATCCCGATATAATAACGGGCACATGTACTTAGTATTTATTTCTTTGATTTACCAGTGGGTGAGATTTAAATGGATTAAATCAATAAGCCCGGTAAGTTGGGAAATAATATTATTTACATGGTGTGTCGTTGATTATAGGAGGAAACCGTGTCCTATATATTTGGTTGATGATGTCCCCTTGAGGAGCTCATAAGGTTCATCATGTAAACCCAGCTGGTTGACTTAGTCAACATGATGATAAGGTTGAGTGGTACTACTCGAGGAGTTAGATGTTAATTAATTGATGGTCAGTAAATCAATTAATTGACGGACATTCGATATCTTAAACACGAGGAGATAAATGTACAAATAATATATGGAGCCCATATTAATTTATGGGGGTTGGTGAGGTAGTTCAATGATGATCCTCTAGTGGAATGGAACATCATTGATGGATCAAGTTTGTGTGGTTCCGATCCATCGGGTGGCCAAGACCCAACTCCTCCTTATGGTCCCTATCGTAGCCTATTATAATCCTTGTGAAGTCTAGATCCAAGAATGTAAAACAAAACCTAGAACCAACGGTTGGATTGAATCCATAGATCCGATGGTTGGGATGAAACCCTAGAACCAACGGTTGGATTAAATCCATAGATCCGATGGTTAGGATGAAACCCTAGAATCGACAGTTGGGATGAAATCCTAGATCCGACGGTTGGGATGAAATCCTTGATCCGACGGTAGGGATGAAATCCTAGAACCAACGGTTGGATTAAATCCATAGATCCGATGGTTAGGATGAAACCCTAGAATCGACGGTTGGGATGAAATCCTAGATCTGACGGTTGGGATGAAATCCTTGATCCGACGGTAGGGATGAAATCCTAGATCTGACGGTTGGGATGAAATCCTAGATCCGACGGTTGGGATGAAATCCTTGATCCGACGGTAGGGATGAAATCCTAGATCCTACGGTTGGGATGAAATCCTAGATCCGACGGTGGAGATTAAATCCCTAGATCCGACGGTGGAGATTAAATCCCTAGATCCGACGGTGGAGATTAGAGGAGGCTTAAGCCTAAATTCTAGAATTAGGGTTTGGGTCATCCATGTGTTGGGCGGCAACAAATCC
The DNA here is from genome assembly GCA_025175895.1 of Wurfbainia villosa. Taxonomy (NCBI): domain Eukaryota; kingdom Viridiplantae; phylum Streptophyta; class Magnoliopsida; order Zingiberales; family Zingiberaceae; genus Wurfbainia; species Wurfbainia villosa. Next base: position 94,821,401 of record CM045986.1, read on the forward strand.
TAGAGAAGTTAGGGGTTGGGCGGCAAGAATATAGGAGTTAGTTCCTATATTTTAGGCTAACCAACTTTCTCCTAAATTCTATAAATAAGGGCTTAGGGATGGGCGGCAAGATATAGTTTTTGGATTGGAGGATTAGGGTTTGGCTCATCCAAGTGTTGGGCGGCAACAAACCCTAGAGGAGCTAGGGTTTTGGGCGGCTAGGAATGTCACGCCCCGAGAGCATGCCGAACCGAAAATTAAATGGACAGCACCTCCCCTGTACGTGGCAACATTTCGGGTTAATACAAGGCCCGTAGGCCCACAATAACAACAATATATATGTATGAAAACAAAACTACACAAGACACAGCGGAAACAAACCACAACAATACAACAATCTCACACATGCATACCGGTATGACTAACACACCCCAACAACATAACAAAACTACTACGACAAATACACAGTGGAAACGATACAACAACAATACAATGTCACACACGGGCAGCAGGCCCAAAACAAAATACGGAAGCCTCGTGAGATGAGATGACGTCAGCCGGCGATGCTCCAAGCTGCCACGAAGTCTTCTACCGGTTACCTGGGCGACAGAATACCCAGGGTCCGTGGGGGGTGGTGAGTAAAACTCAGCAGGTAATCAGAGAAAACATGTATATATGAAATATCACATGTATTTCAATGACATATCTAGATGTACAACAGGTATATCAGCATAGTATATAAATACAAGCATATACCGTCTAACTGAATGAACAATATAAAAATGCAGACATACCTGAAGTCTGCTACGCTACTCTGATCCAACCTGAACATATATCCAATATATATATAACAGGAAGAGTAACACCAACACATAATCTACTCATGCTACAGGGCAAGGTATCTATGGTCTGTCCAACACATATCAATATCCGACACAAGTGTATAACATATGCAAGAAACATGCATGAATATGATGTACACCCAAATGCAGCAAGCATAGTACAAACAAATGCAACATCACAATAATCAGGTATATATATATATATAGACTGTATCCATATATATATATATATATACATGCATATATGTATATATATATATGGTAATATGCAAAACGCCATCAGATACGGCAATGCAGCATGCATGGTCATGTCGGCTCACCCTAAAGCTACCACGACCCCAGTGTGGCCTCGGTGGCTCGAGCATGACAACTGTCCCAACTCAACACCAACCACTACTCTCGAGTGGCCGAGTGGGCAGTATGATCGAGTAGCATATAAGTGTAAAGATCAAGCTACACGATGGGGGTCCCTGCTGTTGGTCACTCCGACAGTCACTACCCATGAGTGGTCGAGTACCACACACGCAGGACTACGGCACGCAAATCCAACTACCACCGTCTATAGTGATAGAGTGCGGCACCTCAATGCTCTGCCCTCACATGGGTGACTCCTCCTATGAGTAACCGTGGAGGCAGGATGACTGGCGACACTCTCAACCACAAGGGAGACCTCGTCGCCAGTGTGCATGTAAATGCATGAATGCAATGTCTCACATACCGACATCCACCATAGACTCTCTGTTCTACAGAGAATCATACTAACCAGATCTACGCACTCTCTATCTTGTAGAGAGTCATACTCAATCGATCATAATACTCTCTATTCTGTAGAGAGTCATACCAATCTAAGCGACACACTCTCTATCCTGTAGAGAGTTGTACTCAACTAATGGACACACTCTCTATCCTGTAGAGAGTCGTACTTATCTGATTATAACAAGCTAGGACCATCGGTCCATAGCGATACCCTAAGTATCATTCCTCTGACCATTTACACAATACATGTTCCGTGGTAACATACAATCTAAGGGTACTAGAACTAATCCTAGGTTAAAGACATTATCTACCTACGGATGACCTTTTTACCCAAAGTACAATCAGGTTGTCATCCGGACCTTACTATTTGCACTTAACTTAAACAAATTCTAAGTTATTTACATCATCTATATGTATAACTCCTAATCATGATAAAATAAACATGATATCAACAATGGAGTTAATAGCCACTGGATGAAGATCAAGCATACGATAAAAAGAACATGGTCAAGGTAATATGAACACCTAACATGCTCATATCAATGACTAAATCTGAATGAAAAATAACTACCCAGACCAGGTAGGAAATTACCCACCTGCTATGTAGACTATGTCGATAGTCTTCACGTCCATGAACCTATCTTGAATCAAGGTCCTGAAATCAACATCCTGCAAACGAAACATATAAACATAACTAAATGCTAGCATAACCCTAATTGTAGAATATTTCCCTAAATCACATTTTAACCCTTGATTAGTCAATTCAATCATGTAGTAGTGTAATCCTCTACACTTCATTTACTAATCATATCTGATCTATGATTACTTCACAAATAATACCACTGTGACATATGACATCGAATCAATAACCATATCTAAATTTGGCTTACCTTACAATTTCTTCAATCACCCAGCTCATCAATCCTTCTTGATCCACATTTGAAATATTAAATCTGTAACGATCATAACAACTTAGCAACCATCCCCAATTCATCAATTACTGATCAATTCTACTATTAATCCCAAAAATCAATTTACTGTATCTTTACCTTCATTGTCTTCCCAGTCGAAAAAATGTAAGTGTCAATACAGAACAATTTTTGTATGCCCTGCAAGAACATAAGCTCGTGTCAGGGGGCAACTTCCTATACTACTTTTGCTTCCAACTTAGTAGCAGCACAAAGTCATTCATCATCTCCTCTGCTCACCGGCTCCGGATCCCTGCCCACATCGACCAATGAAGCTCAGAATGGAAAGTCCACAGCTTGGTATAGATCTCGTCCAGAATCAAGGAGAAGGTAAAGCGCTTACCTATCTCCGGCAAAGCAATCCTCAAAAAAAACAAACCCGGTAGCCTCCCCCCTCACGGATGCAGAATGCCGACGACAGTCGGCTAGGGTAGCTAACTTGTGCTCGCAGAAGGCCTCACCTGATTGCTCGGTCAGCGTTCTGTCTGCCAGTCGGACCTCTCATCGGAAGAAGCTGTCGGTGGTCGCTGGATCACAGAGAAGCAAGGGTGTCGGCTTCCTTCTGGTCGAATCTCCCTCTGGAACGAGGTGTCGGCAGCGAGCAAGGGAACGGCGAGTGTGGCAGAGAGAGAGAGCTTGGAGGTGTCATCCGCGAGAGGAGGAAGGGAAGAGCTCGGCGTGAGGAAGATGCGAAGGGGAGGAGCTCGTGATGCCAGCCTCTTCAACTCGCGGCGGCGATGAGTTAGGGCATGGCGAGCTCGATAACAGTGTTGGAGCAGCGTATGTTGGCGAGAGAGAGGGCGGAGCGACAAAGCGGCGGCGCGGCGAGCACGCTTGGCGGCAGCGCGACATCGACATCTGGCAGCGGCCAGCGTGGGCGGAGATGTGGAAAGGGTCGCGAATGGGAAGAAACGGCCGATTGGGAAACAAAAAAATATAATAGGTTTTTAATTAAACCTATTAATTCCTAATAGATAGTCTAAACAGGCTTACAAAAGCCTATCCGCTTTATCCCTATAAAATGTCCATAAGACCTCCGTTTAAATCCAGAAAAATTTCTAAAAATTCCCAAAAATTCTATAAGATAATTTATTAATTAACAAGGGTATTTTATATTATATATATATATATATTTTTTTTCCAGTATTTAACATTCTCCCCCACTTATAAAAATTTGGTCCCCAAATTTCGTACTAACATGCAAAAATTTCTTCAAGCAAGTTTCCGAAAGGACCCCATATCTTCCTCAAGTGAACAAATGAGGATATCGAGCTCGGATAGTATCTTCTAGCTCCTCCGAAATCCATGACACAGGATCTCAATAGATCCTCCAATGTCTAAATGATACACTCAAACTGTTCATCGGTCTGCGAATGAAACATTGCACTAAGCCGAAGCTCTGTGCCCATAGTCTGGTGCAGACTCTACCAAAATAGCAAGGTAAATCGCGGGTCTCTATCAGATATAGTACTCAAAAGTACTCCGTGCAGTCTGATAATCTTTCGGGTAATACAACGCTGCCGAATGATCCAACAAGTACGACCCACGAATAGGAAGGAAATAAGCTGATTTGGTCAGTCGATCCACAATCACCCAAATCGCATCACGTCCTTTACGGGTTCGGTAATCCCGTAACGAAATCAATCGTGATATGCTCCCACTTCCATTCCAGAATCGGAATTGTTTAGAGCAATCCAGCGAGTTTCTGATGTTTAGCCTTCACCTACTGGCATACTAAACATCGAGCAGCAAAATCTGCTACAACTATCTTTATACCATTCCACCAGTATAACCGTTTCAAATCTCGGTACATCCGAGTACCGCCGAGGTATATAACTCATCTTGAATGATGTGCTTTTTTGTAGCAACTCTTCCTTAAATACTACAACTCCGGAACCCACTATCCTCATCAGAGACGGGGAAAATTGTCTTGTCAAAGGAGAAGTCCATCTTTCGTCCAAAAATTCCACTCCACCACGTACTCTATAAGTGCATGGGAGACTATAGCGACGAATCTCACTTGTTGCAATTTTTTTTTTTTTTTTTTTTTTGCAACTGTTCGTGCTCCAGCAACTCCATTGTAGCTACCCAGTAGCTAGTTAAAACTCCATGAGCATTCTTGCTCCATATATCCATAAATCTAGACAATAACTACTAAAGTCATGTCATGCATATGATAGACTATCTCGTAGTTTCTTAACTGACGTAGGCATATGATATGCCTCATTCATCTGCATCGGAATAATTCCGATCCCTGAAACGACGCATCTGTGTACATCATCCTTTTATCCACTCCGGAAGGATTAACTAATACTCGTGTAAAAGTTAACCGCCGTCTAAGCCTTGTAACTGGTTTCACCAGCTTCCAATTAAATGATTTTCATCATCACCTTTGTCAAACAAGTCCGTGGTATAGTAATGCTAAAACATTCTATCCACATCTACAGTACTAACCAAAACATACAAGGAAAACCACCATCTACGGTGGTTGAGCGCGCAACTCCAACTACCACAATCAACAGTGGCCAAGTTACGCAACTCCAACAACTACAAAGGAATCCAATCGTGTTCAGGAGACACGATTCTCAAATCCAGTGGCGACTAAATCGTTAATTAGTCTAGCAACTTAATCAAAATCCATACAATTCATACCAAGTATGAAATTGTCGTCTCTACACGCCTGCATTTCCTTTACTCTAAGCTGACGATATAATAATCATCTCAATGACAATGATAATTGTATGACATCATGTCACTACAATATCAACACTCCAGTCGTACATCAACCCTAGAGTATGCGCAGGTGTTCTTAGCTGATCTAAATAGATCATTTATCCATAACGAAGGATATTCTTCACAATAACTACTGTATTCCATCATCGATAATTGATGCATACTTTCAAAGGTTCATTTCTCTTTCAATAAAGAGTTCAGAATATTCTCAAGGAGCAATACTGGGATATACAAATATCCCTTCCAACATCTCCTATAATCACAACTTACGTTCCTCTAGTTTCTATAGTGTTTAACAATACTGATACCAACAAAAATATCACTCGATATGTGATCTTCGATACCAGAATTATTTTCGCAATCATTTCGATCGCCTACTCCACTTGCCTATGCAACGGCAAGTCTGTTAATCCGAAATTACATCCGAAGCTCTCGGATTATACGCACATCCGAAAGACATATCGTACCATACTTCCAACAATTTGACCATCTGTAAGGATATGTCTACAGTAAAAGTATGTATATCAAAGTCTAAGGACATCTCTTAACCTTTTAATTATTGGTCCACATCTCACCTGACGGTAGAGATACCACCGACCCACAAGTCGATGCATAGGAACCCTTCTAATCCGAACTAATAATGTTCTAGACACAGATACCTGAAAACTACAAGTATCTCACAATATATTAATCCAGAGGGTAAAACTAGAGTAATACCCTGAACGATCAAATATCTATTGATCTGATCCAAAAGGCTCCACACAGGTCTCGGCCTTTCTCTGAAGAGAAAAGATCAGATTCAACAGTCCGCGACAAAGCGGTCGCATTTCTGCGACGAATGCCTCGGGGATTTTTCCCTAGATCATCTGATCCATCACTTAATCCTACGAGCTGCAACTGAAGATTACTAAGTAGATACGACCATCGTCGTATACTCTATCCTCTGTACAAAGTCAATCCACATCTGGAGGTAACTGTTGTTGTCTGCTGAATCTTCTAAGATGTCTTCTGCTGATGCTGCTTCTGTGTTGATCTCTGCTGAAGGGGAGTATCACGGAACTTCAACCACGCCTGAGGTAGTAGGTTGATGCTGATAAGGTAACCCACATCTTCTGTGTTGATCTCTGCTGTCGAGATGATGCCTCTCCCTCTCGGAACACCATCGATAGTCTTCAACTGAATCTTCAAAGTACACCTCCTTCACGGTACTGGTTGCTCACAATAGCAACAGCTGAACTGATCCAACGGATAATCTGGCTTCGCGTGTCTTCGTGATATGTACTACACGCACATAATCCCTTCGAAGCCTTTGTTCTGATTGTGCTGATATCCACGAGAACATCTTGATGATCTGCAGTTGATCTTCTATAATCAGAAAATAGTTCAACGTCTATGACTTCGATCTTGCTCCTTTATCTAACAATCGGAGACTTCTGACTCTATTAAGTTGACCTGCAATATTTGCTTACCGGTCTCCAACTCTTAAACTCTTGTACGGAGTCATTTTTAAACTCCTGTCTCAATCCAACGTCTTCCGGCAGGATCTGATAGAAGATCCCGACATCCTTATCCAACTATAAGCCAATAACTCTGGGTGGCTTAAATCATCCATTCATCTTCTTGAACTATTAGGTGGTCGTAACCTCCGCAAGTCTCACGACTCTGCACCGTATACTGTTACTAACCGATCACCCTTTCTTGAAGCTCAAGAATTCCTTATAATGTGTCACTAAAAGTGACACGGGGAAATACACTCTTCCAACATCACTAATCCATGCTCAAGTGAAATATTATTTCTCGAAGATTATTTTCTGCATTTATCACCAAATACCGGCTTGATCCCGATAATGGTATGCAAATGACTCTTCTTCCTCATATAACCTGAGTTAAGTACTCAAAAGTACTCTCCAAGCTATACATCTCAGTACGACCAACCCAGGGATAAAATCCCTATGAAACACCGTAACCTAGCCTTCCGCTATCTGCATCACAATAGTCTACAAATCATTCATTATCCACGGGTAATGATCGACTACGATTAGTGGAAATCTCTAAGACTGTAGTCTCTGATTTCCATAATAAATGTGACGACTTGGCCCCTGTTTTCCGACTCGGTATCAGTCGGCTCTCAAAGGTAAATCACCTTCTCGACACAGGTTCAAGACTCACAGACTCAACAGGTCATTCCCGTGGTCAACTCATACCACGGTTACGAATAATAACTAACATACTACAGGTTATTCCCTGTTATATATACTAAAAGCATAGCCAACTAAAATCGGGAGTATAAACACTAAGGTAACTCCGGTTGGTCGTCTCGGTGGACGACCCCTACTACAAGTCTGCACAGGTGTCATAACTCTATTGTATACACCTACTGATCAAGTTTAGATAAACATCTACTAAATTATAAGTTTTTTTTTCAGGAATTCTTACCTCATGCTGCTTGGAGCTCAGGCCGCTGTCCATCTCATCTCAGTAAACCAAAACCGAATAAATCGACTCCCGAGAATCCAAGACTCGACTCAAAAACAACATTGTATGGCATCGCAGAACCTTGGGCTCTGATACCACTAAAGTTGTCACGCCCCGAGAGCATGCCGAACCGAAAATCAAACGGACAGCACCTCCCCTGTACGTGGCAACATTTCGGGTTAATACAAGGCCCGTAGGCCCACAATAACAACAATATATATGTATGAAAACAAAACTACACAAGACACAGCAGAAACAAACCACAACAATACAACAATCTCACACATGCATACCGGTATGACTAACACACCCCATCAACATAACAAAACTACTACGACAAATACACAGCGGAAACGATACAACAACAATACAATGTCACACACGGGCAGCAGGCCCAAAACAAAATACGGAAGCCTCGTGAGATGAGATAGCGTCGGTGCGATGCTCAAGCCCCACGAAGTCTTCTACATTACAGGCGACAGAATACCCAGGGTCCGTGGGGGGTGGTGAGTAAAACTCAGCATGTAATCAGAGAAAACATGTATATATGTAATATCACATGTATTTCAACGACATATCTAGATGTACAACAGGTATATCAACATAGTATATAAATACAAGCATATACCGTCTAACTGAATGAACAATATAAAAATGCAGACATACCTGAAGTTTGCTACGCTACTCTGATCCAACCTGAACATATATCCAATATATATATAACAGGAAGAGTAACACCAACACATAATCTACTCATGCTACAGGGCAAGGTATCTATGGTCTGTCCAACACATATCAATATCCGACACAAATGTATAACATATGCAAGAAACATGCATGAATATGATGTCCACCCAAATGCAGCAAGCATAGTACAAACAAATGCAACATCACAATAATCAGGTATATATATATATATAGACTGTATCCATAAATATATATTAATCTCAACCATCCATATATATATATATATATATATATACATGCATATATGTATATATATATCTATACATGCATATATGTATATATATATATATGGTAATATGCAAAACGCCATCGATCTACAATGGGTCATGTCGGCTCACCCTAAAGCTACCACGACCCCAGTGTGGCCTCGGTGGCTTGAGCATGACAACTGTCCCAACTCAACACCAACCACTACTCTCGAGTGGCCGAGTGGGCAGTATGATCGAGTAGCATATAAGCGTAAAGAGCAAGCTACACGATGGGGGTCCCTGCTGTTGGTCACTCCGACAGTTACTACCCATGAGTGGTCGAGTACCACACACGCAGGACTATGGCACGCAAATCCAACTACCACCGTCTATAGTGATAGAGTGCGGCACCTCAATGCTCTGCCCTCACACGGCTGACTCCTCCTATGAGTAACCGTGGAGGCAGGATGACTGGCGACACTCTCAACCACAAGGGAGACCTCATCGCCAGCGTGCATGTAAATGCATGAATGCAATGTCTCACATACCAACATCCACCATAGACTCTCTGTTCTACAGAGAATCATACTAACCAGATCTACGCACTCTCTATCCTGTAGAGAGTCGTACTCAATCGATCATAATACTCTCTATTCTGTAGAGAGTCATACCAATCTAAGCGACACACTCTCTATCCTGTAGAGAGTTGTACTCAACTAATGGACACACTCTCTATCCTGTAGAGAGTCGTACTTATCTGATTATAACAAGCTAGGACCATCGGTCCGTAGCGATACCCTAAGTATCATTCCTCTGACCATTTACACAATACATGTTCCGTGGTAACATACAACTGATGGTTTTGCCCGGAAGCTCTGATACCAATTTAAGGGATTTCCCTTGTCGAGTCCGTGAGGGGAAACTTCGCTTCCCCTTCGCCTCGGTTGCTTGACCATGGTGATCCCTTCAATGTCCCCGGATTAAAAATTTAATCCTAGACAAAAGGGATTCCCAAAGCAACCAAGTCATCGTCGTGCTATTCGTTTAGAGAGGTCACTTGAACAAACTAGTTGTTCAAGAGACCATTCTCTATTCTACGAGTAGCAGCGGAATAGACGATGTCCGGATTGCCGGTTTTTGTGTTTATACTCGGGATCCAAGTATTATTTAGCCTATTTACAGAAATATAACATGCTTATATTTTGAAAAACAAACACAAGCAATGAATAAAAGAGATAGAAGAATAGTTATACCTCTTGGTCTTCTAATGTATGACCCTCCTCCTTTTGGATGTCGTGTGGGCGACGATCCACCAAAAGTCGAAGCTCCTAGATCGCAAAACTTCCTTCCTTGCTTTTCCCAAACAAGAGGAAGAAGAGAAACAATGTTTTTCTCCTTCAAAAACTCAACCAACAAAGAACTATAGAAGTTCTTGCATGACCAACTAGAAGGAGAAGAAGATGATGGAAAACTACCAAGACACCAAGGGAAACCCTATATCTTGTTTCCACCACCTAAGGAGAAGAGAGGGGAGTGTTTTGGGCGCCGGCCAAGGGCTGGGAAGGGCTGGAATAGCTGCTGGACGTTGGCCACAAGGCATGGAAGAAGAAGGAAAACTTGCCTTATTTGGTGCCACCCTTGCTTCCAAACCCTAACCCTAATTCCAATCCTATCTCAACTAGGATTGCCCTATTCTTGCCGCCCAAGCCTTGCTCCCTCTCTATCATGTTATCCACGACCACTTCCCATGCCCTCCTTTTATAGAGTTAGGGATAAGTCATGAATTAATCTCCTCCATTGGTTCTAGGGATTTAATCTCAACCGTCGGATCTAGAGATTTAATCTCAACCGTCGGATCTTAGAGATTTGATCTCTACCAATGGATCTTAGTGTTTTGTTTCTATCCATTGGATCTAAGCATCTTGAGGTGTTAATGGGCTACATTAGGGACCATGAGGAGGAGTTGGGTCTTGGCCACCCATGGATCAAGCCCACATAAAGTCCGATCCACTAATGATGGTCCAATCCACTAAAGGTCCATCATTGATCTACCTCACCAACCCCCATATGATAATATGGGCTCCATATATTATTTGTATATTTTCTCCCCGTGTTTAAGATCTCGAATGTCCGTCGATTAATTAATTTACTAACCATTAATTAATCAACATCTAACTCCTTGAGTAGTACCACTCAACCTTTTCATCATGCCGGACCTAGTCCACCTGCAGGGTTTACATGATGAACCTTATGAGCTCCTCAAGGGGACATCATCATCCTAATATATAGGACACGGTTTCCTCCTATAATTAACGACACACGATATAAATAATATTATCTCCCAACTTACCGAGTCTATCTATTAGGATGATGATGTCCCCTTGAGGAGCTCATAAGGTTCATCATGTAAACCCTGCAGGTGGACTAGGTCCGGCATGATGAAAAGGTTGAGTGGTACTACTCAAGGAGTTAGATGTTGATTAATTAATGGTTAGTAAATTAATTAATCGACGGACATTCGAGATCTTAAACACGGGGAGAAAATATACAAATAATATATGGAGCCCATATTATCATATGGGGGTTGGTGAGGTAGATCAATGATGGACCTTTAGTGGATTGGACCATCATTAGTGGATCGGACTTTATGTGGGCTTGATCCATGGGTGGCCAAGACCCAACTCCTCCTCATGGTCCCTAATGTAGCCCATTAACACCTCAAGATGCTTAGATCCAATGGATAGAAACAAAACACTAAGATCCATTGGTAGAGATCAAATCTCTAAGATCCGACGGTTGAGATTAAATCTCTAGATCCGACGGTTGAGATTAAATCCCTAGAACCAATGGAGGAGATTAATTCATGACTTATCCCTAACTCTATAAAAGGAGGGCATGGGAAGTGGTCGTGGATAACATGATAGAGAGGGAGCAAGGCTTGGGCGGCAAGAATAGGGCAATCCTAGTTGAGATAGGATTGGAATTAGGGTTAGGGTTTGGAAGCAAGGGTGGCACCAAATAAGGCAAGTTTTCCTTCTTCTTCCTTGCCTTGTGGCCAACGTCCAGCAGCTATTCCAGCCCTTGGCCGGCGCCCAAAACACTCCCCTCTCTTCTCCTTAGGTGGTGGAAACAAGATATAGGGTTTCCCTTGGTGTCTTGGTAGTTTTCCATCATCTTCTTCTCCTTCTAGTTGGCCGGCGGCAAGAACTTCTATAGTTCTTTGTTGGTTGAGTTTTTGAAGGAGAAAAACATTGTTTCTCTTCTTCCTCTTGTTTGGGAAAAGCAAGGAAGGATGTTTTGCGATCTAGGAGCTTCGACTTTTGGTGGATCGTCGCCCACACGACGTCCAAAAGGAGGAGGGTCATACATTAGAAGACCAAGAGGTATAACTATTCTTCTATCTCTTTTATTCATTGCTTGTGTTTGTTTTTCAAAATATAAGCATGTTATATTTCTGTAAATAGGCTAAATAATACTTTGATCCCGAGTATAAATCCAAAAACCGGCAATCCGGACATCGTCTATTCCGCTGCTACTCGTAGAATAGAGAATGGTCGCTTGAACAACTAGTTTGTTCAAGTGACCTCTCTAAACGAATAGCACGACGATGACTTGGTTGCTTTGGGAATCCCTTTTGTCTAGGATTAAATTTTTAATCCGGGGACATTGAAGGGATCACCATGGTCAAGCAACCGAGGCGAAGGGGAAGCGAAGTTTCCCCTCATGGACTCGACAAGGGAAATCCCTTAAATTGGTATCAGAGCTTCCGGGCAAAACCATCAATGATTTAATCTATAAATCTCGCCCATTGGTAAATCAAAGAGATGAGTACCAAGTATATGTGCCCGTTATTATATCGGGATTAAGAGCATGTACTAAATAATAACTGAGGTCCGATTCGATTATGTAGTCAGCAATAAATCGAATCACCTCTGTGTCGGTCCTGCTCAATACACACAAAGTGCACTAGTGTGATTCTATGGTCAAGACAAACCAATACCAAATCACACTACAACCATTCCGATGGTTTGTCCAAAGCCATCTCGGTTGTGAGCCTTTACTTATACTTTACAAGGAGCCGATAACATGATCTCCCGTGTGACACCACACACCATGTTATCTACAATGTAACGTATTAGACAATATGCATAAATATATGCAAACAATGATCATGTGATTCTTATTTCAAAATAAAGATGTTCATACAAAAGAGCTAGGCTTTCAGTATACATCCCAACAATCTCCCACTTATACTAAAAGACTATGCTGTCCTTATACTGTCATACATCTGATTCCCCTTCCCTCCACATGCCTATCAAAGCTGTCACGCCCCGAGAGTATGCCGTGCCGAAAAGCAAACGGACGGCACCTCCCCTGTACGTGGCAACATATCGGGTTAATACAAGGCTCGTAGGCCCACAACAATAATATGATATACGCAGATATCAACATATCAAAACACACTAAACACAGCGGAAACATACAACAGATAAAACAATATACAATGACTCAACTGTGCACTCCGGAGTGACTTGACACAACAAAAAACATCATAGAAGCCACATCGAAAGCCAAATACATACAACACGTCCGTATATCACAGATACGGAAACAATACAAGCTAAAACCACAAAACGACAATCCACACAAATACAACAGTGCGGATTAAATATCCATCCGTCCGGTGTGAGATGGGATCAGCTGGCAGAGCTTCGAACGTCCAAGGAATCTTCTACCTGTTACCTGGGCGAAATGGAAGCCCAGGGTCCCGGGGTGGTGAGTATAAACTCAGGGGTAATATATAGAAAGTGCATGAACAACATATGTAAGGATAGATCTACAAGTATACATGTGAAGATCTACAAGTATACAACATGAGTCCAATAGACATACAGTCATATCCCAATCTAATAACAAGTAACTACAGTAAAGTCATACTCAAGGTATATACTAAACTGATCAACTGAACATAAAGTAATGTACCAACGTACCTGGCGGTCTGTAATGTCATATGCTAGATCATCCTGAACAGGTATACAATAACATAACCATATAACGTACCAGGTCAATCCCATACCTGACCAATACTCAGACATATGAACAGTATATGATCATCTGAAATAATAACCCGGTCCATACCACACAATGACATGATGCTAATCAAATGCATACAATAGTCTGAATCAACGCATGTATCATGCTCAACACATGGCAGTATATAAAATGCAAATAACATGTATCATGATGTACAAGCATGTGCAGCAATCATAGCTCAATCAAATGCAGCATCTCACAGGCATATGTAAAACATATATCAAATACATGCATACATATATATCAGCAATGCATATGCATGGTCATCGTCATGACCGGACCCAACCACGACCCAGAGTGGCGCTGGTGGCACGACAAATGACAACTAGCCCGACTCCAGCTGCCACCACTCTCGAGTGACCGAGTTGGGTAGTATGACTGAGTAGCATATAAGCGTAAAAAGCTAACTACTCCTAGGGGCCCCTGCTGCAAGCCACGCTGTCCCTACCCATGAGTAGACAAACGCCGCACACAGGACAATCTGCACATCACACAACCACCGTCTATAGTGGGCGAGTGCTAACACCACTCTGCACAGTGGCCAGGTGCGCATCTCCAGCTACCACCATCCATAGTGGCCGAGCGCTGCACATCCAATGCTCTGCCCTCAACCCTGCTACCACTACCCCGAGTGGCCGGGGAGGCAGGATGACTGACGACCCGTCTCATCCACAAGGGAGACTCGATCAACAGCATGCATGCAATGTAATGATGCATAGCTCCATACATGTATCCTCGCCACACTCCCTATCCCACGGGGAGTCCTGGTCAACCAAAAGTCAACTATGCAAGGACTACAATCCACAAGACTCTCTCTATCGTACAAAGAGTCATACTCATCTAACAGTCAACCACGCTAAGACCTCTAGTCATTAGCGAGATACAATCGACCGTCCATATAACCATACACAGGCACACAATCCATAATGAATATACCATCACGCTAGGACCTCTAGTCCATAGTCACATACTGACAATCATACCCTTATCTATACACAGACAACTAGATCCATCATAAATGCACCACTAATACGGATATGATATAACAATTGACTCCATAATCCAAATCATCACCTAACTCTAGTGATGTAATACAGTAACCCAATCTGAAGTCACAAAGATAACCCTAACCACATGTACTTACTGAACATCTATCAGCTAATACATAATAGGGTTTATAGTTTCTATCCGAGCTAGATAATCAATGAGTAATAGAGTATATATCTCAAAGGTCAAGGCAGTACAAGCATGTGATTAAATAAGAGTGGATCTAAGGTAAACAAGAATAACATATATCCAATATCATGCACTGGAATTGATCAAAACTACCGGACCAGGTAGATATTACCCACCTGATACGAAGCTCGAAATAATCCGTGCTATCCATATCCACGTTCATGTATCCATCACCATCAACGTCCTGTAACCATAATAACAAATTAGGGTTAAGCACAAGCCTCTAATTATATGAACAAAATACTAATTTGTTCTATATTCGCATCCTTCCCTCGTCTACGAGTAAGAAACCCCGATTATCCCAATCCGATAATAACACTACTATATCAATGATCACGAATAAACATGATGGTTATGCAACTAAGGCTTACCTCTTCCACTTCAAACTGCCAACACTTATCGACGTCCTGCCATTGACAGTTAATTAGTTGTAAATCAAGATAATCAAATCCATATCCCAATCCACAACTAATAATCCCCAATCAACTGCATAATATCCATATCAACTCAAAATTAAGCTGTAATACAGCATACCTCACAATGGTAACTCACCTAGTGCAGCTCCAATCACAGCTGCCCCCAAATCCAAGTATAGCTATTAGATCCACAGCTCCAACAACTTATTGAAACATCTAAACCATCGTTCACAGCACAATCACCATCCTGCATCTTCATTACAGCATCCCAAACAACACCTAAACCATCAATACCATAGGCCTAAACACACCACGGAAATACATCAATTATCAACTGAGAAGCAAAGGTTGGATCGAGCTTACCTTCCCTAAATCTTCACCGGCAGTCACCCCTCCTTTAACCTCTGTTCACCGGAGGAATTCAACGACGCCAATCCCCTCTTCCCAATCTGTTCGTTCTGCTCAATGGCTAAAACTCACCGATCAGATCATCTCTGGCAGTGATCGGAATGGCAGCTCCCCAATCCAGCCGATTGAAGCCGCTGCCGATCCAAACTCCACAAACTCTGTCCAAAACCACCGATTGAAGCTAAAACGAAGAAATCCCTAGCTAGAACCTAGATCTCATCTCAAAATAAGAAGGAGATCGGCTCTTACTGCTACGATGCCAATGGAGCCGATCCGCGTCCTCATCCGGATCGGCAGAGCTCAACAAGGAGACGGCGACAATGGCAGATTGAGCTCCTGATGGCTACCGATGTTGTTCATGGTGGTCGGAGGCAAATCGATTGGCGGCGAACTAGAGTTGGCTGAGCAAGGGCGACGGCGATGGCGGCTCCAGTTCGCTGCGAGACCCGATCGAATCGCTACTAACCCCGGCTCAATGGCGGCGACTCTTCACCGGACCGAGCTCGGAAACCCGAAATCGGAGATCCCCTCCGGCGACAATCGGCATGGCGGCTCCCAAATCCGGCAATTTGAACCTCCTGTCGATGCTTAGCCACCGGTGAGAGTTCTCAACCTGTCGGCCTCGACCGGCGACCCTCCCTCCAGTCGGACCTCCCTCTCGGCGGCGGCAAGGCGAGCTTCGGCGTGGCGTGATGCGTCGAACGAAGCAAGAGGCGGAGAAGAATGGAAGCGGAGATCAATCCAACGGTTCAAGCCAGCGCCAAGCTCAAACCAATTGATTACATTAAGCCCAACAATTTGGCCCCAATGGATTTAGGCCAATTTGATTTGGCTCGACAGCATTTCAGCCCCAGCTTTAGAAGATTCAATCCAATAGTGATTTATAGCCCAGCGAGCCTAATACGACGAGTCGATTACATTTCGGGCCATTATAGATTCTAACCAGTTTAATCCACTAATTAAACTCAATTAACCCACTAATTAAATTCAATTAATTAAAGGGTTAATCCATATAATAATTTTTTTTTTTTTTTTGTATTTTACATTCTCCCCCACTTATAAAAATTTGGTCCCCAAATTTCCGACTCATGTACAAGCGAGATGTCACAATAATCATCTCAAGTATTATCGAGCAAAGTCACACTTCAAGTGACTAAGTAGATCTTGAGCTCGAATATTATATTTCCAGCTCGTATATACTCTCTCAACATATCGACCATCTATCAAAGATACATAACTGTACCAGAGTGGAGCTCTATACTCGTAACCGGTGGGAGACTTTACCAGAATCGTAAGGTGAATCGTGAATCACTATCAGAAATGATACCCAAGGATATTCCATGGATATAATTCCATCAAGCGATCCAACGGAGTTCATCTTACGGCTCGGAAGAAAATGAGCGAACCTAGCTAATCGATCATCGATTACCCAAATCCTATCAAGTCCTTTCCGAATTCTAGATAATCTCCCAACACAGTCTAACGTACTAGGCTCCCACTTCATCACGGTACGTAACCCTACCGGTCACTAATATTCCACCTTTGCTTGTTGGCATACCCAACATCAAAACTACGTAATCAACCGTGTCCCCTATATCGTTCCACCAACCGGAACGTCTCAATACTCACTATTTTCGGATACACTCAGAATAAATCATCACTCTCGAATGAAAAGTCTTCTGAAACAACTCTTCCTAAATCGAATGCAACTCTAGGAACCACTATCCTTCCCAGAGACGGAGATTTATTCTCACAAGAGAAATTAATCAAATGTCCAAAATTCACCCTGTCACATAGAACTGAAAGTAACTGGAAGACTATAATGACTAATCTCGCTAGTTTCTCAACTAGCATACACATAATATACGTCCCATTCAACTACATCGGGATCGCTCCTAATCCCTGAAATATTGCATCTATGTGCAGTACCCTTACATCCCCAACGGAAGGACTAACTAACACTAATGCAAAAGTCAGTCATCATCTAGGCCCTGAAACCTAGCTTCACAACTTCCGACCAGGTGATTTCCATCACCTTCTTGGTCCAACAAGTCGTCGATATAGTATCTCTAGTAACATTCTATCCTCATCTATGGTAAATACCAAATCAATCTAGGGAAACCACAACTTCCCTCAAGATTGGGAATATATCCATAAATATATCCTCCACAGATATGATGACAATCGATCTCAAATACTCCAAGAGTACTTGATTCCTCAAATCCATGAACAACTAAATCGTCGATAAGTCTAATAACATTATCAACATCTCCTAAAATTCATACCAAGTATGAAATATCATCTTCTACACACCTGTATCCCTTTTACTCTAAGCTACATATAGCTCAATTATCACACCGACAATGATAATTGTATGACACTAAGTCACTACAATATCAAACCTCCAATCGTAGATCAACCTTAGGGTATACACAGGTGTCATTTAGCTGATCTAAACAAATCATCTATCCCTAACGAAGGATACTCATTCACCGCAACTACAGCATTCTAGCAAACAAAGAGTTACAAGTCTTCTCAAGAAGAAACACTGAGGCAGATAAATCTCCCATAGTGTTTAGTAACACTGATACCCATAAAATCATCTCCTGGTATGAGGTCCCTAATATCAGGACTATTCCCGAAATCACCTCAATCGCATATTCCACTTGCCCATGCAGTGACAAGCTCGAGAGTTCATCCGTAACTACATCCGCATACTCTCGGATTATACGTACATCCGAGAGTCCTAGTATACCAACGCTCCAACTATCCAACTATCCGTAAGGATATGTCTATAGTGGAGGTATGTCTAGCAAAGGCTAAGGGTATCCCTTGACTTCTTGGTTGTTGATCACATCTCACCAGATGGTAGAGAAAAATCACCAACCCACAAGTCGATAGGAACCCCTCTAATCCTATATAAGAACATTCTAAACCAAGATACCTATAACTACCAGTATCTCTCGATATATTCGCAAATAGAATAATCTAAAGTAATACCCCGAAGGACTGATCCTTCGGTCTTCAATACTTCTTCTCGAGTAATTATGTAAACTTGTCCAACATCTGTTCTGGACGGCCGAGCTCATGTAGATGCAAAAGACTATCATGGAGGAACTGAAATCAACTGCTGAAAATGAGGTACAATCTGAAACAACTGCAACGGAGATGGTAAACACTGTTGTACTGGCAAAAGATACACATCCGACTGTATAATACTGAAGAACTGTAAACATCATAGCACGCTCCATCTCTGTGAAAGGTATAGCTGCAACTGGAGAATACTGCATAGACACGACTATCGTCGTAAAATCTCTCTCCTCTGAACAAAGCATAATCCCGCCTGGGAAAGTAACTGTTGCTGTCGTCTGGGAAGGTAACTGCTGCTGTCGTCTGGGAAGGTAACTGCTGCTGTCGTCTGGAAAGGTAACAGTTGTTGTCTGAATGTCTGAATCTTCTGAGATGTCTTCGGTTGATACTGCTAAGTAACTTACTTCTTCCGAATGAAAGTATCAAAGAACTTCAACTATATCTGGGGTAGTAGATCACTGCTGATGTGATAACCTAATCTTCTATAATGATCTCGGCTTCCGAGGTTGTGGATCGTCCGCTCGAAAGCATCATCCATAGTCTTCAACTGAGTCTTCAAAGTACATATTCTCCTCGTAGGTACTAGCTGCTTATAGTAGAAACATATACAATGGTCCATCGGATAATCTGACTCTGTGTCTCGTCGTAACCCGCACTGCACACACATAATCTCCTTTCGGAGTCTTTCCTCTGAGTTCGCTGATAAACATGAGAAGCTGCTGACAATCTGCAATCGGCCTTCTATGATCAGAAAACTCTCCAATAGTCGCTCGTGACTCACGAGTCACGACTTTAATCTTGCTCCTTTTGTCAAACATTCGGAGACTTTCAATTCCAATAATTTGACTTGCAATATCTGCTTATCAAATCTCCAATTCTTAAAACACTTACTACGGAGTCATTTCTATACATATGACTCGGTCTAAAGACTTCCGGTAGGATCTGGTAGGAGATCCAAACATCCCGATAAAGATGTCAACCGATAACCTGTGGGTGGCCAAACCAACCCCGTCACATTCTCGAGCTATTAGGGGGGTCGTAACCCTCGCGAGTCTAACGACTCTGCATGGTACTTTCGTCACCAGACGATCACCCAACCTGAAGCTCAAGAATTCCCTGACGATGAGTCAAAAAAATGACATGGGAAAATACTATCTCACAACATCACTGAACTGTGACTAAGTGATACATTATTTCCCGTAGGTTATTTCCTATATCTTACACCAAGTCAGCTAAATCCATAATGGTATCACTAACTTAGCTTCTTCTGTATAACACGAGTTAAGTACTCAAAAGTACCCTCAACGTTATACAACCTAGAACGACCATCTCAGAGATCAAAATCTCTATGAATATCTCCACTAATTTTCCACTATCTGCATCCGCAATAGTATACTCGCGTAGTTCATTACCCCATAGGTAATGATCTGACTAACATAATTAGTGAAAATCTTAGGACCGTAATCCTTGATCTCCACAAGAGATGTGACTACCAAACTCACCTTTCCGGCTTCCGACTTATCGATCGGCTTTTAAAGGTAATTACCTTTTCGATAGCAGGTACATATCTAATAACCTCAACATATCGTTCCCGTGGTCAAACTAAAACCACAGTTACGTATAATAACCAATATCCTACAAGTCATACACTGTTATAAGCAACTAAATGTATAGCCAACAGAAGGATATGTAATAACAGTTAACATACCTTAATCCTTGTAGCTCGGAGATGTCCGCAACAGCCAGATCCCAGAACTCACAAAACCAAGACCGAGTAAAGCAAAACTCGATGTCCGAACGAAATCAAATCCGAAAATGGACTTCGCAACCTAGGGCTCTGATACCAATAAAATTGTCACGCCCCGAGAGTATGCCGTGCCGAAAAGCAAACGGACGGCACCTCCCCTGTACGTGGCAACATATCGGGTTAATACAAGGCTCGTAGGCCCACAACAATAATATGATATACGCAGATATCAACATATCAAAACACACTAAACACAGCGGAAACATACAACAGATAAAACAATATACAATGACTCAACTGTGCACTCCGGAGTGACTTGACACAACAAAAAACATCATAGAAGCCACATCGAAAGCCAAATACATACAACACGTCCGTATATCACAGATACGGAAACAATACAAGCTAAAACCACAAAACGACAATCCACACAAATACAACAGTGCGGATTAAATATCCATCCGTCCGGTGTGAGATGGGATCGGTGTGAGCTTGAGCGTCCAAGGAATCTTCTACCTGTTACCTGGGCGAAATGGAAGCCCAGGGTCCCGGGGTGGTGAGTATAAACTCAGGGGTAATATATAGAAAGTGCATGAACAACATATGTAAGGATAGATCTACAAGTATACATGTGAAGATCTACAAGTATACAACATGAGTCCAATAGACATACAGTCATATCCCAATCTAATAACAAGTAACTACAGTAAAGTCATACTCAAGGTATATACTAAACTGATCAACTGAACATAAAGTAATGTACCAACGTACCTGGATGCAGAATGTCATATGCTAGATCATCCTGAACAGGTATACAATAACATAACCATATAACGTACCAGGTCAATCCCATACCTGACCAATACTCAGACATATGAACAGTATATGATCATCTGAAATAATAACCCGGTCCATACCACAAAATGACATGATGCTAATCAAATGCATACAATAGTCTGAATCAACGCATGTATCATGCTCAACACATGGCAGTATATAAAATGCAAATAACATGTATCATGATGTACAAGCATGTGCAGCAATCATAGCTCAATCAAATGCAGCATCTCACAGGCATATGTAAAACATATATCAAATACATGCATACATATATATCAGCAATGCATATGCATGGTCACTGTCTGCGGACCCGTCCAACCACGACCCCAGAGTGGCCAGGGTGGCACGACAAATGACAACTAGCCCGACTCCAGCTGCCACCACTCTCGAGTGACCGAGTTGGGTAGTATGACTGAGTAGCATATAAGCGTAAAAAGCTAACTACTCCTAGGGGCCCCTGCTGCAAGCCACGCTGTCCCTACCCATGAGTAGACAAACGCCGCTGACAGACAATCGCATCACATAACCACCGTCTATAGTGGGCGAGTGCTAACACCACTGCCGTGGCGGTCGCATCTCCAGCTACCACCATCCATAGTGGCCGAGCGCTGCACATCCAATGCTCTGCCCTCAACCCTGCTACCACTACCCCGAGTGGCCGGGGAGGCAGGATGACTGACGACCCGTCTCATCCACAAGGGAGACTCGATCAACAGCATGCATGCAATGTAATGATGCATAGCTCCATACATGTATCCTCGCCACACTCCCTATCCCACGGGGAGTCCTGGTCAACCAAAAGTCAACTATGCAAGGACTACAATCCACAAGACTCTCTCTATCGTACAAAGAGTCATACTCATCTAACAGTCAACCACGCTAAGACCTCTAGTCATTAGCGAGATACAATCGACCGTCCATATAACCATACACAGGCACACAATCCATAATGAATATACCATCACGCTAGGACCTCTAGTCCATAGTCACATACTGACAATCATACCCTTATCTATACACAGACAACTAGATCCATCATAAATGCACCACTAATACGGATATGATATAACAATTGACTCCATAATCCAAATCATCACCTAACTCTAGTGATGTAATACAGTAACCCAATCTGAAGTCACAAAGATAACCCTAACCACATGTACTTACTGAACATCTATCAGCTAATACATAATAGGGTTTATAGTTTCTATCCGAGCTAGATAATCAATGAGTAATAGAGTATATATCTCAAAGGTCAAGGCAGTACAAGCATGTGATTAAATGAGAGTGGATCTAAGGTAAACAAGAATAACATATATCCAATATCATGCACTGGAATTGATCAAAACTACCGGACCAGGTAGATATTACCCACCTGATACGAAGCTCGAAATAATCCGTGCTATCCATATCCACGTTCATGTATCCATCACCATCAACGTCCTGTAACCATAATAACAAATTAGGGTTAAGCACAAGCCTCTAATTATATGAACAAAATACTAATTTGTTCTATATTCGCATCCTTCCCTCGTCTACGAGTAAGAAACCCGATTATCCCAATCAATAACACTACTATATCAATGATCACGAATAAACATGATGGTTATGCAACTAAGGCTTACCTCTTCCACTTCAAACCGCCAACACTTATCGGCGTCACGCCATTGTGGTTAATTAGTTGTAAATCAAGATAATCAAATCCATATCCCAATCCACAACTAATAATCCCCAATCAACTGCATAATATCCATATCAACTCAAAATTAAGCTGTAATACAGCATACCTCACAATGGTAACTCACCTAGTGCAGCTTCAATCAGTGCCCCAAATATAGCTATTAGATCCACGGCTCAACAACTTATTGAAACATCTAAACCATCGTTCACAGCACAATCACCATCCTGCATCTTCATTACAGCATCCCAAACAACACCTAAACCATCAATACCATAGGCCTAAACACACCACGGGAATACATCAATTATCAACTGAGAAGCAAAGGTTGGATCGAGCTTACCTTCCCTAAATCTTCACCGGCAGTCACCCCTCCTTTAACCTCTGTTCACCGGAGGAATTCAACGACGCCAATCCCCTCTTCCCAACTGCTCGCTCGCTCAATGGCCAAAACTCACCGATCAGATCATCTCTGGCAGTGATCGGAATGGCAGCTCCCCAATCCAGCCGATTGAAGCCGCTGCCGATCCAAACTCCACAAACTCTGTCCAAAACCACCGATTGAAGCTAAAACGAAGAAATCCATAGCTAGAACCTAGATCTCATCTCAAAATAAGAAGGAGATCAGCTCTTACTCACGATGCCAATGGAGCCGATCCGGCGTCCTCATCCGGATCGGGCAGAGCTCTGGCAAGGAGACGGCGACAATGGCGATTGAGCTCGATGGCTACCGATGTTGTTCATGGTGGTGGGAGGCAAATCGATTAGCGAACTAGAGTTGGTGAGCAAGGGCGGCAGCGATGGGCTCGTTATGCGAGACCCGATCGAATCGCTACTAACCCCCAGCTCCCAGCGATGACTCTTCACCGGAATCGAGCTCGGAAACCCGTAATCGGAGATCCCCTCCGGCGACAATCGGCATGGCGGCTCCCAAATCCGGCAATTTGAACCTCCTGCCGATGCTTAGCCACCGGTGAGAGTTCTCAACCTGTCGGCCTCGACCGGCGACCCTCCCTCGGTGACCTCCCTCTCGGCCGGCGGCGGCTTCGCGTCGGCGATGGCGGCTGAATGCGGAGATCGCGATGTGTATGTCGCGATCAGTGCTTTTAAACGCCGTTCGTCCCATTTGGTTAACCCAGCCCAAACTAAACCGTTTCAACCCAATTCAAATCCAACTTCAGTTCAAGCCAACCCAAGCTCAATCCAATTGATTCAGCCCAACCGATTCAGCCAATTTCAAGCCCAACAATTTAATCCACTAATTAAACTCAATTAACCCACTAATTAAATTCAATTAATTAAAGGGTTAATCCATATAATAATTTTTTTTTTTTTTTTTTTTTTTTGTATTTTACAAAAGCTCTCGCTAGAAGGGCCTTAGTGAAAGGGTCTACCAGGTCATCCTCTGATGCAATCTAGGCAACAACAACTTCTACCTCCTTTACGATTTCTCGTATCAGGTGGTACTTGCGCTCTATGTGTTTACTAGCCTTATGGGCTCGTGGTTCCTTCGAGTTTGCAACTGCACCACTATTATCACAATAAATTGTGATAGTTCTAGGCAAACTAGGAATCACATCTAAGTCCATCAGGAAGTTCCTGAGCCATACAGCTTCTTTGGCCGCCTCATAGGCTGCCACATACTCAGCTTCCATGGTGGAGTCCGCCACGCATTTCTGCTGGGCACTCCTCCATACAATGGCTCCACCTCCCAAAGTAAACACAAACCCTGAGGTAGACTTACTATTATCCCTATCAGATTGGAAATCAGAATCCGTGTAACCCATAGGGAGTAATTGGTCTGCCCGGTAAACTAGCATATAATCCCTAGTCCTTCTCAGGCACTACAATATATGTTTTTACCGCAGTCCAATGTCCCTGTCCTAGATTACTCTGATATCTGCTAACCATGCCCACGGCAAAGCAGATATCTTGTCTCGTACATAGCATACATGAGGCTTCCTCTTAGAAGCATAAGGAACGCCTCCGGCTCCTTTATCACCTCGGATGATCTAGGACACATCTCCTTAGATAAAGTAACTCCATACGAAAAGTAGAAAACCCTTCTTGGAGTTCGCATGCTAAAAGCGATCCAAAATCATGTCTATGTATGAAGCTTGGGATAAAGCACAACCTTGATCCCAAGGTTGTGACCCACTTCTCTCAAGTCCTTCTTTGGACAACCATACCCCTACGTCTGATAACACTCTGATATTGTTGCCAACTACCAAAATGTCATCTACGTATAGTACAAGAAATACCAATACGTTTCCGTCACATCTATTGTATACACAAGACTCATCTGGACTTTGAATAAATCCATAAGTCTGGATTTACCTCATCAAAGCGGATGTTCCAAGACCTCAAAGCTTGCTTCAGTCCATCAGCGGACCGATTAAGCTTACATACAATACACTCTTTGCCTTTAGCAATGAATCCCTCTGGTCGCTTCATGTAGATGGATTCCTCAAGACTTCCACTAAGGAATGCTGTCTTGATATCCATCTGTCACACCTCATAATCCATATGAGTTGCTATGCATAAGAGCTCCCAGACCTGTCTTGAATCCATAGATTCAATCTCAGTATTCATTGCACTTTGCAAAGATGTTGTATTTATATCTTGGATTGCCTTGTCGTATGTCTAGGGATCAGGTTCATGTTTGCTAGGGACCAAATCAGAAGATTTGTCCAAAAACATGAATCTAAGAGGTTGTCTAACAACCCTCCCACTACGACGAGGTATCTTCTGTGTATCCTCTGTGACACGCGGTGTAGTGACATGTGGTATGTCCTCTTATCTGCAGTGGTACTAAAGTGACTTCCCTTTTTAACTCCTCCAGAACAATTTTACCTTTGGGCTTGTGGCTTAACACATAGTCTTCCTCTAGAAATCTGGCATTCGTGTTAACGATCACCCTCTGATCTCTAGGACTATAAAACAAGTCATAATAACTCATCATCGATCTAACCATCTCCATAAGAGTCCTATTCCTTCGCTCTGCTACACCGTTCTGCTTGGGTGTGCCAGGTGCAGTCAATTGGGATTGAATCCCAACCTCTGATAAGTAGTTCCTAAACTCTCCCAAGAGGTTGTCACCACCATGATCAGATCGTAGTGTCATCCACATCTTGAATAATCATCTACAAAAGAGACGAAATATTCAAGATTACCTCTTGCCTAGATAGCCATAGGACCACACAAATCAGAATGAACCATTTCTAACACATCTTTGGCTCTATACCCCTTGGCCTTAAAAAGGCCTCTTGGTCATCTTACCCTCCAAGCAAGATTCGCAGGTTGAGAGATCCTCCACTACTAATGAACCCAAAGGTCCATCAGCTATCAACCTTTGAATTCTGCTTAGGTTAATGTGACCAAGCCTAAGAAGCCAAAGATATGTTTGGTTCATCTTCGAAGGTTCTTTTCTCCTTTTTGGAATTAGAAGTTGAGTTATTAACTTCAATTTGCATCGTGGGAGGTTTTGTATACAAATTTCCTTTCAATGTACCTGAACAGATATTCTCCCTATTCCTTTTTATAACAACTCTGTCATTAAAAAAAATAGAATATCCATCCATAATAATTTAGAAACTGAAACTAAATTCTTTCTAAATAAAGATACATAAAGGGAATTTTCCAGAACCTAAGTTTTATTTTTCTCAAGAGATAAATAAAACTTCTCCCACTGCAATAGCCGCCACCTTCATGGCATTGCCCAAAATGGTAATCTCCCCTTTAGCTAGTCGTTGGGTTTCCTAAAACCCCTGCAAAGTGTTGCAGACATGATTAGTGGCTCTCATATCTACACACCAGGTGCCGGTAGATAACACCGCTAATCATGTTTCAACGACTAGTTCAAAGGATATACCTTTGTTCTGTTTTGGATTGGGACAGTCCTTCTTCCAATGTCCATCCTTCTTGCAAGTGAAGTACTTGCCTTTCGGCTTCTTCACTCTTCCCTGAGATCCTCCCACCATCTTTGCTTCACCTTGTTTCTTCTTCTTCTTGCCTTTCGGCTTAGAAGTAGAAACTCTTTTGAGCAATGATGGCATGAGGACACTCTTCGAAGAGTGCATACTAGCAGATAAGACAATATTTGGATTCATTTCCAATCAATATAATTTGGGTACAATAAGTTTATTTCCTTTAGTATCAAAATAAGTGGACTGAAAGTCAATTTTGAAAATCCTAAGAATCACATTATACTTGGTACTCATCTCTTTGATTTACCAATGGGCGAGATTTATAGATTAAATCATTGATGGTTTTGCCCAGAAGCTCTGATACCAATTTAAGGGATTTCCCTTGTCGAGTCCGTGAGGGGAAACTTCGCTTCCCCTTCGCCTCGGTTGCTTGACCATGGTGATCCCTTCAATGTCCCCGGATTAAAAGCATGTACTAAATAATAACTGAGGTCCGATTCGATTATGTAGTCAGCAATAAATCGAATCACCTCTGTGTCGGTCCTGCTCAATACACACAAAGTGCACTAGTGTGATTCTATGGTCAAGACAAACCAATACCAAATCACACTACAACCATTCTGATGGTTTGTTCAAAGCCATCTCGGTTGTGAGCCTTTACTTATACTTTACAAGGAGCCGATAACATGATCTCCCGTGTGACACCACACACCATGTTATCTACAATGTAACGTATTAGACAATATGCATAAATATATGCAAACAATGATCATGTGATTCTTATTTCAAAATAAAGATGTTCATACAAAAGAGCTAGGCTTTCAGTATACATCCCAACAATTGAAGGGATCACCATGGTCAAGCAACCGAGGCGAAGGGGAAGCGAAGTTTCCCCTCACGGACTCGACAAGGGAAATCCCTTAAATTGGTATCAGAGCTTCCGGGCAAAACCATCAATTGGTATCAGAGCCAAGGTTTCCGGTTTTGTGTGTTTAGGATTCGGTTAATTTTTATGCACTTTTTCATATATTATATGTGCTGGATAATAGTAGGATATGCGTAGTTTAACTCTTTGGTTGCAGGCATAAGATCCGACTATTATGGCCATATGTGTGTATGTGATTGTATGTGTGTAAATGTTTATTTTGTTGAATCCTCGGGGTTGACGAGGCTAGTATTTAGTTTTTGTAAATTAAATACGGCATTGTTTAGCCGCTCTTTATTTTAATTTACTTTCGATCTAGATTTCATGTACACTCCCTCGTGGAGTATAGGATCGATGGATGTAAATTAAAATAGGATTTAGTCACGGCTCGGATCTCCAGATGGCTCGTACATGGCGTAGGAGGAGCGGACGAGATGGCGATGCGACAGGAGTCATATTGAAGACAAAAGCCATAATAGTTGGAAAATAATTTATTTTTCATATTTATTGCTTTTTGTTTGATATGCATGTCGTAGGCTAGGAAAATTCCTCAATTTCAAATTACTAAGTGGGAGAGGGATATTTTTATAAATTCCCACGGCCTCCATTACGATTTGACAAGTGATGCAAACAAACTTGCGCGTCGGCTCTGAGTGCCTTCCTCCCCATCGGATGAGTTTGTTTGCGGATCACAAGGTCGAATATAGTTATAGGAAATTATCAAGGAGCGTGTGTACTTGCCCATCGCAAGGCACATAACCCGAGATAATTACCTTGGTACCGAGTAATGGTAAACACTTAGATACAAATATAAGCATCCTCCCCATCGGAGTCACTGCTTTTATTTGTAGGGTCGAAGAGAAACCAACTATTAATTTTACTTGTCAAAAGTTAGGTTGACAAGATAATAAAATTAATGGGTTAAACCTCCTCTTACAAATGTAGAATTAGTATACGTCCACACTATCGTGGCATGCAATATTCTCGGTGTTTGAGGTGTTGGTTGATTTCAAAATTTTATTGTTTGAGGAATCAATAATTTTTATTTAAATCTACAGTAATAATAAGCATGTTGTGTGTGCTTGAAAATTTCTCATTTTCAATTTACTAAGTGGGAGAGGGATATTTTAATTAATTCCCGCGGCCTCCATTACAATTTGACATGTGATGCAACAAACTTGCGCGTCGGCTCTGAGTGCCTTCCTCCCCATCGGATGAGTTTGTTTGTGGATCACTAGGTCAAATAATGGTTATAGGAAATTATTTAGGAGCGTGTGTACTTCCCCATCGGTAAGGCACATAATCCGAAATAATTCCCTTAGTACCGTGTAATGGTGCACACTTAGATGCAAATAAAAAGTAGTTTTATTTGTAGGGCCAAAGAGGAACCAACTATTAATTTTATTTGTCAAAAAGTAAGGTTGACAAGATAATAAAATTAATGGGTTAAACCTCCTCTTACAAATGTAGAATTCGTATACGTCCACACTATCGTGGCATGCAATATTCTCGGTGTTTGAGGTGTTGGTTGATTTCAAAATTTTATTGTTTGAGGAATCAATAATTTTTATTTAAATCTACAGTAATAATAAGCATGTTGTGTGTGCTTGAAAATTCCTCATTTTCAATTTACTAAGTGGGAGAGGGATATTTTAATTAATTCCCACGGCCTCCATTACAATTTGACATGTGATGCAACAAACTTGCGCGTCGGCTCTGATACCAATTGATGGTTTTGCCCGGAAGCTCTGATACCAATTTAAGGGATTTCCCTTGTCGAGTCCGTGAGGGGAAACTTCGCTTCCCCTTCGCCTCGGTTGCTTGACCATGGTGATCCCTTCAATGTCCCCGGATTAAAAATTTAATCCTAGACAAAAGGGATTCCCAAAGCAACCAAGTCATCGTCGTGCTATTCGTTTAGAGAGGTCACTTGAACAAACTAGTTGTTCAAGCGACCATTCTCTATTCTACGAGTAGCAGCGGAATAGACGATGTCCGGATTACCGGTTTTTGTGTTTATACTCGGGATCCAAGTATTATTTAGCCTATTTACAGAAATATAACATGCTTATATTTTGAAAAACAAACACAAGCAATGAATAAAAGAGATAGAAGAATAGTTATACCTCTTGGTCTTCTAATGTATGACCCTCCTCCTTTTGGACGTCGTGTGGGCGACGATCCACCAAAAGTCGAAGCTCCTAGATCGCAAAACTTCCTTCCTTGCTTTTCCCAAACAAGAGGAAGAAGAGAAACAATGTTTTTCTCCTTCAAAAACTCAACCAACAAAGAACTATAGAAGTTCTTGCCGCCGGCCAACTAGAAGGAGAAGAAGATGATGGAAAACTACCAAGACACCAAGGGAAACCCTATAACAACCTAAGGGTACTAGAACTAATCCTAGGTTAAAGACATTATCTACCTACGGATGACCTTTTTACCCAAAGTACAATCAGGTTGTCATCCGGACCTTACTATTTGCACTTAACTTAAACAAATTCTAAGTTATTTACATCATCTATATGTATAACTCCTAATCATGATAAAATAAACATGATATCAACAATGGAGTTAATAGCCGACGGTAGAAGATCAAGCATACGATAAAAAGAACATGGTCAAGGTAATATGAACACCTAACATGCTCATATCAATGACTAAATCTGAATGAAAAACAACTACCCGGACCAGGTAGGAAATTACCCACCTGCTATGTAGACTATGTCGATAGTCTTCACGTCCATGAACCTATCTTGAATCAAGGTCCTGAAATCAACATCCTGCAAACGAAACATATAAACATAACTAAATGCTAGCATAACCCTAATTGTAGAATATTTCCCTAAATCACATTTTAACCCTTGATTAGTCAATTCAATCATGTAATAGTGTAATCCTCTACACTTCATTTACTAATCATATATGATCTATGATTACTTCACAAATAATACCACTGTGACATATGACATCGAATCAATAACCATATCTAAATTTGGCTTACCTTACAATTTCTTCAATCACCCAGCTCATCAATCCTTCTTGATCCACATTTGAAATATTAAATCTGTAACAATCATAACAACTTAGCAACCATCCCCAATTCATCAATTACTGATCAATTCTACTATTAATCCCAAAAATCAATTTACTGTATCTTTACCTTCATTGTCTTCCCAGTCGAAAAAATGTAAGTGTCAATACAGAACAATTTTTGTATGCCCTGCAAGAACATAAGCTCGTGTCAGGGGGCAACTTCCTATACTCGCACCCGTTCCAACTTAGTAGCAACAGCAAGGTACTGTTCATCATCTCCTCTGCTCACCGGCTCCGGATCCCTGCCCACATCGACCAATGAAGCTCAGAATGGAAAGTCCACAGCTTGGTATAGATCTCGTCCAGAATCAAGGAGAAGGTAAAGCGCTTACCTATCTCCGGCAAAGCAATCCTCAAAAAAAAAACAAACCCGGTAGCCTCCCCCCGTCACGGATGCAGAATCCCGACGACAGTCGGCTAGGGTAGCTAACTTGTGCTCGTAGAAGGCCTCACCTGATTGCTCGGTCAGCGTTCTATCCGCCAGTCGGACCTCTCATCGGAAGAAGCTGTCGGTGGTCGCTGGATCACAGAGAAGCAAGGGTGTCGGCTTCCTTCCGGTCGAATCTCCCTCTAGAACGAGGTGTCGGCAGCGAGCAAGGGAACAGCGAGTGTGGCAGAGAGAGAGAGCTTGGAGGTGTCATCCGCGAGAGGAGGAAGGGAAGAGCTCGGCGTGAGGAAGATGCGAAGGGGAGGAGCTCGTGATGCCAGCCTCTTCAACTCGCGACGGCGATGCGTTAGGGCACGGCGAGCTCGATAACAGTGTTGGAGCAGCGTATGTTGGAGAGAGAGGGGACGGTGACAAGGCGCGGCGAGCGACGGCGAGCGGCACAGCATGCGACGGCGAGCGGCGGCGCGTGGAGGCGGAGATGTGGAAAGGGTCGCGAATGGGAAGAAACGGCCGATTGGGAAACGGAAAAATATAATAGGTTTTTAATTAAACCTATTAATTCCTAATAGATAGTCTAAACAGGCTTACAAAAGCCTATCCGCTTTATCCCCATAAAATGTCCATAAGACCTCCGTTTAAATCCAGAAAAATTTCTAAAAATTCCCAAAAATTCTATAAGATAATTTCTTAATTAACAAGGGTATTTTCTATTATATATATATATATATATATATATATATATATATATATATATATATATATTTTCCAGTATTTTACAAGGAAAGTGGGCGGCAAGGTGATTGTTCTCCCTAGGTTTTTGGCCGGCGCCCCTCTTCTTCTCCTACTCCCTTTGCCGATTCTCTTCTTCCTCCTCTCTTGCTCCTTGGTGGCCGGCGGCTCTCCAACTATTGGTGGCCGGTGCTTCTCCAACATCTAGGTGGCCGGCGGCAATTATACAACTAGTTGGTCGGAGCTCATCCAATCGTTCCTTGGCCGGCGGTTGCATCAAACTCTCTTGTTTGGTGGCCGGTTCTAGAAAGGAAAGGTTTTGTTGGTTCTTCTCTTTGTTCGCAGTGGACAACGAAGAGAAGAACGCGATCTAGAAGGCTTCTACTCGTGGAGGATCTTCGTCCACACGTCGTCCACGAGAAGGATAGGACATACGGTAGAAGATCGTAAGGTATAAAGTTTTATAACTTTAATTTCAGATCTGAGCATGTTCTTATATATGATGATTATGCATGTGTGTGTATGAATATATATTGTATAATCATGGACCCCGAAGACAAACACAAAAACCGGCGATCCGTCCGTCGTCTATTCCGCGGCTAACCAACTAGAAGAGTTGTGTTGCTTGAACAACTAGTTTGTTCAAGCGACCACTCGAGTTGTTAGCACGACGACTAAATGGTTATGCCGAGGAAGCTCATCCCATCCGGATTAATCCTTTCATTAGTGAAAATTTTAATCCGGGGACATGGGAGCCAATGAGCCTCCGAAGCGACTTCCAACAAAAAATTCCATAGGGTATTCTCCTGATTACCCAACATTATTTTATTAATATTTTTTTTTTCCGGTATTTTACATGTAAATTCTCCGCTTTTTTTGGATCGAGTAGAAAACATATTTTTTTTTCTCTTTTAAACAAGATCGATCAAAATACTAAGTCTATTTTTAGGAATTTAGCGAAGAAAAAACCAAAAACGGAATTCAAAATTGACGATTTTGAGAAAGAAAAGATGAAGAAAACTCTGAAGGCTCTCGATGAAAACGAGAAGAAGAGAGAAGAAGAAAATGAACGAATGGCAATAGCAGAAATTTGGGATAGCGTTATATTTACTCTAGCAATAAGAAGTTTGATACTTTTGATCCACGCTTTTCTTAGAAAAAACATTATATTGCCTTCATTGATAATAGCTAAAAATGTTTCACGTATGTTATTATTCCAATACCCCGATTGGTATGAGGATTTTAAGGACTGGAAGAGTGAAATGCATGTTAAATGTACGTATAATGGTATTCCACTATCAGAAACAGAATTTCCTCAAGATTGGTTAATAGATGGTCTTCAGGTAAAAATTCTATTTCCTTTCCGTTTAAAACCTTGGCGAAGATCTAAACTACGATCTCATCATGGAGATCCAATGAAAAAAAAAGTAAAACAAGAAAATTCTAGTTTTTTAACAGTTTGAGAGCGGAAACAGAACTTCCTTTTGGTCCTGCCCGAACCCTACCTTCTTTTTTTGAACCCATATATAAAGAACTCAAAAAAAATATTCGAAAAGTGAAAAAGAATTATTTTCTACCTCTAAAAGTCAAAGTTTCAAAACCATGGGTTATCAAAATTTTTCCAGTTCTAAAACGAATAATGAATAAACTTGAAAAAGTAAACCCAATTTATTTATTTGAATTCAAGAAGGTGAAAGTATATGAACCAAATGAAAATGCAAAAGATTCAAAAGATAATAATAAGATTATTCCTGAATCGACCATGCAAATTCAATCTATGAATTGGACAAATTTTTTATTCATAGAAAATGAAATGAAAGATCTTGCTGAAAAGAGAATCATAATCAGGAATCAAATAGAAGAAATCGCAAAAGAAAAGAAAAAAATAGTTCCAGCCTATGATGATAAAAGACCAGAATTAAAGAAAGATATTTGGCGGTGTCACGCCCCGAGAGTATGCCGTGCCGAAAAGCAAACGGACGGCATCTCCCCTGTACGTGGCAACATATCGGGTTAATACAAGGCCCGTAGGCCCACAACAACAATATGATATACGCAGATATCATCATATCAAACATAATAAACACAGCGGAAACAATACAACAGATAAAACACTACATAATGACCCAACTGTGCACTCCGGAGTGACTTGACACAACAAGAAACATAATAGAAGTCACATCGAAAGTCAAATACATACAACACGTCCGTATATCACAGATACGGAAATAATACATGTTAAAACCATAAAACGACAATCCGTAGAAATACAACAATACGGAAAACATGTCCATTCGTCCGGTGTGAGATGGGATCAGCTGGCGGAGCTCCGAACGTCCAAAGAGTCTTCTACCTGTTATCTGGGCGACAGGAAGCCCAGGGTCCAGGGGTGGTGAGTATAAACTCAGGGGTAATATATAGAAGTGCATGAACAACATATAAGGATAGATCTACAAGTATACATGTGAAGATCTACAGGTATACAGCATGAGTCCAATAGACATACAGTCCTAAGCATAGTAATCAATAACCACAGATATGTCCTACTCATAGCATAAACTGAACTGATCAACTGACATAAAGTAATGTACGTACCTGACGGTCTGTCCTCCATATGATAGATCATCCTGAACAGGTATACTATAATATAACCATATAACGTACCAGGTCAATCCCATACCTGACCAATACTCAGACATATGAACAGTATATGATCACCTGTATAATAACTCGGTCCGTACCACACAATGACATGATGCTAATCAAATGCATATAACAGTCTGAATCAACGCATGTATCATGCTCAACATATAGCAGTAAATAAAATGCAGATGACATGTATCATGATGAACAACCATATGCAGCAATCATAGCTCAATCAAATGCAGCATCTCACAGGCATATGTAAACCATATATCAAATACATGCATACATATATATATCAGCAATGCATATGCATGGTCACTGTCTGCGGACCCGTCCAACCACGACCCCAGAGTGGCGTGTGGTGGCACGACAAATGACAACTAGCCCGACTCAGGTGCCACCACTCTCGAGTGGCCGAGGGTTGAGTAGTATGGTGAGTAGCGTATAAGCGTAAAAGCTAACTACTCCTAGGGGCCCTGCTGCCGAGCCACGCTGTCCCTACCCATGAGTAGACAAACGCCGCACACAGGACAACTGCACCTCACACAACCACCGTCTATAGTGGGCGAGTGCTAACACCACTCTGCACAGTGGCCAGGTGCGCATCTCCAGCTACCACCATCCATAGTGGCCGAGCGCGGCACATCCAATGCTCTGCCCTCAACCCTGCTACCACTACCCCGAGTGGCGGGAGCGGGATGTTGCGACTTGTCTCAATCCACAAGGGAGACCAGTCAGCGGCATGCATGCAATGTGATGATGCATAGCTCCATACATGTATCCTCGCGACACTCCTATCCCACGGGAGTCTGGTCAACTAAAAGTCAACTATGCAAGGACTAATCCATAAGACTCTCCCTCATCGCATAAAGAGTCATACTCATGGACGATCAACCAACCATGCTAAGACTTCTAGTCGATAGGCGATATACAATCGACCATCCATATAACCATACACAGGCATACAATCCCTAATGGATATACCATCACACTAGGACTTCTAGTCCCTGGTCACATACGGGCAACCATACCATTATCTATGCACAGACAACTAGATCCATCATAAATGCACCCCTAATACGGATATGATATAACAAACGACTCCATAATCCAAACCATCACCTAACCCTAGTGGTGTAATACAGTAAACCAATCTGAAGTCACAAGGATAACCCTAATCACATGTACTTACTGAACATCTATCAGCTAATACATAATAGGGTTTATAGTTCCTATCCGAGCTAGATAATCAATGAAATACCAGAGTTTATATCTCAAAGGTCAAGGCAGTACAAGCATATGATTAAACATGAGTGGATTTAAGGTAAACAGGTATAAGCATATATCCAAGATCATGCACAGGAATTTGATCAAAAACTACCGGACCAGGTAGATATTACCCACCTGATACGAAGCTCGAACTAATCCGTGCTATCCATCTCCACGTTCATGTATCCATCAACATCAACGTCCTGTAGCAATAGGATACAATTAAGTATCATCACATATCTAATGATCGAATTAAGGTAAAACATAACTCAGATCATCCTCTTCCTCTAATTGCAACTATACAACTATACCAGTTTTAAACACACTGCAAATCAAATCCCACATTCCATAATACCCATATTAAGTCTAGACAGTTATCATAGATTCAGCCCAATCAATCAATCATATAGATAACTCTTATATGATACAATTAGCTAAATCCAAATTGAAACTTACCGAATTGAGCTTTCTCTATACTGCTTCTTGACCCACTTAGCAACATCCAATCTGAACAATTTATCACATTTCATCATACCAATAATAAATCCATTGTGAAACTAGTATTCCAAAATCTACACTTACGGTGTAGTTCTCACACTACGCTATCTAGAAAACAAATCCACTGTCGATTTCCAACAATAAGATATCCAAATTTGTTGACCAATTCATGGATCTGCACCCCCCCAACCACTGTGAACCACAATGGTGGTATCAACTTTCGGTAGAATGCCTGAGTCGGATCAAAGGATCATCCGGGCGTGACGTCGCCGATCGAAATGCCTCACGGTTGTACGGCTGACATCCACCGGTTGCTCGGCGATGATCGGCAGAGAAGATAACCATCGGCGAGCGAGAGGGGTGGCTCGATGGCGCGGTGATCGTCCTATCTTGCGCCAAACAACTTCGGTGGGCTGCGGTGATCGTCCCTATGCCGGAACAACTCGATGGTGGCATAACTCCCGCTGCCGTCGAGGTCGGAGAGGAGAGGCGTCGACGATGGAGCACCGAGGAAGAAATGCGGGTCGAAAGAGGCGAAGCGAGGAAGAAGTGGAATCCCGATTGAAATCGAACCCTAAGCGCGATACGAATTGGCTTATTCTTGCTGCGGCGACAACCTCACCGGTTCGCTGACAGAATCGTCGAGATCCCCAAGCAAGAAACCCCTTGTTCCTCGATCGGAGATCGGCCCGAGATAAGGCGCCGTCGGTACGCGCCGGGCGCCGACGGCGGAGGTTGGCGCGATTGTGTGGAAGCCCGGAAGGCGAAGCGAAGGCGAAGGTGGATCGCGATGAAGATGGGACGATCGGCGTTGGCGGCTTTTTAAATGTCGTTCAACTGATCCGGTTAACCCGGTAACTTTAAGCCCAAATCTGTTTGGGTTCAGCTCAGCCGGTTTAATCCCTTGACCCAAGTCCAAGTCTAATCCGAGTTCAGTCCAAGCCCAATTCCAATTTAAGCCCGATTTCAGCCCAAGCCCAGTTTCAGCCCAAGCCCAATTTCAAATCAGGCCCAATTTCAGCCCAGACCCAGTTTCAGCCCAATTTCAAATCTGGTTCAAGCCCGATTTCAACCCAATAAGATAATTAACCCCATTAGCCCATTTAGCTAATTAAACCAATTAGTCTACTAATTAAACCCAATTAATTAAAGGGTTTAATCCATATAATTTTTTTTTTTTTTTTTTTCGTATTTTACATTCTCCCCCACTTATAAAAATTTGGTCCCCAAATTTCCGACTTATATACTTGTATGATATGTCAAAATAACCCTCTCAAGTATCCGGAGAAAAGTCACACCTCAAATGACTAAGTGGGGTACTGAGCTCGAATATTAAATCCCAGCTCCTATATATACGCTCTCAATCACCCTTTCAAAGTCTGAATAACACCTTCCTATTGATCATCTATCAAAAGATAGATAATCGTACCCGAGTGGAGCTCTATACCCATGACTTGTGAAAGACTTTGCTAGAATCGTAAGGTGAATCATGAATCACTATCAACAATGATACTCAAGGATACTCCATGGATATCATTCCGTCAAACGATCCAACGGAATCCATCTTACGGCTCGGAAGAAAATGAGCGGACCTAGCTAATCGATCATCGACTACCCAAATCCTATCAAGTCCTTTCCGAATTCTAGATAATCTTCCAACACAGTCTAACGTACTAGGCTCCCACTTCATCACGGTACATAACCCTACCGACCACAATATTCCACTTTTGCTTGTTGGCATACCCAACATCAAACTACGAAATCAACCGTGTCCCACATATCGTTCCACCAACCGGAACGTCTCAATACTCACTATTTTCGGATACACTCCGAATAAATCATCATTCTCGAATGAAGAGTCTTCCGAACAACTCTTCATAAATCGAAATACAACTCTATAGCCCACTATTCTCCTCGGAAGCAGAGAATTACTTTCTCATAAGAGAGACCATCTCTTTCAAAATTCATTATATCACCCAGAACTGAAAGTAACTGGAAGACTATAATGACTAATCTCGCTAGTTTCTCAACTAGCATACACATAATATATGTCTCATTTAACTGCATCGGAATCGCTCCAATCCCTGAAATGATGCCCCTGCGTACAATACCCTTCCATCCATATCGGACGGATTAACTAACACTGACGCGAAAGTCAGTCACCTTCTAGGCCACAAACCTAGCACACACTTCCGACCAGGTGATTCCCACCACCTTCTTGGTCCAACAAGTCGACGATATAGTATCGTTAGAACATGCTATTCTCATCTATGGTAAATACCAAATCAATCTAAAGAAACCACAACTTCCTTCAAGATTGGGAATATATCCATAAATATATCCTCCACAGATATGATGACAATCGATCTCAAATACTCCAAGAGTACTTGATTCCTCAAATCCATGAACGACTAAATCATCGATAAGTCTAACGACATTATCAACAACTCGCAAAATTCATACTAAGTATGAAATGTCGTCTTCCATACACTGCATCCTTTTACTCTAAGCTACTGGATAGCTTAATCATCACACCGACAATGATAATTGTATGACACTAAGTCACTACAATATCAAACCTCCAGTCGTAGGCCAACCCTAGGATATACACAGGTGTCATTTAGCTGATCTAACAATTCCTCTATCCACAATGAAGAATACTCATTCTCAACTACTGCATTCAAATCATCGATAATCGATGCATAACCTCAAAGATCTGTCTCTCTTTCAACAAAGAGTTACGAGTCTTCTCAAGAAGAAATACTAGGAAAGATAAATCTCCCATAGTGTTTAGCAATACTAATACCCGTAAAATCATCTCCCGGTATGAGGTCTCAATATCGGAACTATTTCCGAAATCACCCTCCAATCACATATTCCTACTTGCCCATGCAGTGGCAAGCCCGGGAGTTCATCCGAAACTATATCCGAATACTCTCAGATTATACGTACATCCGAGAGTCCTAGTATACCAACGCTCCAACAATCCAACTATCCGTAAGGATATATCTATAGTGGAGGTATGTCTAGCAAAGGCTAAGGGTATCCCTTGCCTTCTTGGTTGTTGATCAACCTCTCACCTGACGATAGAGACACCACCAACCCACAAGTCGATATATAGGAATCCTTCTAATCCTATATAAGAACGTTCAAGATAAAGATACCTGTAAACTACCAGTATCTCTCGATATATCCGCAAATAGTATAACCTAAAATAATACCCCGAAGGACCGATCCTTCGGTCTTCTATACTTCTTCTCGAGTAATTATGTAAACTTGTCCAACATACATTCGACGGGCCGA
Source organism: Wurfbainia villosa (assembly GCA_025175895.1). Taxonomy (NCBI): domain Eukaryota; kingdom Viridiplantae; phylum Streptophyta; class Magnoliopsida; order Zingiberales; family Zingiberaceae; genus Wurfbainia; species Wurfbainia villosa. The sequence continues at coordinate 94,861,375 of CM045986.1, forward strand.
GCTCATGTAGATGCAAAACTACTGAAGTCAACTGCTGAACTGAGATACAAACTGAAACAACCGCAATGGAGATGGTAAACACTGTTGTACTAGCAAAGGTACACATCCGGTTGAAAAATACTGAAGAACTGTCAACATCATACACGCTCCGACTCTGTGAAAGGTATAGCTGCAACTGGAGAATACTGCGTAGATACGACCATCATCGTAAAATCTCTCCTCTGAATAAAGCATAACCAAGTCTGGGAAAGTAACAGTTGTCGTCGTCTGGAAAGGTAACAGTTGTTGTCTGAATGTCTGAATCTTTGGAGATGTCTTCGGCTGATACTGCTGAGTAACTTACTTCTTCCGGATGAAAGTATCAAAGCACTCCAACTATATCTGGGGTAGTAGATCGCTGCTGATGTGATAACCTAATCTTCTGTAATAATCTCAACTTTCGAGGTTGTGGATCGTCCGCTCGAAAGCATCATCCATAGTCTTCAACTGAGTCTTCAAAATACGTACTCTTCTCGTAGATACCGGCTGCTTATAGTAGAAACAAATACAATGGTCCATCGGATAATCTGACTCTGCGTCTCGTCGTAACCCGCACTGCACACACATAATCTCCCTTCGGAGTCTTTCCTTTGAGTTCAGATAACGACAATCGCATAATCGGTCTTCTATGATCGGAAAACTCTCCAATAGTCACTCGTGACTCATTACTTTAATCTTGCTCCTTTTATCCAACATCCGGAGACTTCTGATTCCAATAATTTGACTTGCAATATCTGCTTATCAAATCTTTAACTCTTAATATATTTGCTACGGAGTCATTTCTATACAAATGACTCGGTCTAATGACTTCCGGTAGGATCTAGTAGGAGATCCAAACATCCTGATCAAGATGTCAACCGATAATCCGTGGGTGGCCAAAACCAACCCAATCACATTCTTGGGCTATTAACTGGTCGTAACTTTCGCAAGTCTAACGACTCTGCATAGTACTTCCATTACCAAACGATCACTCGACCTAAAGCCCAAGAATTCCCTGACAAGGAGTCAAGGAAGATGACGTGGGAAAATACTATCTCACAACATCACTGAACTGTGACTAAGTGATACGTTATTTCCCGTAAGTTATTTCCTATATCTTACACCAAGTACCGGCTAAATCCAGATAATGGTATTCAACTAATACTACTATCTTCGTATAACCCGAGTCAAGTACTCCAAAAGTACTTCCAATGTTATACAACCTAGAATGACCAATTCGGGATTAAAATCCTATGAATATCACCAAAATAATCCTCTACTATACGCATGGCAATAGTATACTCGCTTGTCCATTACCCCATGGGTAATGATCTGACTAACATAATTAGTAAAAATCTTAGGACCGAAATCCTTAATCTCCACAATAGATGTGACTACCTAATCCCTGCTTTCCGACTCGGTATCAGTCGGCTCTCAAAGGTAATTACCTTTTCGATAGCAGGTACATATCTAATAACCTCAACATGTCGTTCCCGTGGCCAACACAAACCACAGTTACGAATACTAACCAATACCCTACAAGTTATCTATGTTATAAGCAACTAAATGCATAGCCAACAGAAGGATATGTAATAACAGTTAACATACCTTAAACCTTGTAGCTCGGAGATGTCCGCAACAGCCAGATCCCAGAACTCACAAAATCAAAACCGAGTAAAGCAAAACTCGATGTCCGAACGAATAAAATCCGAAAATGGACTTCGCAACCTAGGGCTCTGATACCAATAAAATTGTCACGCCCCGAGAGTATGCCGTGCCGAAAAGCAAACGGACGGCATCTCCCCTGTACGTGGCAACATATCGGGTTAATACAAGGCCCGTAGGCCCACAACAACAATATGATATACGCAGATATCATCATATCAAACATAATAAACACAGCGGAAACAATACAACAGATAAAACAATACATAATGACCCAACTGTGCACTCCGGAGTGACTTGACACAACAAGAAACATAATAGAAGTCACATCGAAAGTCAAATACATACAACACGTCCGTATATCACAGATACGGAAATAATACATGTTAAAACCATAAAACGACAATCCGTAGAAATACAACAATACGGAAAACATGTCCATTCGTCCGGTGTGAGATGGGATCAGCTGGCGGAGCTCCGAACGTCCAAAGAGTCTTCTACCTGTTATCTGGGCGACAGGAAGCCCAGGGTCCAGGGGTGGTGAGTATAAACTCAGGGGTAATATATAGAAGTGCATGAACAACATATAAGGATAGATCTACAAGTATACATGTGAAGATCTACAGGTATACAGCATGAGTCCAATAGACATACAGTCCTAAGCATAGTAATCAATAACCACAGATATGTCCTACTCATAGCATAAACTGAACTGATCAACTGACATAAAGTAATGTACGTACCTGACGGTCTGTCCTCCATATGATAGATCATCCTGAACAGGTATACTATAATATAACCATATAACGTACCAGGTCAATCCCATACCTGACCAATACTCAGACATATGAACAGTATATGATCACCTGTATAATAACTCTGTACCACACAATGACATGATGCTAATCAAATGCATATAATGATGCGAATCAACGCATGTATCATGCTCAACATATAGCAGTAAATAAAATGCAGATGACATGTATCATGATGAACAACCATATGCAGCAATCATAGCTCAATCAAATGCAGCATCTCACAGGCATATGTAAAACATATATCAAATACATGCATACATATATATATCAGCAATGCATATGCATGGTCACTGTCTGCGGACCCGTCCAACCACGACCCGAGTGGCGGGTGGCACGACAAATGACAACTAGCCCGACTCACCGCCACCACTCTCGAGTGGCGATTAGGTAGTATGGTGAGTAGCGTATAAGCGTAAAAGCTAACTACTCCTAGGGGCCCTCGGCTGCAAGCCACGCTGTCCCTACCCATGAGTAGACAAGCGCGACACGGACAACCGCACCTCACACAACCACCGTCATAGTGGGCGAGTGCTAACACCACTCGCCGCGGTGGCGGTGCGCATCTCCGACTACCACCATCCATAGTGGCCGAGTCACGGCACATCCAATGCTACGCCCTCAACCTGCTACCACTACCCCGAGTGGCGGGAGGCGGGATGGTGACGACTTGTCTCAATCCACAAGGGAGACCCAGTCAACAGCATGCATGCAATGTGATGATGCATAGCTCCATACATGTATCCTCGCGACACTCCCTATCCCACGGGGAGTCCTGGTCAACTAAAAGTCAACTATGCAAGGACTACAATCCATAAGACTCTCCCTCTATCGCATAAAGAGTCATACTCATCGGACAGTCAACCATGCTAAGACTTCTAGTCAGTAGCGATATACAATCGACCATCCATATAACCATACACAGGCATACAATCCCTAATGGATATACCATCACACTAGGACTTCTTGTCCCTGGTCACATCCGGGAAACAATACCATTATCTAGGAACAGAAAACTAGATCCATAATAAATGCACCCATAATACGTATTTTATATAACAAACGACTCCATAATCCAAACCATCACCTAACCCTAGTGGTGTAATACAGTAAACCAATCTGAAGTCACAAGGATAACCCTAATCACATGTACTTACTGAACATCTATCAGCTAATACATAATAGGGTTTATAGTTCCTATCCGAGCTAGATAATCAATGAAATACCAGAGTTTATATCTCAAAGGTCAAGGCAGTACAAGCATATGATTAAACATGAGTGGATTTAAGGTAAGCGGTATAAGCATATATCCAAGATCATGCATGAATTTGATCAAAACTAGGACGGTAGATATTACCCACCTGATACGAAGCTCGAACTAATCCGTGCTATCCATCTCCACGTTCATGTATCCATCAACATCAACGTCCTGTAGCAATAGGATACAATTAAGTATCATCACATATCTAATGATCGAATTAAGGTAAAACATAACTCAGATCATCCTCTTCCTCTAATTGCAACTATACAACTATACCAGTTTTAAACACACTGCAAATCAAATCCCACATTCCATAATACCCATATTAAGTCTAGACAGTTATCATAGATTCAGCCCAATCAATCAATCATATAGATAACTCTTATATGATACAATTAGCTAAATCCAAATTGAAACTTACCGAATTGAGCTTTCTCTATACTGCTTCTTGACCCACTTAGCAACATCCAATCTGAACAATTTATCACATTTCATCATACCAATAATAAATCCATTGTGAAACTAGTATTCCAAAATCTACACTTACCTGGTGTAGTTCTCACATGCACTACGCTATCTAGAAAACAAATCCACTGTCGATTTCCAACAATAAGATATCCAAATTTGTTGACCAATTCATGGATCTGCACCCCCCCAACCACTGTGAACCACAATGGTGGTATTCCTTCTCTGTTACAGCAACTTCACAGCCGAATGCCCACAGAGTCAGATCAAAGGATCATCACAGGCGTGGCGTCGCGATCGAGAAATGCCTACGGTAGCGCGGCTGACATCCACCGGTTGCTCCGGCGATGATCAGGCAGAGAAGATAACCATCTGACAGAACAGAGGGGAGCTGGCTCGATGGCCGCGGTGATCGTCCTATGCGCCGAAACAACTCGGTGGCTGCGGTGATCGTCCTATGCACCGGAACAACTCGATGGCTGGCACAACTCACTGCCGTCGAGGTCAGGAGGGAGAGGCGTCGACGATGGAGCAGGGAGAAGAAATCGCCGGCGGCGGTGCGGGTCGAAAGAGGCGAAGCGAGGAAGAAGTGGGAATCCGATTGAAATCGAACCTAGCCGCGATGCACGAATTGGCGGCCCTATTGCTGCGGCGACAACCTCACCGGTTCGCTGACAGAATCGTCGAGATCCCCAAGCAAGAAACCCCTTGTTCCTCGATCGGAGATCGGCCCGAGATAAGCGCCGCCGAGCTGCACAGACCGGACGCCGACGAGCGGAGGTTGGCATGACATTGTGTGGAGCGGAAGGCGAACGAGGCGAAGGCGAAGGTGGATCGCGATGAAGATGGGACGATCGGCGTTGGCTTTTTAAATGTCGTTCAACTTTGATCCGGTTAACCCAACCAACTTTAAGCCCAAATCATTTGGGTTATTTCGGCCGGTTTAATCCCTTGACCCAAGTCCAAGTCTAATCCGAGTTCAGTCCAAGCCCAATTCCAATTTAAGCCCGATTTCAGCCCAAGCCCAGTTTCAGCCCAAGCCCAATTTCAAATCAGGCCCAATTTCAGCCCAGACCCAGTTTCAGCCCAATTTCAAATCTGGTTCAAGCCCGATTTCAACCCAATAAGATAATTAACCCCATTAGCCCATTTAGCTAATTAAACCAATTAGTCTACTAATTAAACCCAATTAATTAAAGGGTTTAATCCATATAAATTTTTTTTTTTTTTTTTTCGTATTTTACAGGCGGATATTCAAAAGAATAAATACTCGATTAATATGCAAATCACATTATTTTATGAAATCTTTCATTGAAAAAATATACATGGATATCCTGCTATGTATGGTTAGCATTTCGAAGGTTAATGCACAACTTTCAACAAAAAAAATTATCAATGAATCCATTTACAACGATGAAAGAAATCAAGAAGGAATTGATGAAACAGATCAACATACAATGAACTTTATTTCGACTATAGAAAAAGAAAAGGACTTTTCTAATCCTAGCAATAATTTAAATACTTATTACGATTTATCTTCCTTATCCCAAGCATATGTATTTTACAAAATATCACAAACCCAATTACTTAACAACCATCACTTTAGATCTGTACTTCAATATCGCGGTACCCATCCTTTTATTAAGGACAAGAATAAGTATTATTCTATAACCCGAGGAATATTGAACTCCAAATCAAGGTATAAGTATAAGAAAATAAAGAAGCCTGGAATGAATGAATGGAAAAACTGGTTAAAGGGTAATTATGCATACAATTTATCTCAGAGCAAATGGTCTCGATTAGTATTAGTAGCAAAAAAATGGCGAAAAAAATCAATAAAAATTGTACGATTAACAATAAAGAACCAATGAAATTTTCTTCATATAAAAAAGAAAAAGACCGATCAATTCATTACAAAAAAGAAAATTTCTATATCTTGTATTTATGTAATAATAAAAAGAAAAATTTAAAAATCAATATATTAAAAATAAATTATAAAAGAAAGAATAAAAAAACGAATAAAAATATCGATGCATAAAATAAATACAAAAATAGATAAGAAGAAATTCGTCCACCTCCCATAGATTTGACTCCTTCCCCTATAAATAAACTTGCAACAACAACCCCATTTATAATTCCATCAATTATATTTCTATCAAAAAACTGAGTTACTTTAGTTAATCACCTTATACCCACAGTAAAAACTCTAGTATAAAAAATATCTATATAACCACAATTATAGGACCAATTATATATTCCATTTTTTATTTTGTCCAAGAAAATTCTTTTAGGACCTCCTTTTATAAAGGAATTAATTAATTCCAAATTCTGGAACAATGAATAAGCAGACCCATATAAAACATATGCTATTAATAGTCCAAAAATCGCTATACTTACCGAAAAAATTGCATTTGTCAAAAATTCATACCAATCCACAGAATAACTCGCATTTGGGTGTAAAAGATTTGTCGATGGAGTTAACCATTTTGATAATATATCAAAATATATTATTCCATAATCAAAATGAATGCCTATTGTTCCAACAAACAAAGTAAATAGTACCAAAACAAACAGAGGAAATAGCATAGTATTGTCCGATTCGTGAGGATACATAGAAATATAAGTGTACTTTTTTTCGAAAGAATATGGTCTTCTTTTTTTTAGATTACTAGATATTTTATATCTATCCTTTGAGAAAAGTAACACCATATTTTCCATTTTTGATAAAAGAAAATTTCTATTAACTTCTTTTGGTACTTCTTTTCCCCATAGAGATATTGAATGGAACGAACTATTATTGGTGCTACTGTAATTTTTACAATTTATGTAAATGCCCATCAAAAGTAAGTAAATAAATGCTGAAACATATAAAATGCTGATTAATCCTGCTGTGAAACAAGCTATTATTGCAAAAATTGGTGAATACAACCAACTCTCATTAAGAATTTCATCTTTGGACCAAAAACAAGCAAGAGGTGGAATACCACAAATAGAAAGTGTACCCACTAAAAAAGTAGTTCTTGTAATTGGAACATATCTTTTTAAACCGCCCATAAGAATCATATTCTGACTTTTTACAGTAAATATCCAACAACGAGGTTCCATTGAATGAATAATGGCCCCAGATCCCAAAAATAATAAAGCTTTAGAATAGGCATGAGTGATCAAATGGAATAAAGCAGCTCGATAAGAACCTAAACCTAGAGCTAACATAATATAACCCAATTGAGACATTGTAGAATAGGCTAAACTTCTTTTTATATCTGTTTGAGCAAGAGCCAAGGTAGCTCCTAATAGTACTGTTATTACACCTATTAAAGAAATAATATTCATTATGTAAGGTATGGATATGAAAAGAGGAAGAAGTCGAGCTACAAGAAAAATTCCCGCTGCAACCATGGTAGCAGCGAGTATAATATCCGAGATAGGAGTAGGTCCTACCATTGCATCAGGTAACCATACATGAAGGGAATTGCAGCAGATTTAGCAATTGCACCGAGGAATAATAAAAAGGCACACAAAGTAGCAAATGAAGAACTGACCCCATTATTGTATATCAAGTTATTAGTTATTTCGAACAAATCCCGAAATTCAAAACTACCTGTTATCCAATAAAAACCTAAGATTCCTAATAATAAACCAAAATCCCCTACACGATTAGTTACGAAAGCTTTTTGACAAGCACTTGCTGCAGTCGGTCGTGTGAACCAAAATCCTATTAATAAATAAGAGCACATTCCCACTAGTTCCCAAAAAACATAAATTTTTATCAAATTGGAACTGGTAACTAATCCCAACATAGAAGCATTGAAAAAACTCATATAAGCAAAAAATCTTAAATATCCTTGATCATGGGACATATAATTGTCACTATAAATAAAAACCATGATTCCAACAGTAATTAGTATTGACATAATCGAACTAAGTGGATCGATTAAATATCCGAACTCTAAGGAAAAATCATTATTGATGGTCCAAGACCATAGATATTGATAGATGGAACTTCCATTTATTTCTTGAATAGAGAAATTGGATGAAAATACCATAACTATACTTAAGAAAAAAATACTAGGAAAAGCCCATATACGAATAATATTTTTGTTCTTTGTCGGAATAAGTAGAAGCCCAAATCCTATTGACATAGTAGTAGGAAGTGGAAGAAAAGTTATTATCCATGCATATTGATATGTATGTTCCATAATAAAAAATAAAATTTTGAATCATTCTACTAAAGCTGGAATAATACAATATTCCATCACAGTAATTTATAGGCATATTATATAATATAGTGTATTAAGGAAAAGAGTTATACCAAAAGGAATACTTAATTGAATATAGATAGTAATGATCCATATTTAAAATTTAAATTTGGAAATGAATAAGGTTATTGTTATTAGGTAATCAAATATCTTAGTTAACAGATTAACTACTAATTCGAATTGTAATTTCAATTACAAGTATGGCATTCTTACCTTAATCAATTAATAATAATAATAAAAAAAATTCCTTCCTTTCTTGTACTTTTTTTCTTAGCGATACTATATATGTCATAGGGTATGTATACATATGCATAATTACTATGATCCATATATATACTTTTGAAATTTTATTTAAATTAATGTGTATGTTTCAATTTATTAATATAAATTTTATTATATGTTTATGTTTTCATAGGTTTTTTTAAATGAAAATTTCAATGTTTTTTTACTATTTTACTTTTACTACGGAATAAATATGGATAAGGGCTAAAAGGAAAGGAACAATTCATTTTAAACAATACATGTCTTTCACATACAATGATAAAAATAAGTAACCCGTTTTTTTAATGGCAGTCCCCAAAAAACGTACTTCTATGTCAAAAAAACGTATTCGTAAAAATATTTGGAAGAAAAAAGGAAATTTAGCTACAGTAAAGGCTTTTTCTTTAGCTAAATCGGTTTCTACCGGACGTTCAAAAAGTTTTTTTGTACAGCAAACAAATAATAAAGTCGTGGAATAATCGAAATTGACATACCCCGAAAACGTCAAATATTTTAAGATATAATAATTAACATTAATTAGTGTATTGAACTCCTCACTATTCAATATCAAACAGGATCAGTTAGAACTAGTTGCTGTGATATATGTGATATATAAGGTATGTGGATGTGATATGTAGAATAAGGGTGTGTATATTGGGTTTGGAGTTTTTTTCTATCTACTTTTCACAATGGAAAAAAAAAATTTCTATTGTGAAAAGTAGAGTATGATTGTAATATAAATGAAAATTTTGTTGTTTTATTTGTTATATGCTTAACTAAAAACCTAATGAATTTGGTAAATCTTACCATTCATTATATATCATATCATTATATATATATAATGAAATAAAATTATGATATAATGAAATAAAATAATGAAAGATATTAATACGTTTATAATAATAAAATAATACGAAGGTATCTAAATCGTTAGACAATGATAAATTCTTATGATTTAGTAATCAAATTGTTATACATGGAAAACCTAGTTATTTAATTTTCTTCATTAAAAAATACATTTCTTTTTTTTTTCATTTTGTTTGAATCCATAAAATAACATCGGATAAATAAAACGAATCTAAAAAAAGAAAACGAACAATTCCCGGTTCTATAGCGCAGTCTAAAACTATGGAGTTTCAACTGCTTTTTTGAAAACTTAGTTTTTAGTATGCCAGAGTTCATTATTAAAACCGAATTTACAACAATATGATACTAACTAAAGATTATTTTATTGTTTATTTAATAAATATGAAAATTATCATATAAATTTCAATGAATAAAGATTCATCGATTCTAATGTTTTGTTTTATAAACTATATTGAATCTCGACGATTCAACATAAATTTACTATTATTATTTCAAGTAAGCCGCCATGGTGAAATTGGTAGACACATTGCTCTTAGGAAGCGGTGCTAGAGCATCTCGGTTAGTGAGTGGCGGCATCCGATTCTATCAAAAAAATCTTCTAAAATAGACACAATGGATCCTTTAATGTATTCAATTCTCGATTTCAATTCTATAATGGGAGTCTTTTTTATGATATTTACAATTGTTGAACATATATTGACTCATATCTCTTTTTCGATAATCGTAATAACAATTACGATTTATTTTATGACCTTTTTTGTCCACGAAAGCGTAGGATTGCCTGATTCATCAGAAAAAGGAATGATAGCTACTTTTTTCTCTATAACGGGATTATTGGTTTCTCGTTGGATTTCTTCGGGGCATTTTCCCTTAAGTAATTTATATGAGTCATTAATTTTCCTTTCGTGTAGTTTATCCATTATTCATACCATTTCCAAGACGGGGAATCATAAAAATGATTTAAACACAATAACTGCATCAAGTACTATTTTCACACAAGGCTTTGCCACGTCGGGTCTTTTAACTGAAATGCACCAATCCGTAATATTAGTACCCGCTCTACAATCTCAGTGGTTAATGATGGACGTAAGTATGATGTTATTAAGCTATGCTGCTCTTTTATGTGGATCATTATTATCAGTCGCTCTTCTAGTTATTACATTTCGAAAAAACATCAATATTTTTTGTAATGGTAAAGTCAAAAATTTCTTAATTAAGAAATTTTTCTTTGGTAAAATTAACTATTGGAATGAAAAAAGAAGTGGCAAGGTAAATTGTCACGCCCCGAGAACATGCCGAGCCGAAAATCAAACGGACGACATCTCCCCTGTACGTGGCAACATTTCGGGTTAATACAAGGCCCGTAGGCCCACAACAACAACAGTATATATATAACAAATAATAGCAATGGAAATAAAGTGCGCATACCCACAACATACATAACAAAATATCATATACAGGTGTACTCCACCTGACAAAACCACAGTAATAAAACCGTAAATAAAACAACGACATCACGACAAAGTCCATAACAAAACAAGGGTCCATGACATAACCAAAACGAACTCCTCGGGAGACTCGAAAAACGGAGATGGGATGGATCGGTCGGCGACTCAAGTAAATCACGAAGACCTCTACATTACAGGCGACGAAAAACCGAGTCGGAGGTGGTGAGTAAAACTTCGGTAGTGTCAGAGAAAACATGTAAATATATGTATCAATATTACATGTCATTCAACAGTTTAATCTACTCGTACAACAAGTATACATCAGCATAACTATAGATATGCATGCATATACTAAATAAACTGAACATCAACGATGCTGACATACCTGGCAGTCAGCTACTCTATCCTGATCCAATCTGGGCATATAATCACATCACAGGGTATAACAGTATAGTACTAACAAAATATCCTAACCTGAGTCAAGGGTATGACTGTGAATATCCGATAGGTATACAAATATCAACCAACTACCATACAGGAATATGCAATAGCATGTATGAATATGTACAAACAAATGCAACAGGCATAGTACATACAAATGCATCATCAAAGTGAGTATACATATAGACTGTATCTGTATGTATACTAATCACCATCATCCATATATATATATACAAGCAGTTATGTATATATATATAATCATATGCAAAACACCGTATGATACGACAATGCAGCATGCATGGTCATGCCTGCTCACCCCTACTCGCTACCACGACCCCAGTGTGGCCTAGGTGGCACGACATGACAACTATCCCGACTCCAACCGCCACCACTCTCGAGTGACCGAGTTGGGTAGTATGATCAAGTAGCATGTGGCGTAATCGCCGGGGTCCTCCACCGATTGATCGCTGCCAATGAGCGGTCGAGTGCCACGCACCCAGGACAACTGCACGCAACTCCAACAACCATCGTCAATAATGGTAGAGTGCGGCACAACAAATGTTATGCCCTCACACCAGTTACTCCTCTGGAAGTAACCTGGGAGGCAGGATGATTACGACTCTCTCAACCCCAAGGGGAGACGATGTCGCCAAGATACATGCAATGACATGAGGGTACTGTCTCACATACAGAACATCTACCCTAGACTCTCTGTTCAACAAAGAGTCACACCCAATTGATCAGTACACTCTCTATCCTGTAGAGAGTCACTCATCTAATCAGGACAAGCTAGGACCATCGGTCCGTAGCGACACACTGTCCACGACTCACCTGACCATTTACACAACCCGTGGTTGGTAAATAAAGGTGCAACATACAGGTATGGAATGAGTCCTACATTTAGGGTCATACTTATCTACAGAGGACCTTTTTACCAAATTTGTAATTTAGGTCATCCTCTGTACTCGAACATCTACACCCTACTAAACAGTTAGACCTACTTACATCTGTAACTTCTAGATCATGCTAGGGAACATGTGTCATCAATAATCGAGCACACATATATATCAATGGTAAGTTCAAGCAAACGATAAACAGAGCATGATCAAGGTAATATGAACACCTAACATGTTCATATCTATATCTAAATCTGGAAATTATTACATCTACCCGACCGGTAGAAAATTACCTACCTGATATGTAATCTGTGCTATCCATCTTCACGTCCATGTATCTATCGCAATCAAAGTCCTGTGACAATAGGATACAGTTAAGTATCATCACATATCCAATGATCGAATCAAATCTTACATCAACCTTGTATCTCGATCAACTAACTAAATAGCTTCTTCCATTAGCTTTTAAATCACAACTTACCTAGCTTAGCTTCTGTTTCAAAGCATCATGATCCATCATTGAAGTAGCAATCTATAACCACCAAATAGATTGGACCACAACAGCCACCTACCATCACAACCACAACACAGAAACGAGCTGCATCAACATATATCTATTTTTATATATCGATAAAGTTTCCAAACCTGAACATACTTACTCCAATTTCCTCATTGTAGCCTCCTGATCCAATCACAGAATATCAACTGAAACATTCAACAAAAGAATTAACCCCTTGTTTGTGGACCTTTAATAATCACATCCACAACAACTAACGGTAAGAATATTACACAACCATATAATATCAAGTATGAACTTACCGAACTTGTAACATCCACACCACGTCCTACACCAAGTATAGAACATTAGATTTGTATTTACTCAAATCGTATGTGAGAATCACCCTCCTCGGATCACCCTCTTCACCTAATTGCACTTCTGTACAATTATCCCAATATTAAGCACTACCAAAACACTACAAGCAACCTATCTTTGCGGCCTAGAAAGCGAGGATAGAATCATAGGTCAAAACAACTTTACCTCCAACTTGAACCACCTGTCCAAAATCCACACTGCCATCAACTCAGCAATTACCGCAGAAACTAGTTCGGCCCCCTTCCTCTTGGACTCTAAATCGCATCTTGAAATTACAGCAATCTGATCGTCGGTGCTGTGGAGAAGCATGAATGGAAGATGGAGGAAGAACAGCTGCTGAGGAAACAAAAGCGGTGCACGACCCGCGAGCACAAGGAAGAGAAATTGGGATCTACCCTCCGATCCCTCAGTGGAATCGTCGACAAAATCATTTGTCACACCCGCATCGCTGTTTGCACACCACCACCGACAGATCACAAGGTACATCTCCTCCCTATCCTCGACGCCGGACACTTACAGAAATGGTCGGTGAATGATTGTGATCGGCCCCAGTGAGGTTGTCGAGCAAGCGATCGGCCATGAGGAGGAGGCGGTGGAGGAACTTCTGCCAGTGGGTCGGCCGGTCAAAAAGAGCGAATCGGCCCGGTAAGCGAGGCGGTGCGAGAAGAAATCGGAAGAGGCGACTCCCAAATCCGGCAGCGAGAACCCCTGCCGCTCCCTAGCTCTCGAGACCGAGGACGCCCACCGGAGCCCAAGCGTCGATCCTCCCCTCTCGCTTACTCTGCCCCCAGAAGGAGTCGTCGGCAGCGGCTGTTCGACGAGGGAGAGGTGGCGAGGTCGCCGGTCGTGCGTGAGGGCAGCGATCGCGAGAAAGAAGATCGGGCAGAGATCGGCTGGCTCCGACGAAGATAGGACGGAGATCAGTTGGCTCAGGCGAAGGTAGGGCGAAGATCAGGCGAAGGTAGGGCGGAGATCAGGCGGAGCGATGAGCTCGAGCATGGCCGGTGCGCGGGGAGGAGAGAAAGAAATCGACGCGCGATCGGGAAAGGAAGAAGAAGAGTTGGGGGAAAAAGAATCGACGAGAAACGGAAAAAGTATTGGCGGAAATAAACGCCGTCGATTAACCCCTTTTTAATTCATCAATATAAACAAAGCTTTACAAAGCTGCTCGCTATCCCACACGAAATATCCATAGAACCTCCATTTAAATCCAGAAAAATTTCTAAAAAGTCCTGAAAAATTCCTCAAGATACTTTATCAACTAATGAGGAATATAATTTTTTTTTTCTGTGGTATTTTACATTCTCCCCCACTTATAAAAATTTGGTCCCCAAATTTCGTACTAACATACAAAAATTACTTCAAGCAAGTTTTCCGAAAGGACCACATACCTTCCTTAAGTAACCAGATGAGACTATCGAGCTCGGATAGTGTCTTCCAGCTCCTAAGTAGCCTGCTCATCAATATGATGTTGTCATCCAACCTTTATGAGTCGGATGGTTGTGTTCTTCAATTGACGCTCATTGCGACCAAAAATACGCACTGAAATCTCCTCGTAAGTCGCATTAGACAGAGGTAGAATCGAAACCTCTTTCAGAACATAATCAACATGCGACACGTATTTCCTCAGTATAACAACAAGAAATACGTTGTGAGCACCCGCAAGTATCGGAGGTAAAGCTAACCGATAAGTTACACCTCCATAATCCACGACACAAGATCTGAATAGATCCTCCAATGTTTGAATGTCATGCTCAGACAGTCCATCAGTCCGTGGATGAAATGTTGCACTTAGCCGAAGCTTTGTGTCCATAGTATGATGCAGACTCTGCCAAAATCGCGAGGTAAATCGCGAATCCCTATCCGATAATCTTTCGACAATACAACTCTGTCGAATGGTCCGATGGGTACGACCCACGAATAGGAAAGAAGTGAGCTAATTTGGTCAGTCGATCCACACTCACCCAAATCGCATCATGTATTTTATGGGTCCTAGGCAATCCCGTAACGCAATCAATAGTGATATGCTCCCACTTCCATTCCGAAATTGGAATTTTCTGGAGCAATCTAGCGAGTTTCTAATGTTCAACTTTCACCTGCTGGTATACTAAACATCGAGCAGCAAAATCTGCTATAACTCTCTTTATACCATTTCACCAGTATAAGCATTTCAACTCTCGGTACATTTGAGTACCTCAAAGGTATATAGCCCATCTCGAATGATATGCTTTCAGTAGCAACTCTTCCTTGACTGGACGCATGTCCGGAACACACTATCCTTATCAGAGACGGGGAATTATCTTCTCAAAAGAGAAGTCCATCAACCTTCCAAGATACACTCCACACACACTGTAAGTGCATGGAAGACTATAGCGATCAAATCTCGCAAATTACAACTATTCGCGTTCCAACAACTTTATACTAGCTACCCAGTAGTTAGTTAAAATCCCATGAGCATTCCTGCTCCATACAACTACAAATCCAGATAATAACTACTAAAGTCACATCATGTATATGACAGATTATCTCGTAGTTTCTTAACTGACGCAGACATAAGATATGTCTCATTCAACTGCATCGGAATCGTTCTGATCCCTGAAACGACGCATCTGCGTACATCATCCTTTTGATTCTCTCCGGAAGGATTAACTAATACTCGTGTAAAAGTTAACCGTCGTCTAGGTCTTGTAAACTGGTTTCACCAGCTTCCGACTAAATGATTTACAACATCATCTTTGTCAAACAAATCTGTGGTATAGTAATGCTAAGACATTCTATCCACATCTACAATACTAACCAAAACATATAAGGCAAACCACCATCTACGGTGGTCGAGTTCGCAACATCCAACTACCACAATCAACAGTGGCCAGGTTACGCAACTCCAACAATCACGAACGGATCCAATCGTGTTCAGGATACACGATTCTCAAATCCCTGGACGACTAAATCGTTTAATAGTCTAACAACACAATCAAAACTCATACAATTCGTACCAAGTATGAAATTGGCATATCTACACACCTGCATCCCCTTTACTCTTGGCTGATGATATATATTAATCATCACATCGACAATGATAATCGTATGACATCATGTCACTACAATATCAGTACTCCAGTCGTAAACCAACCTTAGAGTATACACAGGTGTCATTTGCTGAACTAAACAACTCATTTATCCTCAACGTAGGATATTTACTTTCAACAATCATCGCATTCCATCATCGACAATCGATGCACAATCTCAAATGTCCATCTCTCTTTCGACAAAGAGTTCTGGATCTTCACAAGGAGAAATACTGGGATAGATAGATATTCCCTCCAACATCTCCTATAATCGCAACTCATGTTATTCCGATTCTTTTATAGTGTTTAACAACACTGATACCAACAAAATATCACTCGTTATGCGATCTTCGATACCGGACTATTTTCACAATCATTTCGAACGCCTACTCCACTTGCCTAAGCAACGGCAAGCCTTGGAGTTCATCCGAAATTACATCTGAAGGCTCTCAGATTATACGCACATCCGAGAGACATATCGTACCATACTTCTAACAATTTGACCATCCGTAAGGATATGTCTATAGTAAAGATATGTCTATCCAAGTCTAAGGACCTCCCTTGACTTCTTAATCGTTGGTCCACTTCTCACCTGACGGTAGAGATACCATCGACCCACAAGTCGATGTAAAGGACCCTTCTAATCCAACTGAGAATGTTCTAGATACAGATACCTGTAACCACAAGCATCTCTCAACATATTAACCCAGAGGGTAAAACTAGAGTAATACCCTGAACGATGATATATCTGTCGATCCGATCCCAAACGCTCCACGCAGGTCTCGGCCTTTCTCCGAAGAGAATAAGATCAGATCCAACAATCCGCGACAAAACGGTCGCATTTCTGCGATGAATGATCCAAGGATTTTTCCTAGATCATCTAATCCATCCCTTAATCCTATGAGCTACAACTATAGAATACTGAATAAATACGACCATCGTCGTATACTCTCTCCTCTATACTAATCAAATCACATCTAGGGATAACTACTTGTTGTTGTCTGCTGAGTCTTCTATAATGTCTTCTGCTGATGCTGCTTCTGTGCTGATCTCTGCTGAAGGGGAGTATCAAGGAACTCCAACCATGCCTGAGGTAGTAGGTTGTTGTTGTTGAGATAACCCAAATCTTCTGTGCTGATCTCTGCTGTCGAGACGGTGCATCACCTTCCCGGAATCTCCCGGATAGTCTTCAACTGAGTCTTCAAACTATAACTCCTCCACTGTACTGGTTGCTCACAATAGCAGCTAAAGCTGCTCAGAGATATTACGGCTTCACGTGTCTTCGTGATACATGCTGCGCACACAATCCTTGAGTCTTTGTTACGATTTCGATATCCACAAGAACCTTCTGATGATCTGCGATTGGTCTTCTATAATCGGAAAATAGCTCAAAGCCTATAACTCCGATCTTGCTCCTTCTATCCAATAGTCGGAGACTTCTGACTCTAATCAGTTGACCTGCAATAGTTGCTTACCGGTCTCCAACTCTTAAACTCTTGTACGGAGTCATTTCTAAACTCCTGTCTCAATCCAACGTCTTCCGGCAGGATCTGATAGAAGATTCCAACATCCTAAACTAACTATAAGCCAATAACTCTGGGTGGCTTAAATCATCCATTCATCTGCTTGAGCTATTAGGTGGCCGTAACCTCCACAAGTCTCACGATTCTGCACCGTATATTGTTACTAACCGGTCACATTTTCTTGAAGCTCAAGAATTCCTTATATTGCGTCACTAAAAGTGACACGGGGAAATACTCTCTTTCAACATCACTAAACCATGATCAAGTGATATAATATTTCCCGAAGATTATTTTCTGCATTTATCACCAAATACCGGCTTGACCCCGATAATGGTATGCAAACAACTCTTCTTTCTCGGTATAACATGAGTTAAGTACTCAAAAGTACTCTCAAAGTTATCCTACTCAGTACGAACAACTCAGGGATAAAATCCCTATGAAACACCGTACCCTAGTCTTCCGTTATCTGCACAACAAATAGTCTATAAGTCTGTTCATTACCCACAGGTAATGATCCGACTAGCACAGTTAGTGGAAATCTCTAAGACTATAGTCTCTGATTTCCATAATAAATGTGATGACTTGGCCCCTGTTTTCCGACTCGATATCAGTCGGCTCTCAGAATTGAATCACCTCCTCGACACAGGTTTAAGACTCACAGACTCAATAGGTCGTTCCCGTGGTCAACTCATACCACGGTTACGAATAATAACCAACACACTACAGGTTATTCCCTGATATAAGCATTAAAAGCATAGTCAACATAACCGAAAGTATAAACCCTAAAGGTCACTCCGGTTGGTCGCCTCGGTGGACAACCTCTACTACAAGTCTGCACAGGTGTCATAACTATATTGTATACACCTACTAATCAAGTTTAGATAAATATCTACTAAACCATAAGTTATCAGGGATTTATACCTCGTGCTGCTTGGAGCTCAAGCCACTGTCCATCTCATCTCAAAAACCAAAACCGAATAAATTGACTCCCGAGAATCCAAGACTCGACTCAAAAACAACATAGTATGGCATCGCAGAACCTTGGGCTCTGATACCACTAAAGTTGTCATGCCCCGAGAGCATGCCGAGCCGAAAATCAAACGGACGGCATCTCCCCTGTACGTGGCAACATTTCGGGTTAATACAAGGCCCGTAGGCCCACAACAACAACAGTATATATATAACAAATAATAGCAGCGGAAATAAAGTGCGCATACCCACAACATACATAACAAAATATCATATACAGGTGTACTCCACCTGACAAAACCACAGTAATAAAACCGTAAATAAAACAACGACATCACGACAAAGTCCATAACAAAACAAGGGTCCATGACATAACCAAAACGAACTCCTCGGGAGACTCGAAAAACGGAGATGGGATGGATCGGTCGGCGCAGCTCCAAGTCGTCACGAAGACCTCTACATTACAGGCGTGAAAAAACCGAGTCGGAGGTGGTGAGTAAAACTCAGCAGGTAATCAGAGAAAACATGTAAATATATGTATCAATATTACATGTCATTCAACAGTTTAATCTACTCGTACAACAAGTATACATCAGCATAACTATAGATATGCATGCATATACTAAATAAACTGAACATCAACGATGCTGACATACCTGGCAGTCAGCTACTCTATCCTGATCCAATCTGGGCATATAATCACATCACAGGGTATAACAGTATAGTACTAACAAAATATCCTAACCTGAGTCAAGGGTATGACTGTGAATATCCGATAGGTATACAAATATCAACCTACTACCATACAGGAATATGCAATAGCATGTATGAATATGTGCAAACAAATGCAACAGGCATAGTACATACAAATGCATCATCAAAGTGAGTATACATATAGACTGTATCTGTATGTATACTAATCACCATCATCCATATATATATATACAAGCAGTTATGTATATATATATAATCATATGCAAAACACCGTATGATACGGCAATGCAGCATGCATGGTCATGCCTGCTCACCCCTACTCGCTACCACGACCCCAGTGTAGCCTAGGTGGCACGACATGACAACTATCCCGACTCCAGCCGCCACCACTCTCGAGTGACCGAGTTGGGTAGTATGATCAAGTAGCATATGAGCGTAAGTAGCTCGCTACATAGCAGGGTCCCTCGTTGGCCACTCGACCGACGCCAATGATGGTCGAGTGCCACGCACCAGACAAGCTGACGCAACTCCAACAACCATCGAATAATGGTAGAGTGCGGCACAATAAATGCTATGCCCTCACACGATTACTCCTCGGAAGTAACACGGGAGGCGGGATGTTGACGACTCTCTCTCAACCCCAAGGGCGAGCGTCGGTATACATGCAATGACATGAAGTCTTGTCTCACATACAAAACATCTACCCTAGACTCTCTGTTCAACAAAGAGTCACACCCAATTGTCAAGATACACTCTCTATCACGAGAGAGTCACTCATCTAATCGGGACAAGCTAGGACCATCGGATTAGTAGCGACCTGCTTATCCATGACTCACGACCATTTACACAACCCGTGGTTGGTAAATAAAGGTGCAACATCTGTATGGAATGAGTCCTACATTTAGGGTCATACTTATCTACAGAGGACCTTTTTACCAAATTTGTAATTTAGGTCATCCTCTGTACTCGAACATCTTCACCCTACTAAACAGTTAGACCTACTTACATCTGTAACTTCTAGATCATGCTAGGGAACATGTGTTATCAATAATCGAGCACACATATATATCAACGGTAAGTTCAAGCAAACGATAAACAGAGCATGATCAAGGTAATATGAACACCTAACATGTTCATATCTATATCTAAATCTGGAAATTATTACATCTACCCGACCGGTAGAAAATTACCTACCTGATATGTAATCTGTGCTATCCATCTTCACGTCCATGTATCTATCGCAATCAAAGTCCTGTGACAATAGGATACAGTTAAGTATCATCACATATCCAATGATCGAATAAAATCTTACATCAACCTTGTATCTTGATCAACTAACTGAATAACTTCTTCCATTAGCTTTTAAATCACAACATACCTAGCTTAGCTTCTGTTTCAAAGCATCATGATCCATCATTGAAGTAGCAATCTATAACCACCAAATAGATTGGACCACAACAGCCACCTACCATCACAACCACAACACAGAAACGAGCTGCATCAACATATATCTATTTTTATATATCGATAAAGTTTCCAAACCTAAACATACTTACTCCAATTTCCTCATTGTAGCCTCCTGATCCAATCACAGAATATCAACTGAAACATTCAACAAAAGAATTAACCCCTTGTTTGTGGACCTTTAATAATCACATCCACAACAACTAACGGTAAGAATATTACACAACCATATAATATCAAGTATGAACTTACCGAACTTGTAACATCCACACCACGTCCTACACCAAGTATAGAACATTAGATTTGTATTTACTCAAATCGTATGTGAGAATCACCCTCCTCGGATCACCCTCTTCACCTAATTGCAGCTGTACAATTATCCCAATATTAAACGCACTACCAAAACACTACAAGCAACCTATGTTGCAGCCTAGAAACACGATAGAATCGTAGGTCAAAACAACTTTACCTCCAACTTGAACCACCTGTCCAAAATCCACACTGCCATCAACTCAGCAATTACCGCAGAAACTAGTTCGGCCCCCTTCCTCCTGGACTCCAAATCGCATCTTGAAATTACAGCAATCTGATCGTCGGTGCTGTGGAGAAGCATGAATGGAAGATGGAGGAAGAGCAATTTCTTGAGAAACAAAGCAGCGGTGCGACCCGACAGAGCACAAGGAAGAGAAATTGGGATCTACCCTCTGATCCCTCGGTGGAATCGTCGACAAAATCATTTGTCACACCGCATCCGTGTGCACACCACCAAACGGTCGCAAGGTACATCTCCTCCCTATCCTCGGTGCCGGACACTTGCAGAAACGGTCGGTGAATGATTGTGTTCGGCCCCCGGCAGGGTGAGGTTGTCGGAGCAAGCAGTCGACTGCGGGGAGGGGCAGAGGCGGCTGGAGGAACTTGCTGCAGGTGGGTCGACGGTCAAAAAGGGCAGATCAGCCAGCCGACGAGGCAGGCTGCGAGAAGAAATCGGAAGAGGCGACTCCCAAATCCGGCAGCAAGAACCCCTGCCGCTCCCTAGCTCTCGAGACCGAGAATGCCCACCGGAGCCCAAGCGTCGATCCTCCCCTCTCGCTTGCTCTTCCCTCAGAAGGAGTCGTCGGCAGCGGCCGTTCGACGAGGGAGAGGTGCGGAGGTCGCCGGTCGTGCGTGAGGGCAGGGATCGCGAGAAAGAAGATCAGGCGGAGATCGGCTAGCTCCGACGAAGATAGGACGGAGATCAGTTGGCTCAGGCGAAGGTAGGGCGGAGATCAGGCGAAGGTAGGGTGGAGATCAGGCGGAGCGATGAGCTCGAGCATGGCCGGCGCACGGGGAGGAGAGAAAGAAATCGACGCGCGATCAGGAAAGGAAGAAGAAGAGTTGGGGGAAAAAGAATCGACGAGAAACGGAAAAAGGATTGGCGGAAATAAACGCGTCAGTTAACCCCTTTTTTAATTCATCAATATAAACAGGCTTTACAAAAGCCTGTTCGCTTTATTCCCACGAAATATCCATAGAACCTCCATTTAAATCCAGAAAAATTTATAAAAAGTCCTGAAAAATTCCTCAAGATACTTTATCAACTAACGAGGAATATAAATTTTTTTTTCTGTGGTATTTTACATAAATCCTGTGTCAGATACAAGTAAACAAAACAAACAAAAGACTCTTCAAAAGGATTATGCGAAATCTGAAAGTAAAAAAGAAAAAACAATCTAAGAAAGGCAAGGAATCAGAACTAGATTTATTCCTAAATAAATATTTAATTGTTCAATTAAGATGTAGCAACTTCGTTAGTCATAAAATGACAAGAAATATCAAGGCATATTGTTTCTTACTTAGATTGATGGATCCAAGTTCTATAGCTCTATCCTTAATTCGAAGAAAAGAGATGGATCTAGATGCAATCCTTAATAAGGACAATCTAACTCTTACATACTTTTTAAAAAAAGGAATATTGATTATCGAATCAATTCGTCTAGCTTCTATAACGGGTGGAAAATTAATTATGTATCAAACCATAAGTATTTCATTGATCAATAGCGAAAAGAGTAAGCACCAAATAAATATAAAATACAACAAAAAAAAATATGTCAATAAAAATAATTTTAATAAATCTACTGAACAACATGGAAATATACTTGTGAATGGGAATCAAGATTATTATGATCTCATTGTTCCTGAAAATATTCTATCTCCTATACGTCGTAGAAAATTGAGAATTTTGATTTGTTTCAACTCTCCTAATTGGGATGTTGTGAATAGAAATCCAATATTTTACAATGAAAACAATATAAGAAACTCCACACAATTTTTGAATGAAGACAAAGGTCTTAATCTTAATATGGATTCAAATATAAAATATAAGCTCTTTCTTTGGCCCAATTACCGATTAGAGGATTTAGCTTGTATGAATCGCTATTGGTTTGATACCAATAATGGTAGTAATTTCAGTATATCAAGGATACACATGTATCCACGATTTAGAATTATCTAATTATCTAATAGTATATTTGATATACTTTATGTTACATGTCAATATTCACATGCCATTTTCCGTAGATGAAAAGCAAAGGATAACATATATCCTTTGCTACTTTAGGTACATAAACATAACATAATATGTATTTACTTGTGTATCAATTCAATCTAGAAAGAAATTTACAGAATCTTTTTAGGTGCAAAAAAAGATTATCTTTGGTAAATGTGTAAATGTATTATCCTTTTCTATCCAAATCCAATTTTCAATTGGATTTGGATAGAATCAAATAAAAAAAAAACTATTTGGAAATGAATAAATTTGTATTTTTGTGTGTACTAGATTAAATAAAAAATGGAAATAACATAATAATATTAAAAATAATATATATATTATTTTCTTTTTCCTAATCAGAAAAATCCGTGGAAAATAATAATAAAAAAAATAATGTTTTTTATGGTAAAAAATTCATTCATTTCACTTATTCCACAAGAAGAAAAAGAAGAAAACAGAGGTTTCGTTGAATTTCAAGTATTGAGTTTCACAAATAAGATACGAATACTTCACATTTGAAATTGCACAAAAAAGATTTTTTATCAAAAAGAGGTCTACAAAAAATTCTGGGAAAACATCGACGTATGCTGGCCTATTTGTCAAAGAAAAATGGAGTACGTTATAAGAAATTAATTGATGAATTGGATATTTGAGAACCAAAAAATTGTTAATTTCATTGTTTGGATTATTGAATTAGTAATTATTAGATTTTAAATTTTGACGAATCTACTTTTTTTTTTGAGGAATTCGTGAAATAATGAATTAAGGAAGAAAAGGTATGACTGTACCGGCTAAAAAAAAAGATTTTATGATCGTTAATATGGGTCCTCACCACCCATCAATGCATGGTGTTCTTCGACTAATTGTTACTCTCGATGGTGAAGATGTTATTGACTGTGAACCTATATTGGGTTATTTACACAGGGGTATGGAAAAAATAGCGGAAAACCGAACAATCATACAATATTTGCCTTATGTAACACGTTGGGATTATTTAGCTACTATCTTCACAGAGGCAATAACGGTAAATGCACGTAACAACCTGGAAAATGTTCAAGTACCTAAAGGGCTAGCTATATCGTGAGTAATTATCTTTGAACTGAGTCGTATAGCTTCTCATTTGTAATGGCTTGGACCTTTTATGGCGGATATCGGTGCACAGACTCCCTTTTTTTCTCTGTTTAGAGAGAGGCCATTGATATATGATTTATTAGTGCCCGCGGTATCACGAATGATGCATAATTATTTCCGCATCGGAAGTAGTAGATCTACCTTATGGTTTGGATAGATAAATGTTTAGATTTTTGTGATTATTTTTAACAGGATTCTTGAATATCAAAACTTATTACGCATAAAATCCTATTTTTAGAGAGAGTCAAAAGAGTGGGCATTATTGGATTGGGGGAAGCGATAAACTGGGGTTTATCGGGACCAATGTTGAATACAATGGGATCTTCGTAAAATTGATAATTATGAGTGTTACAATGAATTGATTAGGAAGTCCAATGGCAAAAGAAGGAGATTCATTAGCTCGTTATTTAGTACGAATGGGTGAAATGAGGTAATCCATAAAAATTATTCAACAGGATCTAGAAGGAATTCATGGCGGACCCTATGAAAATTTAGAAGTGCGGCGCTTTGATAAAGCAAAAAATTTCGAATGGAATGATTTTGAATATAGATTTATTAGTAAAAAACCTTCACCCAATTTTGAATTGTCGAAACAAGAACTTTACGTAAGAGTGGAAGCCCCAAAGGGGGAATTAGGAATTTATTTGATAGGAGACAATAGCATTTTCCCTTGGAGATGGAAAATTCGTCCACCCGGCTTCATAAATTTACAAATTCTTCCTCAACTAGTTAAAAGAATGAAATTGGCTGATATCATGACGATACTAGGTAGTATAGATATCATTATGGGAGAAGTTGATCGTTGAAATGATAATTGATACGACAGAAGTACAAACTATCAATTCTTTTTCTACATCGGAATCCTTAAAGGAGATCTATGGGCTCATATGGACTTTTGTACCCATTTTAATCCTTATATTGGGAATTACAATAGGGGTACTAGTAATTGTGTGGTTGGAAAGAGAAATATCTACAAATACTACAACAGCGTATTGGGCCTCGATATCTTTGGGAATTCTTCAAGCTTTGGCAGATGGAACTAAACTACTTTTAAAAGAAGATCTTCTCCCGTCTAGAGGAGATGTTCGTTTGTTTAGTGTTGGACCATCTATAGTAGTTATATCTATTCTAGTAAGTTATTTAGTAATCCCTTTTGGGTATCGTCTTGTTTTAGTCGATCTCAGTATAGGTGTTTTTTTATGGATCGCCATTTCAAGTATTGCTCCTATCGGGCTTCTTATGTCAGGGTATGGATCGAATAATAAATATTCTTTTTCAGGTGGTCTGCGAGCTGCTGCTCAATCCATTAGTTATGAAATACCATTAACTCTATGTGTATTATCAATATCTCTACGTGTGATTCGTTGAATATCAAATTTATACTTCTTTCCTTTACTTCTAGTAAAGAAGTGGAATGAATTAAATGGATATTTTTTTTTTATCCATGATTCAGGTCAATGAGTTAAACCAAATAGTTATATGAGTGAAACAAAACAACTTAGAAATTTGTAGTAAGAAGATCAAATCTCACTTCATATGTACAAGAAAAAAATTGAAGTAAACATAAACCGTGTAAAAAGGTTACCCCAAGATTGAGATTCGTCATCATATCTTGAAGCAGGTATAAAAGATTGACTGTATGGAGTTTTCATTAGTGTCTTGTATTTATTAACATGTCGTAGATCAATCAAAAATCAGTGGACAATTAGGAACACAAAAGTACACAAAAGATTAGTAATG
Organism: Wurfbainia villosa; assembly: GCA_025175895.1. Classification (NCBI taxonomy): domain Eukaryota; kingdom Viridiplantae; phylum Streptophyta; class Magnoliopsida; order Zingiberales; family Zingiberaceae; genus Wurfbainia; species Wurfbainia villosa. The sequence goes on from CM045986.1 coordinate 94,887,781, forward strand.
GAGATAATATAAGGTATAAAAAAAAATATTTCTGCATAAAATGAATCATAATGGAGGCTTTAAATTGGTAGAAATGATCAAGCAGTACTTTCTTATGATTACGATATAGAGTAATAATCATATTCAAATATTAAAAAAATAACTATTCAGAACGAATTAATCTTTTATTTATTTATTTTTCAAAGTACCCGCCTCTGAGATAGAAGAGCAGGAATAAAAGAAATGAAATATAATATTTGAGAATGAAAAAAAAAATATTCATTCTTTTTCCTATCCATATACATCCAAATAGATGGAATTCTTATCATTATTTATAAACAAATTCCTCTAATTATTCATTTTTTATTTATTTATATAACATAACGAATATTTTATTAAATAGTTTACCGAACAAAACAAGTAGAAATATACTTTGATTATAAGAGATGAGATAAATTCCGAAGCCCTTTTTTATTATTTTAGCAAACGGAATTTCATTGGTTTAATTTGGGACAGATCTTTTTTTTTCTACCCTTACCCTAAAACAAAAGAAAGTGATATAAGACCAAACCAGTCCTTACATTTATTTGTGGCCATAGAGGAGCCGTATGAGGCTGAAGTCTCATGTACGGTTTTGAAATAGCGATGGGAACCATTTTTATCGACTATAATTATCTAATAGTTCAAGTACAGTTGATATAGTTGAAACACAGTCAAAATATGGTTTTGGGGGTTGGAATCTGTGGCGTCAGCCCATAGGATTTATAGTTTTCATAATTTCTTCTCTAGCTGAATGTAAAATACCGGAAAAAAAAATATATATTCCTCGATAATTTATAAAACATCTTGTGGAATTTTTCAGAAATTTTTAGAAATTTTTCTAAAAATTAAACGGAGGTCTTGTGGATATTTCGTGGGGATAAAGCGAACAGGCTTTTGTAAAGCCTGTTTATATTGAAGTATTAAATTGTTTAATTATTCGTTTCCCGTCGGTTTCTGTTCACGCGACCGTCTATTTCTTTCCGCGATCCCCCTTCTCTTCGGATTTCTTCGCCAACCCTCACCTCACGACTGGCGGCGTGCAGAAGGTGCTCGCCGACGACTCCTTCCGGTGGGAGAGCAAGCAGGAGGGGAGGATCGACGTTTGGGCTCCGGCGGGCGTCCTCGATCGCGAAAGCTAGGGAGCGACAGGGGATCTCGCTGGCGGATTTGGGAGTCGCCTCTTTCGATTTCTCCTCGCCGTCGCCGCCCGATCGGTGCCACCCTCTTCTTCTTCTCTTCCGATCCGAAAGCAACAAGGGTCGCCGGCCATTGCAGTTGCATCTCCACTAGCGATTCCACCTGCCGACTTCCTCCCTTTTTGTTTTTCATCACGGGAGCCTAGTTCGCCGGAGCTACTCCCTTTCGCTGGCGCATCTCATGGTTCGTCAGCCTCTCTGGCCGCGAGCCACTCCATCGATGCTTGCTTCGCCGTCGACCTGTGATACCGAGTCGAGCCACCATCCGTCGGCCACTGTTTGGGTCAGTCGTCGCAAAAGATAGGTGAGCACTGCTCTTTTCTTGAGCTTGGACCAGATTTAGGGCTACGGTGATCTTCCTTGCATTGAGCTCGATCTGTGTTGGACAGGTTTGGAGTCGGCAAATAGGGGATAGGTAAAGGTTACTGCCGGTGGAGTTCTAAGGTCAGTAAGCTTTGATTACCTTTTTCTTTTCATCTGTAATTGTTGCATTCTGTGGTGTGTGGATGCTTTTAGATATGATGGGTTTCCGATCGAGGGATCACATTGTATGGAGGCAGTTGTTGGAGTGGTGTCGGCTGTGAGTGAGAGGAGAGGATGTGTGGTCTGTCCCGGTGAATAAAATAAGTTGGGATGGCTGTACATACATGGTGATGCTTTGTGTTGGGTAGGAATGAAGAAAGGGGTATGTTGCGATGATTAGGTTAAATGGATAACTAGATCAATCTAGTTGATCGGGATACTAAGTCATGTAGCATTCGATTCGATCACTTGATATATAATAGAACTTAATATTTGTTCATGTTGTCTTGCAGGGCTTTGATTAGTGACAGATGCTTGTATGCAGCGTGGATAGCTAGCGGAGCTATATAGCAATTGGGTAATTTCCTACAGTCCGGTAGTTATATTTCAGATTTAGTCATTGATATGAGCATGTTAGGTGTTCATATTACCTTGACCCTGTTCTTTTTATCGCATGCTTGATCTTCTACCGTCGGCTATTAACTCCATTGCTGATATCATCTTTATTTTATCATGATTAGGAGTATATATAGGTGATGTAAGTAACTTAGAATTAATTTAAGTTACGTGCAAGTAGTAAAGTCCGATGACAACTTTGATGGTACATTGGGTAAAAGGTCATCCGTAGATAGATAATGTCTTTAACCTAGGATTAGTTCTAGTACCCTTAGGTTGTATGTTACCACGGAACATGTATTGAGTAAATAGTCAAAGGAATGATACTTAGGGTATCGCTACGGATCGATGGTCCTAGCTTGTTATAATCAGATAAGTACGACTCTCTACAGGATAGAGAGTGTGTCCATTAGTTGAGTACGACTCTCTACAGGATAGAGAGTGTGTCGCTTAGATTGATATGACTCTCTACGGGATAGAGAGTATTATGATCGATTAGTCACGACTCTCTGAGGATAGAGAGTGCGTAGATCTGTTAGTATGATTCTCTGTAGAGCAGAGAGTCTATGGTGGATGTCGGTATGTGAGACATTGCATTCATGCATTTACATGCCGCGGCGAGGTCTGCCTTGTGTTTGATAGTGTCGCCAGTCAACCTGCCTCCACGGTTAATCATAGGAGGAGTCACCATTGTGAGGGCACAGCATTGAGGTGACGCACTCTATCACTATATACGGTGGTAGTTTGATTTGCGTGTCGTAGTCCTGCGTGTGTGGTACTCGACCACTCATGGGTAGTAGTCGGAGTGACCAGCAGCGAGGACCCCATCGTGTAGCTTGCTCTTTACGCTTATATGCTACTCGATCATATTGCCCACTCGGCCACTCGAGAGTAGTGGTTGGTGTTGAGTTGGGACAGTTGTCATGCTCGAGCCACCGAGGCCACCATCGTGGTAGCTTTAGGGTGAGCCGACATGACCATGCATGCTGCATTGCCGTATCTGATGGCGTTTTGCATATTACCATATATATATACATATATGCATGTATATATATATATATGGATGGTTGAGATTAATATATATATATGGATACAGTCTATATATATATATATATCTGATTATTGTGATGTTGCATTTGTTTGTACTATGCTTGCTGCATTTGGGTGGACATCATATTCATGCATGTTTCTTGCATATGTTATACAATTGTGTCAGATATTGGTATGTGTTGGATAGACCATAGATACCTTGACCTGTAGATAGAGTATATTTTGAGTTGATCTACTATTCCTGTTATATATATATATGTTGAATATATGTTCAGGTTGGATCAGAGTAGCGTGGCAGACTGCAGGTATGTCTGCATGTTTTATGTTATGTTTATCAGTTAGATGGTATAGGCTTGTATTTATATACTATGCTGATATACCTGTTGTACTTCTAGATTATGTTGTCGAAATACATGTGATATGACATATATACATGTTTTCTATTACCTGCTGAGTTTTACTCACCACCCCTCGCGGACCCTGGGTTTTCTGTCGCCCAGGTAACAGGTAGCTGACTTCGTGATGGACTTGGAGCACCGCTGGCTGGCATCGTCTCATCTCAACTCCGAGAGTCCGAGTTTTTGAGTCTTCCGTATGTTTTGGTTATGTATTCTGAGTTATGTGATGTACGCACATGTTGGTGCGGGTTTTGAGTTTCTTTACATTCAGTGTTAGTCATACGGTATGCACTTTGTGGATTGTATTGTTTTCCCGTTGTTTCATCTGTGTTTTTCGTTATGTTGTTATGTTCTTATATGTATATGTTGTTATTGTTGTGGCCTACGGGCCTTGTATTAACCCGAAATGTTGCCACGTACAGGGGAGGTGCTGTCCGTTTGATTTTCGGTTCGGCATGCTCTCGGGGCGTGACAACTTTAGTGGTATCAGAGCCCAAGGTTCTGCGATGCCATATTATGTTGTTTTTGGAGTCGAGTCTTGGATTCTCGGGAGTCGATTTATTCGGTTTTGGTTTTCTGAGATGAGATGAGCAATGACTGAGCTCCAAGCAGCACGAGGTAAGAATTCCTGAAAACTTGTGGTTTAGTAGATATTTATCTAAACTGGATCAGTAGGTGTATACAATAGAGTTATGACACCTGTGTAGACTTTTAGTAGGGTAGTCAGGGCGACCAACCGGAGTTACCTTAGTGTTTATACTCCCAGTTTTATTGCCTATGCATTTAGATGCTTATAACAGGGAATAACCTATAGTTTGTTGGTTATTGTTCGTAACCGTGGTATGTATTGACCCCTGAAACGACCTGTTAAGTTTGTGAGTCTTGAACCTGTGTCGAGAAGGTGATTTACCTTTGAGAGCCGACTGATACCGAGTCGAAAAATAGGGGCCAAGTCGTCACATTTATTATGGAAATCAGAGACTACAGTCTTAGAGATTTCCACTAACTGTGCTAGTCAGATCATTACCTGCGGGTAATGAATAGACTTGTAGACTATTGTTGATGCAGATAGCAGAAGGCTAGGTTATGGAGTTTCATAGGGATTTTATCCCTGAGTTGTTCGTACCGAGTTGTATAACTTTGAGAGTACTTTTAAGTACTTAACTCATGTTATACCGATAAAGAAGAGTTGTTTGCATTCCATTATCGGGATTAAGCCGATATTTGGTGGAAAATGCAGAAAAATGACATTCGGGAAATAATATATATCACTTGATCATGGTTTAGTGATGTTGAAAGAGAGTATTTCCCCGTGTCACTTTTAGTGACGCATTGTAAGAATTCTTGAGCTTTAAGAAAGAGTGATCAGTTAGTAATAGAGTACTATGCAGAGTCGTGAGACTTGCAGAGGTTACGACCACCTAATAGCTCAAGAAGATGAATGGATGATTTAAGCCACTCAGAGTTATTGGCTTATAGTTGGATTAGGATGTCGGGATCTTCTATCAGATCCTGTCTAAAGACGTTGGATTGAGGCGGGGAGTTAGAAATGACTCGTCACAAGTGTTTAGGAGATGGAGACCGGTAAGCAAATATTGCAAGTCAACTTAATAGAGTCAGAAGTCTCCGATTGTTGGATAAAGGAGCAAGATCGGAGTCATAGACCTTGAGCTACTTTTTTCGATTATAGAAGACCAATCGCAAATCATCAGAAGGTTCTAGTGGATATCAGCAAAATCAGAACAAAGACTTCGAAGGGATTATGTGCATGCAGTGCGGATGCGAAGTCAGATTATCCGTTGGATCAGTTCAGCTGTTGCTATTGTGAGCAACCGATGGTGAAGGAAGTATACCTTGAAGATTCAGTTGAAGACTACCAATGACGTTCCAGGAGGATGATGCACCGTCTCGACAGCAGAGATCAACACAGAAGATTGGGTTATCTCAACAGCAACAACCTACTACCTCAGATGTGGTCGAAGTTCCTTGATACTACCCTTCAAAGAAGATCGGCCGGCGGCATCCGCGAAGACATCGTAGAAGATTCATGCGGAACAACAACAGCGATTACCTCGGGGCGTGTTTTGCTTAGTACATAAGAGAGAGTATACGACAAAGGTCGTATCTATTTGGTATTCTACAGTTGCAGCTCGTAGGATTAAGTAATGTGATCAGATGATCTAGCATGATCCTCGGATCATTCATCGCAGAAATACGACCGCTTTGTCGTGGACTGTTGGATCTGATCTTTTCTCTTCGGAGAAAGGCCGAGACCTGTGTGGAGCCTTTTGGATCGGATCAACAGATATTTGATCGTTTAGGGTATTACTCTAGTTTTACCCTCTGGGTTAATATATTGAGAGATGCTTGTAGTTACAGGTATCTGTATCTAGAACATTCTCAGTTGGATTAGAAGGGTCCTTTACATCGACTTGTGGGTCGGTGGTATCTCTACCATCAGGTGAGATGAGAATCAACAATTAAGAAGTCAAGGGATGCCCTTAGACTTTGATAGACATACTTTTACTGTGGACATATCCTTACGGATGGTCAAATTGTTGGAAGTATGATTATGTTTCTCAGATGTGCGTATAATCCGAGAGCATACGGATGTAGTTGCGGATGAACTCCTAGCCTTGCCGTTGCTTAGGCAAGTGGAGTAGACGTTCGAAATGATTGCGGAAATGGTCCGGTATCGAAGATCACATATCGAGTGATAATTTTGCTGGTATCAGTGTTGTTAAACACTATAGAAATTGGAATAACGTGAGTTGCGATTATAGGAGATGTTGGAGGGGATATTTATCTATCCCAGTATCCCTCCTTGAGAAGGATCCAGAACTCTTTATTGAAAGAGGGATGGACATTTGAGATTATGCATCGATTGTCGATGATGGAATGCGATGATTGTTGAAAGTAAATATCCTACGTTGAGGATAAATGATTTGTTAGATCAGCAAAAGACACCTGTGTATACTCTAAGGTTGGTTTACGACTGGAGTATTGATATTGTAGTGACATGATGTCATACGATTATCATTGTCGTTGTGATGATTAATATATATCATCAGCTTAGAGTAAAGGGGATGCAGGTGTGTGGAGACGATAATTTCATACTTAGTATGAATTCTATGAGTTGTGATTAAGTTGTTAGACTAATTAACGATTCAGTCGTCACTGGACTTGAGAATCGTGTATCCTGAACACGAATGAATCTTTTTGGTAGTTGTTGGAGTTGCGTAACTTGGCCACTGTTGACTGTGGTAGTTGGAATTGCGCACTCGACCATCGTAGATGATGGTTTGCCTTGTATGGGTTGGTTAATTCTGTAGATGTGGATAGAATGTTTGACATTACTATACCACGGACTTGTTTGACAAAGGTGACGATAGAAATCATTTAGTCGGAAGCTGGTGAAACCAGTTTACAGGACTTTGGTGGCGGTTAACTTTTACGCCAGTATTAGTTACTTCTTCTGGAGTGGATAAAAGGATGATGTACGCAAATGCATCGTTTCAGGGATCGGAACGATTCTGATGCAGTGAATGAGGCATATCGTATGCCTACGTCAGTTAAGAAACTATGAGATAGTTTGTCATATACATGACATGACTTTAGTAGTTATTATCTAGATTTGTAGTCGTATGGAGCAGGAATGCTCATTGAATTTAACAAGCTACGGGGTAGCTACAATGGAGTTGCGGGAGCACGAACAGTTGCAACAATTGCAACAAGGGAGATTGATTGCTATAGTCTTCCATGCACTTACAGTGTGTGTGGAGTGTATCTTGGAAGGTTGATGGACTTATCTGGTGAGAAGATAATTTTCTTTCTCTAATATGGATATGTGTTCTGGACACGCATCCAGTTAAGGAATAGTTGCTACAGGTGACACTTTATTTGAGATTTACTATACATCCTGGTGGTATTGGGATGTACCGATATTTGAAACGTTTATACTGGTGGAATGGTATGAAGAGAGATACCATAGACTTTGTTGCTGGATATATACTATACCAGCAGGTGATGGTTGAACATCAGAAATCCGATGGATTGCTCCAGGAAAATTTCGATTTTGGAATGGAAGTGGGAACGTATCCCTATGGATTTCGTTACGGGATTGCAGAACCCGTAAAGGGCATGATGTGATTTGGGTGATCGTGGATCGACTAAGAATCATCATTTCCTTCCTATTCGTGGTCGTACTCGTTGGATCGTCAGATAAAGTTGTCTCGAAAGATTATCGATCGCATAGAGTACTTTTGAGTACTATATCGATAGAGACCCGTGATTTACCTTGCGATTTGGAGAATGCGCATCGGACTATGGGCCGCGAGCTTGACAGTGCGACATTTCATCATGGTGATGGCTATGCGAGTACCATTCGGACATTGGAGAATCTTTTGAGATCTGTTTAGTGGATTATGGAGATGTAGCTTATCGGTTGGCTTTACCTCCGACACTTGCGGGTGCTCTGGCGTATTTCTGTTGTTATATTGAGGAAATCGTGTGCATGTTGAGCATGATCTGAAGGAGTACCGATTCCACTTTCAGAATGTGACCTATAAAGGAAATTGCGGTCTGAATTCTTGGTGCAAGGGGCGATAGTAGTGGGGACGAAAACCATCCAGGCTCGTAAAGGTTGGATGACAACATCATACCGATGAGGAGGCTACGTGAGAGTGAAAGATACTATCCGAGCTCGATAGTCTCATCCGTCACTTGAGGAAGGTAGGTGGTCCCTTGAAACTTGAAGTAATTTTGCATGTTAGTCTGAAATTTGGGGACCAAAATTTTATAAGTGGGGGAGAATGTAAAATACCGGCAAAAAAAAATATATTCCGCGATAATTTATAAAACATCTTGTGGAATTTTTCAGAAATTTTTAGAAATTTTTTCTAAAAATTAAACGGAGGTCTTGTGGATATTTCGTGGGGAGAAAGCGAACAGGCTTTTGTAAAGCCTGGTTATATTGAAGTCTTAAATTGTTTAATTATTCGTTTCCCGTCGGTTTCTGTTCACGCGATCGTCTATTTCTTTCCATGATCCCCTTCTCTTGGATTTCTTCGCAACCCTCACCTCACATTGGCGGCGTCGAAGGTGCTCAGACCACTCCTTCGGTGGGAGAGCAAGCGGGGAGGAGGATCGGCGTTTGGGCTCCGGGCGTCCTCGATCGTGAAAGCTAGGGGCGACAGGGGATCTGTTGGCGGTTGGGAGTCGCCTCTTTCGATTTCTCCTCGCCGTCGCCCCTCTTCTTCTTCTCTTCCGATCCGAAAGCAACAAGGGTCGCCGGCCATTGCAGTTGCATCTCCACCGCGCGATTCCGACCCTGCCGACTTCCTCCCTTTTTGTTTTTCATCACGGGAGCCTAGTTCGCCGGAGCTACTCCCTTTCGCTGGCGCATCTCATGGTTCGTCAGCCTCTCTGGCCGCGAACCACTCCATCGATGCTTGCTTCGCCTTCGACCTGTGATACCGAGTCGAGCCACCATCCGTCGGCCCTTTGTTTGGGTCGGTCGTGCATAAGATAGGTGAGCACCTTGCTCTTTTCTTGAGCTTGGACCAGATTTAGGGCTACGGTGATCTTCCTTGCGTTGAGCTCGATCTGTGTTGGGGTTTTGGAGTCGCAAGCGAGGGATAGGTAAAGGTTCTCGGTGGAGTTCTAAGGTCGATGGCTTTGATTACCTTTTCTTTTCATCTGTAATTGTTGCATTAGGTGTGTGGATGCTTTTAGATATGATGGGTTTCGATCGAGGATCACATTGTATGGAGGCGATTGTTGGAGTGGTGTAATTTGTGAGTGAGAGGAGAGGATGTGTGGTCTGTCCCGGTGAATAAAATAAGTTGGGATGGCTGTACATGGGCTGTGATGCTTTGTGTTGGAGCTGGGAATGAAGAAAGGGGTATGTTGCGATGATTAGGTTAAATGGATAACTAGATCAATCTAGTTGATCGGGATACTAAGTCATGTAGCATTCGATTCGATCACTTGATATATCATAGAACTTAATATTTGTTCATGTTGTCTTGCGGGGCTTTGATTAGTGACGATGCTTATGCAGCGTGGATAGCTAGCGGAGCTATATATGGGTAATTTCCTACGTAGTTATATTTCATTGATTTAGTCATTGATATGAGCATGTTAGGTGTTCATATTACCTTGACCCTGTTCTTTTATATCGCATGCTTGATCTTCTACTCTATTAACTCCATTCTGATATCATCTTTATTTTATCATGATTAGGAGTATATATATAGGTGATGTAAGTAACTTAGAATTAATTTAAGTTACGTGCAAGTAGTAAAGTCCGGATGACAACCTGATGGTACATTGGGTAAAAAGGTCATCCGTAGATAGATAATGTCTTTAACCTAGGATTAGTTCTAGTACCCTTAGGTTGTATGTTACCACGGAACATGTATTGAGTAAATGGTCAAAGGAATGATACTTAGGGTATCGCTACGGACCGATGGTCCTAGCTTGTTATAATCAGATAAGTACGACTCTCTACAGGATAGAGTGTGTCCATTAGTTGAGTACGACTCTCTGCAGGATAGAGAGTGTGTCGCTTAGATTGATATGACTCTCTACAGGATAGAGAGTATTATGATCGATTGAGTACGACTCTCTACAGGATAGAGAGTGCGTAGATCTGGTTAGTATGATTCTCTGTAGAACAGAGAGTCTATGGTGGATGTCGGTATGTGAGACATTGCATTCATGCATTTACATGCACGCTGGCGACGAGGTCTCCCTTGTGGTTGAGAGTGTCGCCAGTCATCCTGCCTCCACGGTTACTCATAGGAGGAGTTACCCGTGTGAGAGCAGAGCATTGAGGTGCCGCACTCTATCACTATAGACGGTGGTAGTTGGATTTGCGTGCGTAGTCCTGCGTGTGGTACTCGACCACTCATGGGTAGTATTTGTCGGAGTGACCAATGCCAGGACCCCCATCGTGTAGCTTGCTTTTTACGCTTATATGCTACTCGATCATACTGCCCACTCGGCCACTCGAGAGTAGTGGTTGGTGTTGAGTTGGGACAGTTGTCATGCTCGAGCCACCGAGGCCACACTAGGGTCGTGGTAGCTTTAGGGTGAGCCGACATGACCATGCATGCTGCATTGCCGTATCTGATGGCATTTTGCATATTACCATATATATATACATATATGCATGTATATATATATATATGGATGGTTGAGATTAATATATATATATGGATACAATCTATATATATATATATATCTGATTATTGTGATGTTGCATTTGTTTGTACTATGCTTGCTGCATTTGGGTGGACATCATATTCATGCATGTTTCTTACATATGTTATACAATTGTGTCAGATATTGGTATGTGTTGGATAGACCATAGATACCTTGACCTGTAGATAGAGTATATTTTGAGTTGATCTACTATTCCTGTTATATATATATATGTTGAATATATGTTCAGGTTGGATCAGAGTAGCGTGGCAGACTGCAGGTATGTCTGCATGTTTTATGTTGTTCATCCAGTTAGACGGTATAGGCTTGTATTTATATACTATGCTGATATACCTGTTGTACTTCTAGATTATGTTGTCGAAATACATGTGATATGACATATATACATGTTTTCTATTACCTGCTGAGTTTTACTCACCACACCTCGCGGACCCTGGGTTTTCTGTCGCCCAGGTAACAGGTAGCTGACTTCGTGATGGACTTGGAGCACCGCTGGCTGGCATCGTCTCATCTCAACTCCGAGAGTCCGAGTTTTTGAGTCTTCCATATGTTTTGGTTATGTATTCTGAGTTATGTGATGTACGCACATGTTGGTGCGGGTTTTGACGAGGTTTCTTTACATTCTGGTGTTAGTCATACCGGTATGCACTTTGTGGATTGTATTGTGGTCCCGTTGTTTCCGCTGTGTTTTTCGTTATGTTGTTATGTTCTTATATGTATATGTTGTTATTGTTGTGGCCTACGGGCCTTGTATTAACCCGAAATGTTGCCACGTACAGGGGAGGTGCTGTCCGTTTGATTTTCGGTTCGGCATGCTCTCGGGGCGTGACACTGATTGTGAGAGATTTCCCTTTGATTTACCAGAAGCGGAAGAAGAATTAGTAGCAGGTTATCAAACGGAATATTCAGGTATCAGATTTGGTTTATTTTATCTTGCTTCATACCTAAATCTATTAGTTTCCTCATTATTTGTAACGATTCTTTACTTAGGTGGGTGGAAGTTATCTATTCCATATATATCTGTTACTGAACTTTTCGGAAGAAAAAAAGTAGCTGGAGTCTTTGGAATGACAATTGGTATCCTTGTTACATTAGCTAAAGCTTATTTGTTTCTATTCATTTCTATCACAACAAGATGGACTTTACCTAGGACGAGAATGGACCAGCTATTAAATCTTGGATGGAAATTTCTTTTACCTATTTCTTTGGGGAATCTATTATTGACAACTTCTTCTCAACTTGTTTCACTATAAATTAAATAATAGAATATGATAAGAATATTCTAGATTCATAACCCCTCTTTAAAACAAGAGAAAGAAACATCAATTTATTCATGGATATCTACAATATGTTTCCGATGGTGACTGGGTTCATGAATTATGGTCAACAAACAATACGGGCTACAAGGTACATTGGTCAAAGTTTCATAATTACCTTATCTCATACAAATCGTTTACCTGTAACTATTCAATATCCTTATGAAAAATCAATTACGTCGAGCGTTTTGGTCGAATTCACTTTGAATTTGATAAGTGTATTGCTTATGGCGTATGTGTTCGTGTATGCCCAATAGATCTACCTGTTGTTGATTGGAGATTGGAAAGAGATATGAAAAGAAACAATTACTTAATTATAGTATTGATTTGAGTCTGTATATTTTGTGGTAATCGTGTTTAGTATTGTCCAACAAAGCTTATCAATGACTGAAGAATATGAACTTTCTACTTATGATTGTCACGAATTGAACTATAATCAAATTGCATTGGGTCGGTTACCAATATCAGTAATTGGAGATTATACAATTCAAATAGTTATGAATTTGACCAAAATAAAAATCGATAAAGATAAATCCCTTGATTCAAGAACGATTACCGATTACTAAAATTTTTTTGATATAAAGGATCAAAGCTTTTTTTGTCAATAACTACAAATATAATACTTTTTATTTTTGTACATTTTATACATAATGGATTTACCAGGGCCAACACATGATATTCTTGTAGCATTTCTGGGGTCAGTTCTTCTATTAGGGGGTATGGGAGTTGTATTACTTACCAATCCTATTTATTCTTCTTTTTCGTTGGGATTGGTTTTTGTTTGTATATCTTTATTCTATATTTCATCGAACTCCTTTTTTGTGGCTGCTGCACAACTTCTTATTTATGTGGGAGCCATAAATGTTTTAATTATATTTGCGGTAATGTTCATGAATGGTTCAGAATATTTTAATGATTCATATTTTTGTACCATTGGAGATGGAGTCACTTCACTGGTTTGTACAAGTATTTTTTTTCACTGATTACTATTATATCAGATACATCATGGTATGGAATTATTTGGACTACAAGATCAAACCAGATTATAGAACAGGACCTAATAAGTACTGTAAAATACCGGAAAAAAAAAATTTAAATTAATAATAAAATAATGCTTGTTAATTGGGAAAATATCCTATGGAATTTTCCGGATTTTTTTGAATTTTTCCTAGACTTAAATGGAAATTTCTAAGGTATTTTACGAGAAAGATTTAATAGGCTTTGGGGAAGTCTGTTCGGGTTATCTATTTATGAAGGGATTTTGGATTGGGTTTAATGCTTATAGGTTAAACCGGATCCGTTTTTTTTCCAAACCCGTTTAACCCCATTTGTTTCACGCTGTTTTTCCTCCGCACCGGTTGGATTTCTTAAGCGTTTCCAGCCGCCGCGACTTTCCCCAATCTCGCGATTCTTCTCTTCCCCTCTCGATCTCGATCCAGTCGATTTCTCTTCCTCTTCCACCTTTCTTCGTCGCCGCACCACAACGCGCCGCCGCCCGCGTCGACCAACAGTCAACAGTCGCGAGCTCGCCGCCTGGCCTCTCTTCTTCTTCGACGGGCCGCCGCAACGAGCTGCCTTCTTCCCGAGCTCACGCTCGCCACTACCCAAGATGCTCCGCCGCTCAGAGAGCGTCGTCGTCTCTTCCTTCCCCTTTTGGCGACTCCGCCCGGATCCCAAATAGCGAGCAGGGGATCAAGCCGCCGACAAGGGGCGACAGCTTTAGGAAGCGGCGATGAGCGAGCGTCGAAGGAAGGGGCTTTCACGGTCAACCATCGCAGCCGGAGCAAGTGGTTGTTTCCGATTGAGGAATTTGGGAAGGGTGTCTGCCGGTGTTGGCGATTATTGCGGTGGGAATTTCGTCGAATCCCTTGCTTTGATTTCCTTGATTGAGCAGGATTTTGGGTGTATGGGCGAGGATCGCGATGAGTGCGTTGTAGTTGAACATGTGGGTTACGTGAGTTGATCTTGGGTGAGGATTAAAGGTAAGTTGATCTATCCTCTTTCTTTTAGCTGTAATTGCTAGGTTTTGGGGCTGTGAGTGTGTTGTTGGGTGGTGTTCCTTTCGGTGAAGGGGAATGTAAAATTATGGAGTTCATTTGAGAGTTTGAAGTCGTCTGATGCTGTGATGATCGGGTTGTTGCTGTGAATAAGGTTTGTTTAGGGGTTGTTGGTGGGCTGTGAAGCTATGCTTACGATGAAGGTGTGGCTGTGAACAGTCGTAAAAGGGGCAGTGAGGTTCTATAAGTGTAACCATGGGTTGTGATAGAGCTATGAATGAACAAATCAGTTAAGTTATGATTTGTAACGAAGTGTTTTAAATAGTTAGATCCCTAAATTTGTGTGGTTGTTAATGATGGGGTTCTTGGCCACGAAGGGGTGAATCGGCCGTGTGTTAGAGATTTATCGACGGTGGATGGTTATTTACATATTGAGGTGTTGGTGCGTGATTTGTCTATAGATCTGATGGATGGATTTATGTGGATGTGAGTTAGTGTGTTTAATTGATTTGGGTGGAGTCTACCTAAGAGGTTTAATAATTTAAACCTATTTGGGTGTTGTAGAAGGGTTACGTTTGATGATGGGGGGTTTCTAATTCGTATTCGATAAAGGGATACGAATGTAAGAACGATATAGTAGTGGATTTGTATATCTATTGTCATGTGCTTGAACTTAATGCATATTATGGTTTGTGCAGGACGTGGATACGAGACGGGTCCGCGACCGTGAGGATTATACGAGTATTTACAGCAGGTAGGTAATTTCCTACTGGTCGGGTAGATGTAATCATTTCCAGATTTAGAGATAGATATGAACATGTTAGGTGTTCATATTACCTTGATCATGCTCTGTTTATCGTATGCTTGAACTTTTCGTTGATATATATGTGTGCTCGATTATTGATAACACATATTCCCTAGCATGATCTAGGAGTTACAGATGTGATGTAAGTAGGTCTAACTATTTAGTAGGGTGTAGATGTTAGAGTACGGAGGATGACCTAAATTATAAATTTGGTAAAAAGGTCCTCTGTAGATAAGTATGACCCTAAATGTAGGACTCGTTCCATACCTATATGTTGCATATTTATTTACCAACCACGGGTTGTGTAAATAGTCGTGTGAGTCAGGATGTGTGTCGCTACGGACCGATGGTCCTAGCTTGTCAGGATCAGATGAGTATGACTCTCTACAGGGTAGAGAGTGTACTGATCAATTGGGTGTGACTCTTTGTTGAACAGAGAGTCTAGGGTAGATGTTCTGTATGTGAGACAGTACCCTCATGTCATTGCATGTATACTGACGACATCGTCTCCCCTTGGGGTTGAGAGAGAGTAAATCAGTCATCCTGCCTCCCGAGGTTACTTCGAGGAGTGGCGGTGTGAGGGCATAGCATTTGTTGTGCCGCACTCTACCATTATTGACGATGGTTGTTGGAGTTGCGTGCAGTTGTCCTGGGTGCGTGGTACTCGACCACTCATTAGTAGTGTTAGTCGGAGTGACCAGCAGCAGGGACCCCCGTTGCGTAGCGAGCTACTTACGCTCATATGCTACTTGATCATACTACCCAACTCGGTCACTCGAGAGTGGTGGCGGCTGGAGTCGGGATAGTTGTCATGTCGTGCCACCTAGGCCACCGGGTCGTGGTAGCGGTAGGGGTGGCGAGCATGACCATGCATGTTGCATTCTTGTATCATACGTGTTTTGCATATGATTATATATATAGACATACCTGCTTGTATATATATATATAAATGGATGATGGTGATTAGTATACATACAGATACAGTCTATATGTATACTCACTTTGATGATGCATTTGTATGTACTATGCTTGTTGCATTTGTTTGTACATATTCATACATGCTATTGCATATTCCTGTATGGTAGTAGGTTGATATTTGTATACCTATCGGATATTCACAGTGATACCCTTGACTCAGGTTAGGATATTGTGTTAGTACTATACTGTTATACCCTATAATGTGATTATATGCCAGATTGGATCAGGATAGAGTAGCTGACTGCCAGGTATGTCAGCATCGTTGATGTTCAGTTTATTTAGTATATGCATGCATATCTATAGTTATGCTGATGTATACTTGTTGTACGAGTAGATTAAACTGTTGAATGACATGTAATATTGATACGTATATTTACATGTTTTCTCTGATTACCTGCTGAGTTTTACTCACCACCTCGAATACAGGTTTTTTGTCGCCCAGTAATGTAGAGCGACCGTGGCGACTTGGAGCTGCGCCGACCGATCCATCCCATCTCTGTTTTTCGAGTCTCCAGAGGAGTTTGTCTTTGGTTATGTATGGACTTGTTTATGTGTTATGGATTTTAGTCCTATGTCATGGACCCTTGTTTTGTTATGGACTTTGTCGTGATGTCGTCGTTTTATTTACGGTTTTATTACTGTGGACTTGTCAGGTGGTGTACACCTGCATATTTTGTTATCTATGTTGTGGGTATGGGGGTTTTCATTTCCGCTGCTATTAGTATGTTATATAATGTTGTTGTTGTGGGCCTACGGGCCTTGTATTAACCCGAAATGTTGCCACGTATAGGGGAGATGCCGTCCGTTTGATTTTCGGCTCGGCATGCTCTCGGGGCGTGACAACTTTAGTGGTATCAGAGCCCAAGGTTCTGCGATGCCATACAATGTTGTTTTTGTGTCGAGTCTTGGATTCTCGGGAGTCGATTTATTCGGTTTTGGGTTTTGAGATGAGATGGACAGTGGCATTCTTGAAAACTTATGGTTTAGTAGATATTTATCTAAACTGGATCAGTAGGTGTATACAATAGAGTTATGACACCTGTGTAACCTTGTAGTAGGGGTCGTCCACCGAGGCGACCAACCGGAGTGACCTTTAGGGTTGATACTCCCGGTTATGTTGACTATGCTTTTAATGCTAATAACAGGGAATAACCTGTAGTGAGTTGGTTATTTTTCGTAGCCGTGGTATGAGTTGACCCCGGAAACGACCTGTTGAGTCTGTGAGTCTTGAACCTGTGTCGAGAAGGTAATTTACCTTTGAGAGCCGACTGATACCGAGTCGGAAAACAGGGGTCAAGTCGTCACATTTATTATGGAAATCAGAGACTACAGTCTTAGAGATTTCCACTAACTGTGCTAGTCGGATCATTACCTGTGGGTAATGAACAGACTTGTAGACTATTGTTGATGCAGATAGCGGAAGGCTAGGTTATGGAGTTTCATAGGGATTTTTTATCCCTGAGTTGTTCGTACTGGGTTGTATAACTTTGAGAGTACTTTTAAGTACTTAATTCATGTTATACCGAGAAAGTAGAGTTATTTGCATACCATTATCGGGGTTAAGCCGGTATTTGGTGATAAATGCAGAAAATAATCTTCGGGAAATAATATATCACTTGATCATGGATTAGTGATGTTGAAAGAGTGTATTTCCCCGTTTCACTTTTAGTGACACATTGTAAGGAATTCTCGAGCTTCAAGAAAGGGTGATCGGTCAGTAATAGTGTACTGTGCAGAGTCGTGAGACTTGCAGAGGTTACGACCACCTAATAGCTCAAGGAGATGAATGGATGATTTAAGCCGCCCAGAGTAATTGGCTTATAGTTGGGTTAGGATGCTGGGATCTTCTACCAGATCCTGCTGAAAGACATTGGATTGAGACAGGAGTTTAGGAATGACTTTGTATAAGTGTTTGGGAGATGAAGATCGATAAGATATTGCAAGTCAGATATTGGAGTAAGAAGCCTCCGAATGTTGGACAAAAGGAGCAAGATCGGAGTCAGAGGCCTTGAGGCTACTTTCCGATTATAGAAGACCAATCGCAGATCATCAGAAGGTTCTTGTGGATGTCAGCACAATCAGAACAAAGACTTCGAAGGGATTATGTGCGTGCAGTGCGGATCACGAAGACACGCGAAGTCAGATAATCCATTGGATCAGTTCATCTGTTGCTATTGTGAGCAACCAGTACAGTGGAGGAGGTGTACTTTGAAGACTCAATTGAAGGCTATCGATGGTGTTCCGGGAGGAAGATGCATCGTCTCGACAGCAGAGATCAGCACAGAAGATTGGGTTATCTCAACAGCAGCAACCTACTACCTCAGGTGTGGTTGAAGGATCTTGATACTTCCTTTCAGCAGATATCAGCACAGAAGCAGCATCAGCAAAGACATCGTAGAAGATTCAGCAGACAACAACAGTTACCTCCAGATGTGATTTGATTAGTACAGAGGAGAGAGTATACGACGATGGTTGTATTTATTCAGTATTCTATAGTTGCAGTTCGTAGGATTAAGGGATGGATCAGATGATCTAGGGAAAAAAAATCCCCGAGGCATTCGTCGTAGAAATGTGATTGCTTTGTCGCGGATTGTTGAATCTGATCTTTTCTCTTCGGAGAAAGGCCGAGACCTATGTGGAGCCTTTTGGATCGGATCAACAGATATTTGATCGTTCAGGGTATTACTCTAGTTTTACCCTCTGGATTAATATATTGAGAGATACTTGTAGTTTACGGGTATCTTAGTCTAGAACATTCTTTGTTTGGAGTGGAAGGGTCCTTTACATCGACTTGTAGGTCGGTGGTGTCTCTACTGTTAGGTGAGAAGTGGACCAACAATTAAGAAGTTAAGGGATGCCCTTAGACTTGATTAGACATACTTTTACTGTAGACATATCTTTACGGATGGTCAAATTGTTGAGAGTATGGTATGATTATGTATCTAAGAGGTGCGTATAATCCGTGAGCCTTCGGATGTAGTTTCTGATGAACTCCTAGGCTTGCCGCTGCATAGGCAGGTGGAGTAGGCGATCGAAATGATTGCGAAAATAGTTCTGGTATCGAAGATCACATACCGAGTGATAGTGTTGTTTGGATCAGCATTGTTAAACACTATAGAAATTGGAAGAATGTGAGTTGCGATTATAGGAGATGTTGGAGGGGATATTTATCTATCCCAGTATTCCTCCTTGAGAAGGATCCAGAACTCTTTATTGAAAGAGGGATGAACCTTTGAAATTATGCATCGATTATCGAAGATGGAATGCGATAATTGTTGAAAGTGAATATCCTCCGTTGGGGATAGATGATCTGTTTAGATCAGCAAAGGACACCTGTGCATACTCTAGGATCGATTTACAACTGGAGGTTTGATATTGTAGTGACAGTCGCCAGATGATTAATATACATCATCGCCCCAGAGAAAAGGGGATGCAGGTGTGAGACGACAATTTCATACTTGGTATGAATTGTATGAATTTTGATTAAGTTGCTAGACTAATTAACGATTTAGTCATCATTAGAGTTGAGACTCGTGTATCCTGGCCACGATTGGATCAGGTGTGGGTGTTGGAGTCGCGTAACCTGACCACTGTTAATTGTGGTAGTTGGAGTTGCGCACTCGACCACCGTAGATGGTGGTTTTCCTTGCATGGTTTGGTTAGTACTGTAGATGTGGATAGAATGTTTGACATTACTATACCACGGACTTGTTTAACAAAGGTAATGATAGAAATCATTTAGTCGGAAGCTGGTGACACCAGTTTACAGGACTTAGATGGTGGTTAACTTTTACACGAGTATTAGTTAATCCTTCCGGAGTGGATAAAAGATGTTGTACGCAAATGTATCGTTTCAGGGATCGAAGCAAATTCGATACAGTTGCATGAGGCATATCTTATGCCTACGTCAGTTAAGAAACTACGAGATAGTCTGTCATATACATGACATGACTTTAGTAGTTATTATCTAGATTTATAGATATATGGAGCAGGAATGCTCATGGGATTTTAACTAGCTTCTGGGTAGCTACAATGTAGTTGCTGGAGCGCGAACAGTTGAACAATTGCAACGAGTGAGATTCGTCGCTATAGTCTCCCGTGCACTTACAGAGTGTGTGGTGGAGCGAATTTTGATTGGTTGATGGACTTCTCTTTTGAGAAGATAATTCCCCGTCTTTGATAAGGATAGTGTGTTCCGGACACGCGTCCAGTCAAGGAGTTGCTACAGGAAGCACATCATTCGAGATGGACCATATACCTTTGAGGTACTCAGATGTACCGAGAGTTGAAGTGCTTACTGGTGGAATGGTATGAAGAGAGATACCGCAAACTTTGTTGCTGGATATATACTATACCAGCAGGTGAAGGTTGAACATCAGAAAACCCGCTAGATTGCTCCAGGAAATTCCAATTTTGGAATGAAAGTGGAGCATATCACTATTGATTGCGTTACGGGATTGCCTAAGACCCGTAAAGGACATGATGCGATTTGGGTGAGTGTGGATCGACTGACCAAATCAGCTCATTTCCTTTCTATTCGTGAGTCGTACTTGTTGGATCATTCGGTAGAGTTGTATTACCGAAAGATTATCAGAATTGCGAGGGGTACTTTTAAGTACCATGTCGGATAGAGATTCGCGATTACCTCGCAATTTTGACAGAGTCTGCATCAAGCTATGGGCACAGAGCTTCGACTCAGTATAACATTTCATCTGCGGATTGATGGACTGTCTGATCATGACATTCAGACTTTGAAGGATCTATTAAGATCTTGTGTCATGAATTATGGGAGTAGTGGGGAGGATCGCATTCCTTTAGTGGAATTTAACTATGAGGATAGTTATCACTCCTCCATTGAGATGAATCCTTCTGAGACCCTATACGTTAGACTCTGAAAATCTCCTGTGTTGTGGGAGGAAGTCAGGGAAATAGCGGACTATTGGGGGCCACAGGGTATCCAACATGATGCAGAGTTAGTGCGCGTCATAGGATGATGGTTATAAGAGACACAGGGTCGATAGAAGACTTATGCAGACCGGAGGCGAAGACCTTTAGAAATTCTCAGTTGGAGAATAAGTATTTCTACATGTTTCACCTTAGAAAGGGGGTGAAACGATTTGGGTCGCAAGAAGCGACAGTAGCGGAACAAGATCATCCGACTTGTAAAGGTTGGATGACAGTATCCGACTGATGAGGAGGCTACATAGGAGCGGGAAGATACTATCCGAGCTCGATTTCCTCATTTGTTCATTTGAGGCATGTAGTAGTTCAAGAAATCTCTTGAGTTGGTTCTCGTATGTTAGTACGAAATTTGGGGACCAAATTTTCATTAGTGGGGGAGAATGTAAAATATCGGAAAAAAAATAAATTAAATTAATAATAAAATAATGCTTGTTAATTGGGAAAATATCCTATGGAATTTTCCGGATTTTTTTGAATTTTTCCTAAACTTAAATGGAAATTTCTAAGGTATTTTACAAGAAAGATTTAATAGGCTTTGGGGAAGTCTGTTCGGGTTATCTATTTATGAAGGGATTTTGGATTGGGTTTAATGCTTATAGGTTAAACCGATCTGTTTTTTTTCCAAACCCGTTTAACCCCATTTGTTTCACGCTGTTTTTCCTCCGCACCGGTTGGATTTCTTAAGCGTTTCTAGCCGCCGCGACTTTCCCCAATCTCGCGATTCTTCTCTTCCCCTCTCGATCTCGATCCAGTCGATTTCTCTTCCTCTTCCACCTTTCTTCGTCACTGCACCACAACGCGCCGCCGCCCGCGTCGACCAACAGTCAGCAGTCGCGAGCTCGCCGCCTAGCCTCTCTTCTTCTTCGACGGGCCGCGCGGTGCCTTCTTCGAGCTCACGCTCGCCACCAGATGCTCCGGCCGTAGAGCCGCTGCCTCTTCCTTCCTTGGCACGACTCCGCCGATCCCAAATAGCGAGCAGGGATCAAGCCGCCGCAAGGGGCGACGCAGGCAACAAATAGGAGGCGGCAAAGGAGCAGAGCGTCGAAGGAAGGGGCTTTCCCGGTCAACCATCGCAGCCGGAGCAAGTGGTTGTTTCCGGCCGATTGAGGAATTTGGGAAGGGTGTCTGCCGGTGTTGGCGATTGACTGCCGGTGGGAATTTCAATAGCAGGTAAGGGCGCCGATTTCTCCTTGTCGAATCCCTTGCTTTGATTTCCTTGATTGAACGGGATTTTGGTATGGGCAGGATCGCGAGGTGCCGGCGAAATGGCCAACATGGTCACGGTTCTCGTGCGGAGTTGATGCCGGTGAGGATTAACTGCCGATGGAGTCTAGGGCTGGTAAGTTTATCTATCCTCTTTCTTTTAGCTGTAATTGCTAGGTTTTGGGGCTGTGAGTGTGTTGTTGGGTGGTGTTCTTTCTTGAAGGGAATGTGAAATTGAGAGTTTGGGGGAGTCGTGCAGTAGCTGTGATGATCGGGCTGTTGCTGTGAATAAGGTTTGTTTAGGGGTTGTTGGTGGGCTATGAAGCTATGCTTACGATGAAGGTGTGGCGTGGAACAAATGTAAAAGGGAAAGTGAGGTTCTATAAGTGTAACCATGGGTTGTGATAGAGCTATAAATGAACAAATCTTAAGTTATGATTTGTAACGGCGTTTTAAATAGTTAGATCCCTAAATTTGTGTGGTTGTTAATGATGGGGTTCTTGGCCACGAAGGGTGAATCGCCGTAGTGTGTTAGAGATTTATCGACGGTGGATGGTTATTTACATATTGAGGTGTTGGTGCGTGATTTGTCTATAGATCTGATGGATGGATTTATGTGGATGTGAGTTAGTGTGTTTAATTGATTTGGGTGGAGTCTACCTAAGAGGTTTAATAATTTAAACCTATTTGGGTGTTGTAGAAGGGTTACGTTTGATGATGGGGGGTTTCTAATTCGTATTCGATAAAGGGATACGAATGTAAGAACGATATAGTAGTGGATTTGTATATCTATTGTCATGTGCTTGAACTTAATGCATATTATGGTTTGTGCAGGACGTGGATACGAGACGGGTCCGCGACCGTGAGGATTATACGAGTATTTACAGCAGGTAGG
The DNA here is from genome assembly GCA_025175895.1 of Wurfbainia villosa. Taxonomy (NCBI): domain Eukaryota; kingdom Viridiplantae; phylum Streptophyta; class Magnoliopsida; order Zingiberales; family Zingiberaceae; genus Wurfbainia; species Wurfbainia villosa. The sequence continues at coordinate 94,910,747 of CM045986.1, forward strand.
TAATTTCCTACTGGTCGGGTATGTCACGCCCCGAGAGTATGCCGTGCCGAAAAGCAAACGGACGGCATCTCCCCTGTACGTGGCAACATATCGGGTTAATACAAGGCCCGTAGGCCCACAACAATAATATGATATACGCAGATATCAACATATCAAAAACACACTAAACACAGCGGAAACATACAACAGATAAAACAATATACAATGACTCAACTGTGCACTCCGGAGTGACTTGACACAACAAGAAACATCATAGAAGTCACATCGAAAGCCAAATACATACAACACATCCGTATATCACAAATACGGAAACAATACAGGGAACCCAAAAACAACAATCCGTAAAGATCTAACAACATGGAAATATATACATCCGTCCGGTGTGAGATGGGATCAGCTGGCAGAGCTCCGAACGTCCAAGGAATCTTCTACCATTACTGGCGAAAGGAAGCCCAGGGTCCCGGGGGTGGTGAGTATAAACTCAGGGGTAATATATATAGAAAGTGCATGAACAACATATAAGGATAGATCTACAAGTATACATGTGAAGATCTACAGGTATACAACATGAGTCCAATAGATATACAGTCATATCCAAATCTAATAACAAGTAACTACAGTAAAGTCATACTCAATGTATATACTAAACTGATCCACTGAACATAAAATAATGTACCAACGTACCTGACGGTCTGCAACACCATAAGCTATATCATCCTGAACAGATTACAATAACATAACCATATAACATACTAAGTCAATCCCATACCTGACCAATACGCCAACATATGAACAGTATATGATCACCTGTAATAACAACCCAGTCCATACCACACTATGACATGACACTAATCAAATGCATACATCGGTCTGGACCAACACATATATCATGCTCAACACATAACAGTATATAAAATGCAAATGACATGTATCATGATGAACAAACATGTGCAACAATCATAGCTCAATCAAATGCAGCATCTCACAGGCATATGTAAAACATATATCAAATACATGCATACATATATATCAGCAATGCATATGCATGGTCATGTCTGCGTACCCAACTCGCTACCACGACCCCAGTGTGGCCTAGGTGGCACGACATGACAACTATCCCGACTCCAGCCGCCACCACTCTCGAGTGACCGAGTTGGGTAGTATGAAACAGTAGCTAGCCCGCTATAGAGCTATATGCTACCCACACGGGGGTCCCTGCTGCTAGCCGCTCCGTCCCTACCCATGAGTAGACGGGCACCGCACCCAGGACAACTGCACATCACACGACCACCGTCAATAGTGGGTGAGTGCGCTAACTACCACTCCGCACAGTGGCCAAGTGCGCATCTCCAGCTACCACCATCCATAGTGGCCGAGAACGGCACGTACAACAATGCTCTGCCCTCAACCCTGCAACCACTACCCCGAGTGGCCGGGGAGGCAGGATGACTGACGACACGTCTCCACCATAAGGGAGACTCAGTCAACAGCATGCATGTAGTGTAATGATGCATAGATCCATACATGTATCCTCGCCACACTCCCTATCCCACGGGGAGGCCTGGTCAACAAAAGTCAACTATGCGAGGACTACAATCCACAAGACTCTCTATCGCACAAAGAGTCATACTCATCCGACGATACCAACCCCACTAAGACCTCTAGTCCATAACGATATACAATCGACCGTCCGTATAACCATACACAGGCACACAATCCATAATGGATATACCATCACGCTAAGACCTCCAGTCCATGGTCACATACTGACAACCATACACTTATCTATACACAGACAACTAGATCCATCATAAATGCACTACCAATACAGATATGATATAACCATTGACTCCATAATCCAAACCATCACCTAACCCTAGTGATGTAATACAGTAACCCAATCTGAAATCTCAAAGATAACCCTAACCCTATGTACTTACTGAACATCTATCAGTTAATACATAATAGGGTTATAGTTCCTATCCATGCTAGATAATCAATGAGTAATAGAGTATATATCTCAAAGGTCAAGGCAGTACAAGCATGTGATTAAATAAGAGTGGATCTAAGGTAAACAAGAATAACATATATCCAATATCATGCACTGGAATTGATCAAAACTACCGGACCAGGTAGATATTACCCACCTGATACGAAGCTCGAATAATCCTCACGGTCACGGACCTGCTTCGTATCCCAAACCTGCACATAATAGCAAATAATGATTAAGTACAAGTATCCAACAAACATAGGAACTAAACACTAATTCGTTCTATATTCGCATCCTTTCCTTATCCACGAGTTAGAAACTCCAATTAACACAATTTGATACACCAAAACCAAACTCATCCCACATCAACAAGATCAATATATAAAATCTAAACAACACTCACAAGCGAGTTGTAATAGAAACTTATTACAAGATCAGTCTACCACGACTAATCAATTCAATACATCCACCGAATAGATCAAACACTTCCCATTGCCATTAATCCACCAATCCAAATCTGCAAATTTGATCACTCACTATCATCACATACACTAACCTACTTCATCCGACTAGATCTAATCCCACTCATCCATCATCTTAACATCAAACTAATCACACACACAAGCTATTCACCGCTTCAATCAGTTAACACATAATCAACATCCATTATAGCTCCTCATTACTGAATCAATGACAGCAAACCTAACAACACCCACATCACCGATCCGTGCTAATTAAACCCAACTGCAACTCTTTCCACAGCAGGGAAAACAACCCCACACGATGATCCATGGACAGGAAAAAGGAGCAGCCGGGATATATATATATCAGCAATTGTAACCTATAAAACCATTGCAACTTTAGATCCAAGCTCCTCACCTGATACAATCGACCCTACATACCACCGAAGCTCACAGCTTCCAACAAAGGAACGATTTCCACCTCAACGCGATCCATAGCCAAACCGATCAACATCGAAGGGAAAACCACAACCAATACAGCAATTACCATAGGAAAACAAAGAGAACTCAAAGCCTACCTATCTCAGATCTCCACCGGTAGCCCCCTTCCTCGTCCCCTGTTTCCCAATGAAAACTGGGCTCCGATCGCTGCCAACAATGGATTCAAGCTCAATAAGCGTCTCACAGCCAAAATCTCAGCTCACATCCCAAAGGAAGAAAGAGATCGATTCTTACCTAGCACAGGCGATGATCGGCGGCGAAGCCTCTCCCTCACAGTTGCTCACCGCCGCAGCGCTCTCAGCTCCCAAATCAACCTTCAATCGATTCCAGCAACACGACACCTCTCCCAATAGCCGGCTCTTCCATCGTCGGCGGCAGCAGTCGTCGACTCGCGAAGGGAGAAGAGATGGAGTCGAAGTCGCGAGAGAGAGGAGTAGGGAATCGCGCGTTCGAGAGAATGAGGAAGAAATCGGCTGGAGAGTTGGTTTCGAGTATTTAAGGTCAAACGGTTCGATTGGCTAGCTCAAGCTTGACTCAAAGCTAACCTAGATTAAGTCCGAGTTAACTCAAGTCACCCAACTCTCCATTTAAGCTGAAATCTTCCTCGTATGGACTCCTTTTTAATTCGAAAAAAATTCCTGAAAATTCCTAAAAATTGCACAAGCTAATTCTCAATTAGCAAGGACTATTATTTTATTTTATTTTATTTTAATTTTAATTTTTTTTTTCCGTATTTTACATTCTCCCCCACTTATAAAAATTTGGTCCCCAAATTTCCGACTTATATACTTGTACGAGATGTCACAATAACCATCTCAAGTATCCGGAGAAAAGTCACACCTCAAGTGACTAAGTGGGGTACTGAGCTCGAATATTATATTCCAGCTCTTATATACACTCTCTATCAACCTATTAAGAGGTCAATAACTGTACCAAAGTGGAGCTCTATATCCATGACTTGTGGAAGACTTTGCTAGAATTGTAATGTGAACCATGAATCACTATCAAAAATGATACTCAAGGATACTCCATGGATATCATTCCGTCAAACGATCCAACGAAATCCATCTTACGGCTCGGAAGAAAATGAACGGACTTAGCTAAACGACCATCGACTACCCAAATCTTATCAAGTCTTTTCCGAATTCTAGATAATCTCCCAACACAGTCTATCGTACTAGGCTCCCACTTCATCACGGTACGTAACCCTACCGATCACAATATTCCACCTTTGCTTTTTGGCATACCTAACATCAAACTACGAAATCATCCATGTCCCACATATCGTTCCACCAACCGGAACGTCTCAATACTCACTATTTTCGGATACACTCCGAATAAATCATCATTCTCGAATGAAGAGTCTTTCGAACAACTCTTCCTAAATCGAAATACAACTCTAGAACCACTATCCTTCCTAGAGACGGAGATTTATTCTCACAAGAGAAATTAATCTACTGTTTCAAAATTCATTATATCACCCAGAACTGAAAGTAACTGGACGACTATAATGACTACTCTCGCTGGTTTCTCAACTAGCATACACATAATATACGTCTCATTAAACTGCATCGGGATCACTCCTAATCCCTGAAATGATGCATCTACGTACAATACCCTTCCATCCATATCGGACGGATTAACTAACACTGACACAAAAGTCAGCCACCTTATAGGCCCTGAAACCTAGCTTCAAACTTGACGGGTGATTGTAATCACCTTCTTGGTCCCACAAGTCGTCGATATAGTATCTCTAGTAACATTCTATCCTCATCTATGGTAAATACCAAATCAATCTAGGGAAACCACAACTTCCCTTAAGATTGTGAATATATCCCCAATCATATATCCTCTACAGATATGACGACAATCGATCTCAAATACTCCAAGAGTACTTGATTCCTCAAATCCATGAACGACAAAATCGTTGATAAGTCTAACAACATTATCAATCAGCTCTATACACCTGAATCCTTTTTCCCTACGCTAATGATAGCTCAATCATCACACCGATAATGATAATTGTATGACACTAGGTCACTACAATATCAAACCTCCAATCGTAGATCAACCTTAGGGTATACACAGGTGTCATTTAGCTGATCTAAACAAATCATCTATCCCTAACGAAGGATACTCATTCACCGCAACTACAGCATTCTAGCAAACAAAGAGTTACAAGTCTTCTCAAGAAGAAACACTGAGGCAGATAAATCTCCCATAGTGTTTAGTAACACTGATACCCATAAAATCATCTCCTGGTATGAGGTCCCTAATATCAGGACTATTTCCGAAATCACCTCAATCGCATATTCCACTTGCCCATGCAGTGGCAAGCTCGAGAGTTCATCCAAAACTATATCTGAATACTCTCGAATTATACGTACATCCGAGAGTCCTAGTATACCAACACTCCAACAATCTAACTATCCATAAGGATATGTCTATAGTGGAGGTATGTCTAGCAAAGGCTAAGGGTATCCCTTGACTTCTTGATTGTTGATCCACATCTCACCTGACGGTAGAGAAAATCACCAACCACCAGTCGATAGGAACCCTTCGAACCCTGTCCAAGAATATTCTAGATAAAGATACCTGTAAACTACCAGTATCTCTCAATATATCCGCAAATAGGATACCCTAAAGAAATACCCCGAAGGACCGATCCTTCGGTCTTCTATACTTCTTCTCGAGTAAACATGTAAACTTGTCCAACATCTGTTCTGGACGGCTGAGCTCATGTAGATGCAAAGACTATCATGGAGGAACTGAAAATCAACTGCTGGAACTGAGGTACAATCTGAAACAACTGCAACGGAGATGGTAAACACTGTTGTACTGGCAAAAGATACACATCCGGCTGCATAATACTAAAGGACTGTAAACATCATAGCACGCTCCATCTCTGTGAAAGGTATAGCTGCAACTGGAGAATACTGCATAGACACGACCATCGTCGTATACTCTCTCTCCTCTGTATAAATCATAACCCTTTGGGAAGGTAGCTATTCTTGTCGTGCAGGAAGGTAGCATTCTTGTCGTCTGAGTCTTACGAAATGTCTTGGTATCTTCTTTGAGTAACTTGCTTCTTCCGGATGAAAGTATCAAAGAACTTCAACTATATCTGAGGTAGTAGATCGCCGCTGATGTGATAATCCATTCTTCTGTAATGATCTCAACTTTCGAGGTTGTGGATCATCCGCTCGAAAGCATCATCCATAGTCTTCCACTGAGTCTTCAAAGTACATACTCTCCTCGTAGATCATGCTTATAGTAGAAGCAGATACAATGGTCCATCGGATAATCGGCTCTGTCCGTCAGAACCCGTGACCGCACACCTATAATTCCTTCTGAGTCTTTCCTCCGAGTTCACGATAAACATGAGAAGTCACGACAATCTACAATCGCTTCTATGATCGAAAATCCTCCAATAGTCGCCGTGACTTACGACTTTAATCTTGCTCCTTTATCCAACATTCGAGATTTCGAATTCCAATAATTTGACTCGCAATATCCGCTTATCAAATCTCCAACTCTTAAAACACTTACTACGAGTCATTTCTATACACATGACTCGGCCTATACACTTCCTGTAGGATCCGTAGAGATCCAAACATCCCGATAAAGATGTCAACCGATAACCCGTGGGTGGCCAAAACCAACCCAATCACATTCTCGAGCTATTAGGGGTCAGAATCTCACGCAGTCTAACGACTCAAGATGGTACTTTCACACCGCAGACGATCACCCAACCTGAAGCTCAAGAATTCCCTGACGATGAGTCAAAAAAATGACATGGGAAAATACCCTCTCACAACATCACTACACCGTGGCCAAGTGATGTGTGATTTCCCGAAGGTTATTTCCTATCTCTTCCACCAAGTACCGGCAAAAATCCGGATAATGGTATTACACTAACACTACTATCTTCGTATAACCCGAGTCAAGTACTCCAAAAGTACTCCTAAATGTTATACAACCTAGAATAACCAACTCAGGGATCAAAATCCCTATGAATATCTCCACTAATTTTCTACTATCTGCATCCGCAATAGTATACTCGCGTAGTTCATTACCCCATAGGTAATGATCTGACTAACATAATTAGTGAAAATCTTAGGACCGTAATCCTTGATCTCCACAAGAGATGTGACTACCAAACTCCTGTTTTCTGACTCGGTATCAGTCGGCTCTCAAAGGTAATTACCTTTTCGATAGCAGGTACATGTCTAATAACCTCAACATATCGTTCCCGTGGTCATCTCAAACCACGGTTACGAATACTGATTAACATACTACAAGTCATGCACTATTATAAGCAACTAAATGCATAGCCAACAGAAGGATATGTAATAACAGTTAACATACCTTAATCCTTGTAGCTCGGAGATGTCCGCAACAGCCAGATCCCAGAACTCACAAAACCAAGACCGAGTAAAGCAAAACTCGATGTCCGAACGAAATCAAATCCGAAAATGGACTCCGCAACCTAGGGCTCTGATACCAATAAAATTGTCACGCCCCGAGAGTATGCCGTGCCGAAAAGCAAACGGACGGCATCTCCCCTGTACGTGGCAACATATCGGGTTAATACAAGGCCCGTAGGCCCACAACAATAATATGATATACGCAGATATCAACATATCAAAAACACACTAAACACAGCGGAAACATACAACAGATAAAACAATATACAATGACTCAACTGTGCACTCCGGAGTGACTTGACACAACAAGAAACATCATAGAAGTCACATCGAAATAAAAATACATACAACACATCAGTATATCACAAATACAAACAATACAGGAAGAAAACAACAATCCGTAAAGATCTAACAACATGGAAATATATACATCCGTCCGGTGTGAGATGGGATCAGCTGGCAGAGCTCCGAACGTCCAAGGAATCTTCTACCTGTTACCTGGGCGAAAGGAAGCCCAGGGTCCCGGGGTGGTGAGTATAAACTCAGGGGTAATATATATAGAAAGTGCATGAACAACATATAAGGATAGATCTACAAGTATACATGTGAAGATCTACAGGTATACAACATGAGTCCAATAGATATACAGTCATATCCAAATCTAATAACAAGTAACTACAGTAAAGTCATACTCAATGTATATACTAAACTGATCCACTGAACATAAAATAATGTACCAACGTACCTGACGGTCTGCAACACCATAAACTATATCATCCTGAACAGATTACAATAACATAACCATATAACATACTAAGTCAATCCCATACCTGACCAATACGCCAACATATGAACAGTATATGATCACCTGTAATAACAACCCAGTCCATACCACACTATGACATGACACTAATCAAATGCATACATCGGTCTGGACCAACACATATATCATGCTCAACACATAACAGTATATAAAATGCAAATGACATGTATCATGATGAACAAACATGTGCAACAATCATAGCTCAATCAAATGCAGCATCTCACAGGCATATGTAAAACATATATCAAATACATGCATACATATATATCAGCAATGCATATGCATGGTCATGTCTGCGTGCCCAACTTCGCTACCACGACCCGGTGTGGCCTGGTGGCACGACGACATGACAACTATCCCGACTCCGCCACCACTCTCGAGTGGCCGAGTTGGGTAGTATGAAACGAGAGCTAGCCCGCTATAGAGCTATATGCTACCCACGGGGGTCCTGCGCTGGCGCTGTCCTACCCATGAGTGAGCGGGCACCGCACCGGGACAACTGCACATCACGCGACCACCGTCGAATAGTGGGTGAGTCGCTAACTACCACTCCATACGGTGGTCAAGTGCGCATCTCCGGCTACCACCATCCATAGTGGCGAGGCGGCACGCACGTACAACAATGCTCGCCTCAACCTCGCAACCACTACCCGGTGGCGGGAGGCAGGATGACTGACGACACGTCTCCACCATAAGGGAGACTCAGTCAACAGCATGCATGTAGTGTAATGATGCATAGATCCATACATGTATCCTCGCCACACTCCCTATCCCACGGGGAGGCCTGGTCAACAAAAGTCAACTATGCGAGGACTACAATCCACAAGACTCTCTCTATCGCACAAAGAGTCATACTCATCCGATAACCCCACTAAGACCTCTAGTCCATAACGATATACAATCGACCGTCCGTATAACCATACACAGGCACACAATCCATAATGGATATACCATCACGCTAAGACCTCCAGTCCATGGTCACATACTGACAACCATACACTTATCTATACACAGACAACTAGATCCATCATAAATGCACTACCAATACAGATATGATATAACCATTGACTCCATAATCCAAACCATCACCTAACCCTAGTGATGTAATACAGTAACCCAATCTGAAATCTCAAAGATAACCCTAACCCTATGTACTTACTGAACATCTATCAGTTAATACATAATAGGGTTATAGTTCCTATCCATGCTAGATAATCAATGAGTAATAGAGTATATATCTCAAAGGTCAAGGCAGTACAAGCATGTGATTAAATAAGAGTGGATCTAAGGTAAACAAGAATAACATATATCCAATATCATGCACTGGAATTGATCAAAACTACCGGACCAGGTAGATATTACCCACCTGATACGAAGCTCGAATAATCCTCACGGTCACGGACCTGCTTCGTATCCCAAACCTGCACATAATAGCAAATAATGATTAAGTACAAGTATCCAACAAACATAGGAACTAAACACTAATTCGTTCTATATTCGCATCCTTTCCTTATCCACGAGTTAGAAACTCCAATTAACACAATTTGATACACCAAAACCAAACTCACTCCCACATCAACAAGATCAATATATAAATCTAAACAACACTCACAACAGGGTTGTAATAGAAACTTATTACAAGATCAGTCTACCACAGCTAATCAATTCAATACATCCACCGAATAGATCAAACACTTCCCATTGCCATTAATCCACCAATCCAAATCTGCAAATTTGATCACTCACTATCATCACATACACTAACCTACTTCATCCGACTAGATCTAATCCCACTCATCCATCATCTTAACATCAAACTAATCACACACACAAGCTATTCACCGCTCCACAACTTCAATCAGTTAACACATAATCAACATCCATTATAGCTCCTCATTACTGAATCAATGACAGCAAACCTAACAACACCCACATCACCGATCCGTGCTAATTAAACCCAACTGCAACTCTTTCCACAAAGAGGTAAACAACCCCACACGATGATCCATGGACAGGAAAAAGGAGCAGCCGGGATATATATATATCAGCAATTGTAACCTATAAAACCATTGCAACTTTAGATCCAAGCTCCTCACCTGATACAATCGACCCTACATACCACCGAAGCTCACAGCTTCCAACAAAGGAACGATTTCCACCTCAACGCGATCCATAGCCAAACCGATCAACATCGAAGGGAAAACCACAACCAATACAGCAATTACCATAGGAAAACAAAGAGAACTCAAAGCCTACCTATCTCAGATCTCCACCGGTAGCCCCCTTCCTCGTCCCCTGTTTCCCAATGAAAACTGGGCTCCGATCGCTGCCAACAATGGATTCAAGCTCAATAAGCGTCTCACAGCCAAAATCTCAGCTCACATCCCAAAGGAAGAAAGAGATCGATTCTTACCTAGCACAGGCGATGATCGGCGGCGAAGCCTCTCCCTCACAGTTGCTCACCGCCGCAGCGCTCTCAGCTCCCAAATCAACCTTCAATCGATTCCAGCAACACGACACCTCTCCCAATAGCCGGCTCTTCCATCGTCGGCGGCAGCAGTCGTCGACTCGCGAAGGGAGAAGAGATGGAGTCGAAGTCGCGAGAGAGAGGAGTAGGGAATCGCGCGTTCGAGAGAATGAGGAAGAAATCGGCTGGAGAGTTGGTTTCGAGTATTTAAGGTCAAACGGTTCGATTGGCTAGCTCAAGCTTGACTCAAAGCTAACCTAGATTAAGTCCGAGTTAACTCAAGTCACCCAACTCTCCATTTAAGCTGAAATCTTCCTCGTATGGACTCCTTTTTAATTCGAAAAAAATTCCTGAAAATTCCTAAAAATTGCACAAGCTAATTCTCAATTAGCAAGGACTATTATTTTATTTTATTTTATTTTAATTTTAATTTTTTTTTTTTCCGTATTTTACAGGGTAGATGTAATCATTTCCAGATTTAGATATAGATATGAACATGTTAGGTGTTCATATTACCTTGATCATGCTCTGTTTATCGTATGCTTGAACTTTTCGTTGATATATATGTGTGCTCGATTATTGATAACACATATTCCCTAGCATGATCTAGGAGTTACAGATGTGATGTAAGTAGGTCTAACTATTTAGTAGGGTGTAGATGTTAGAGTACGGAGGATGACCTAAATTATAAATTTGGTAAAAAGGTCCTCTGTAGATAAGTATGACCCTAAATGTAGGACTCGTTCCATACCTATATGTTGCATATTTATTTACCAACCACGGGTTGTGTAAATAGTCAGGTGAGTCGTGGACAGTGTGTCGCTACGGACCGATGGTCTTAGCTTGTCAGGATCAGATGAGTATGACTCTCTACAGGGTAGAGAGTGTACTGATCAATTGGGTGTGACTCTTTGTTGAACAGAGAGTCTAGGGTAGATGTTCTGTATGTGAGACAGTACCCTCATGTCATTGCATGTATACTGACGACATCGTCTCCCCTTGGGGTTGAGAGAGAGTCGTCAGTCATCCTGCCTCCCAGGTTACTTCCAGAGGAGTAACTGGTGTGAGGGCATAGCATTTGTTGTGCCGCACTCTACCATTATTGACGATGGTAGTTGGAGTTGCGTGCAGTTGTCCTGGGTGCGTGGTACTCGACACTCATTAGTAGTGTTAGTCGGAGTGACCAGCAGCAGGGACCCCCGTTGCGTAGCGAGCTACTTACGCTCATATGCTACTTGATCATACTACCCAACTCGGTCACTCGAGAGTGGTGACGGCTGGAGTCGGGATAGTTGTCATGTCGTGCCACCTAGGCCACACTGGGGTCGTGGTAGCGAGTAGGGGTGAGCAGGCATGACCATGCATGTTGCATTGCCGTATCATACGGTGTTTTGCATATGATTATATATATATACATACCTGCTTGTATATATATATATATGGATGATGGTGATTAGTATACATACAGATACAGTCTATATGTATACTCACTTTGATGATGCATTTGTATGTACTATGCTTGTTGCATTTGTTTGTACATATTCATACATGCTATTGCATATTCCTGTATGGTAGTAGGTTGATATTTGTATACCTATCGGATATTCACAGTGATACCCTTGACTCAGGTTAGGATATTGTGTTAGTACTATACTGTTATACCCTATGATGTGATTATATGCCAGATTGGATCAGGATAGAGTAGCTGACTGCCAGGTATGTCAGCATCGTTGATGTTCAGTTTATTTAGTATATGCATGCATATCTATAGTTATGCTGATGTATACTTGTTGTACGAGTAGATTAAACTGTTGAATGACATGTAATATTGATACGTATATTTACATGTTTTTTCTGATTACCTGCTGAGTTTTACTCACCACCTCCGACCCTGGTTTTTACATCGCCCGTGTGTGTAGACGACCGTGCGACTGACTTTGCTGCGACCGATCCATCCCATCTCTGTTTTTCGAGTCTCCCGAGGAGTTCGTCTTTTGTTATGTATGGACTTGTTTATGTGTTATGGATTTTGGTCCTATGTCATGGACCCTTGTTTTGTTATGGACTTTGTCGTGATGTCGTCGTTTTATTTACGGTTTTATTACTGTGGACTTGTCAGGTGGTGTACACCTGCATATTTTGTTATCTATGTTGTGGGTATGGGGGTTTTCATTTCCGCTGCTATTAGTATGTTATATTATGTTGTTGTTGTGGGCCTACGGGCCTTGTATTAACCCGAAATGTTGCCACGTATAGGGGAGATGCCGTCCGTTTGATTTTCGGCTCGGCATGCTCTCGGGGCATGACAAGTACTGTTCAACAAATTGGGATTCATTTATCGACAGATTTTTATCATCCCTTTGAACTAATTTCAATAATTCTTTTAGTTTCCTTGATAGGTGTAATTACTATGGCTCGCCAATAATAAATATAGTTAGAATTCAAAAATAAATTAAAGTTATCAAAATTCTAAATATGAAATTAATTAAATATTTGATCAAATCAAAAGGTTTAATATTTTTAGTTAAATTTGTTTACTTTCTTTTGTTTTGTAATTATAATTTCTAGTTAATCGAATCCCTTGCATTGTTGATATTGAAATGAATCGAGATTGATAAGGAGTTTGTCAATGATGTTCGAGCATGTACTTTTTTTTAGTGTCTATTTATTTTCTATTGGTCTCTATGGATTGATCACAAGTCGAAACATGATTAGAGCACTTATGTGTCTTGAGCTTATACTAAATTCGGTTAATATTAATCTCGTAACATTTTCTGATATATTTGATAGTCGACAATTAAAAGGTAACATTTTCTCAATCTTTATTATAGCAATTGCCTTATTGGACTTGATATTGTTTCGATTCACCAAAGCGATGTAAAATCAACACGTATAAACCAATAGAAATTTTTTAATAATTAATTCAAATTATCATGATCATATACTAAAATACTAAAAAATATAGGATGAATATAAATATATACAATATATCAATATATATATATTGATATATTGTATATAATATATATATATAACGTGTATAATATATATATATACTAAATTATACTAAATATATATAGTATATATAATAACTAAGAAAGTATAATTATACATATTATTATGTATATACATTATATAATAAATATATATGAAATTTGATTCAATATCAAATTGACTATTGAATTTCAATTTGACTATTTTACTAGACTATTTTACTAGATTAGTAAAGTATAGTTAATACTAAACAAATTTGTTATATAAATTTAATTTTAGATATTTTTAGATATTTATATATTGATTTGAATATCAATTTATTTTGTTAGACAATTTTCATTCACACACCCGACTAGTATGATTATAATCTTTGATTTGAAACGAACATTGAAGTCTCTTGGCTTTTTCTTATGAAAGCGATTTATAAAAATATTGATTCTTCCAATTTTAGTAAACCAACGCTTGTCTCAGTGTCTACAATATAACTATTACTTCTATACATTGAAAATTTTTGATGTTCAAACACTGGTATTATAGATTAAATGTCACATTCAGTCAAAATTTATGATACATGTATAGGGTGTACTCAATGTGTACGAGCTTGCCCTATGGATGTGTTGGAAATGATACCGTGGGACGGATGTAAAGCTAAGTAAATAGCTTCCGCACCAAGAACCGAAGACTGTGTAGGTTGTAAGAGATGTGAATCCGCTTGCCCAACGGATTTTTTGAGTGTCCGTGTTTATTTATGGCATGAAACAACTCGCAGCATGGGGCTATCTTATTGATACGTTACAAAAAAAAATACACTTGAATTATTTGATTCCTCTTTACCGATAAAAGCCCGTATTCATAATAGAATAATATATTCTATTAAGTACGGGCTTTTGTGGTCAAAAACGTATCTTGTCTTTATCACGAATAATTTTCCTTGGCTAACAATACTTGTTGTTTTACCGATATTCGTTGGCTCTTACATCTTATTTCTTCCTCATAGAGGAAATAAGGTGTTTAAGTGGTATGCTATATGTATTTGCTTGTTAGAACTCCTTTTAATGACCCACATTTTCTGTCATCATTTCCAATTGGACGATCCATTAATCCAATTGGAAGAAGATTTTAAATGGATAGATATTTTGGATTTTCACTGGAGACTGGGAATCGATGGACTTTCTGTTAAATACGGGGATTTAAAACCCTAAATTAAATGTCCCAAATAATTAAGGAAATAATCCTGGAAATATCTCGGGGTTTTTAGAGAATTTTAGGAATTTTTCTGGATTTAAACGGACTCTGTACGAGATTTTTTCGGGGATAAAGTAAACGGGCTTTAGAGGGATCTATTTAAAGGGGATAAACACAAGATAGAAAACCTAATTTCTAATTTCCCTTTTATTTCTTTCCAGTGACTTCCTTGATTCGTCCTGACGTTCTCTCCGACCGCCGTTTCTTCTTCTTCTTCCTCGTTTTCTCGCCTTGAGCCCAACTTCGCGGCGCCTCTTCTTCGGCGACGTTCTCTGCGTCGCGACCCGGCCTTGACCCTCTTTCTCCGTCGGCGCCCAAATTTCCGTCGCCGATCCCTTCTTCGCCGAGCCTTTTTCCCCCCTTTCTCGCGCCCGAGCCGGCCAGTGCCGTCAAGGCGGTGACCCTCTGGCCGCCGTGAAGCGGCTCTCGCTTTTGCCGCCGCCTCTTCTTGCGGCCGAGCCTTCTCTTCGCCTGCGGCGGCTGTCTTCTTCACTCGCCTCCGTCGCCGTAGCCTTCCCCTTCGCGCGGATAGATCAACGACGGTGAGTTTTGTTGGAGTAAACTATTTTAGGGCAGCAGGAGGTATTCGGCGAACGGAGCAAATTGGGAGGGTTGCTGGATTTAGGAGTGGTTCTTGGCGCTAGGAGCAAGTTGTTAAGTTGGCTGGGATGTTCCTGTTTGGAGAATTGCTTGGGTTGGTGTTTCACGGTTGTGGCCGACTGAGAGCGGCTGTGAGGGTTTGATTTGGAGGGTGTCGTGTGGTTAGGGTGGATGTGTCGGCTGTGAAAACAAGGGTTGAGTCAGAGTTGTGGTCAATTTGGGGCTGAACTTGGGGTTTTGGTTGATTGGTCGATTTGGGTTGATTCCGGTGTTATTCGATTGATCGGTATGGATATTTGTGGTAGGAAAAGGATTATTAAGACGATTGGAAAATTTGGGAGAATTGGAAATTGATTTGGGGCAATTGGGTTATAAGGGAAATCGATTAAGTATTCGATTTGTCGGTAAATTGTATTTTGTGCTTGACTATAGTCATGCTTTATGCAGGTTTCGGTCACGAGGCAGGTCCCCAGTCGTGACGATTTGGTTCATTCTTGCGGATATATATTCAGGCGGGTATTTTGACTTAACTTTTAGATTAAGTCAAATTGATATGCTAGTAGGATAGCTTACAATAACTTTTTCATGTTTATATGCCTGGTATACTTTTGATGCCTACTAGATACATGCATGTGATAGAATATGATTATATTTCCCTGTTTGATTTGGATCATAGTACATGGATTAGGGATATGTATATATTGATTATACATATTATTCGGATAGGTGTTTTGAGTAGGATTTACATGTTTAGTATCATGCACCATTTTTGCATGATTGCATGCTAGCTAGATGGGGTTCCATTATTGTTGAGCCCGCAACTAGTTACATGGCCTGCACACACTGCCACTCATGGGTTAGTGGTACATCAGGAGGGTGTGTGCAGTTGCTCTGTCAGGCTCCGCTGGTCCGCTCATGGGTAGCGATGAGGCAGCGTGGTAGCGGGCAGGGATCCCTCCTCTGGCCTATGACACCGGGAGATGAGAGCTTAGCTCCCCCACTATGTTTGGGGCAGGAGGATAGGTGTACTTCGACAGCATCCTGTCCACTCGGTCACTCAGGAGCAGTGATGGCAGAGTGCACAGTTGTCATAGCCCTACCCACACGGCTTCACCATTGCGTGTGAGGCGGCTGACTGGTGTCAGGGGTGACCATGTCATTGGCACGGCATGCATTTTGCACGGATTGCATTTTGTATTGTGTTTGCTGCATTATTGTATTGATGCCTTGGATGTGCATATGATTGTCATGCATACAGGATACATGTTTATATATGGTCAGGACTCTATTACTTCTAGTCAGGCACATGCTCCTATATCAGGGTAGGAGATTCAGGTAAGTACAGTCATTTTGTATTTCTTGCTTGCATACCCTATTTATGTGAGACTGTACTGGCATGATATTTTTATTGTTAGCTATACCTTACTATGCATATCTACTATACCCGCAGAGTTCTTTGAACTCACCCCGTTGATTTATATTTATTTCAGGATGAAGCTGTCAGGAGAGTCCAGCTGCCAAACCCCCTCGTCGTGGAAGTGTATTTGGTTATTTGTTTTTGGTTTTGGATATCTTGTTTAGAAGATATATTTAGGACTGGAATTGGATTTATGTATTTGTGGATTTTTGGTGTCCTTAGGGACTTTATTCGGAGTTTTGTTCTGGATGGATTTCAGTTGAGTAATCCTGCCCAGATGGCAGAAGGGGTAGGTTTAGATGTGATAGATTGTTTATTTATTTACTTGGATTGAAGGCCTGAGGCCTAATTATACTCTGCTTGTGTTGTTTGGATTCCGGTCGTGTTGACCGATGTATAGTGGCCGTGTAGGCCTTGTATGTAAATTGAGATTGTCACCCGTACAGGGGAGATGCTGTCGGATTTTCGTCTGGCGGGGTCTCCTTCGGGGCGTGACACTTTCCATAGGACCCATTTTATTGACAGGATTTATCACCAGTTTAGCTACTTTAGCAGCTTGGCCAGTTACTAAAAATTCACACTTGTTCTATTTCCTCATGCTAGCAATGTACAGCGGTCAAATAGGACCATTTTCTTCTCGAGACCTTTTACTTTTTTTTATGATGTGGGAGTTAGAATTAATTCCTATTTATTTACTTTTATCCATCTGGGGAGGAAAGAAACGTCTCTATTCGGCGACAAAGTTTATTTTGTACACGGCGGGGGGCTCCATTTTTCTTTTAATAGGAGTTCTTGGTATGGGTTTATATGGTTCTAATGAACCCACATTAGATTTTAGAAAATTAGCTAATCAATCATATCCTGTGGCATTGGAAATAATATTATATTTTGGATTCCTTATTGCTTATGCCGTCAAATTGCCGATTATACCTCTACATACTTGGTTACCCGATACCCATGGAGAAGCACATTACAGTACATGTATGCTTCTAGCTAGAATCTTATTAAAAATGGGAGCATATGGACTTATTCGAATCAATATGGAATTATTATCCCACGCTCATTCCATATTTTCTCCCTGGTTGGTAATAGTAGGAACTATTCAAATAATCTATGCTGCTTCGACCTCTCTCGGCCAACGGAATTTGAAAAAGAGAATAGCCTATTCTTCTGTATCTCACATGGGTTTTACAATTATAGGAATTGGTTCCATAACCGGAATCGGGCTCAATGGTGCTATTTTACAAATACTCTCTCATGGATTTATTGGTGTCGACTTTTTTCTTGACGAACGACTTGTGATAGAATAGGTTTTGTTTATCTCGACGAGATGGGGATATCAATCCCAATGCCAAAACTTTTACCATGTTGAGTAGTTTTTCGATGGCTTCTCTTGCATTGCGGGAATGAGTGGTTTTGTTGCAGAATCATTAGTTTTTTTTGGAATAATTACTAGTAAAAAATTTCTTTTAATGCCAAAAATACTAATTACTTTTGTAATGGCAATAGGAATGATATTAACTCCTATTTATTTATTATCTATGTTACGTCAAATGTTCTATGGATACAAGTTATTTCATGTTAAAAATTCCAATTTTTTTGATTCTGGACCACGAGAACTATTTGTTTCAATCTGTATCTTTCTACCCATACTAGGGACTGGTATTTATCCCGATTTCATTCTTTCGTTATCAGTTGATAGGGTACAAGCTATACTATCTAATTATTTTTATCGATAGTCTTTTATTAATAATAAGGAAATATAATTCTTTTGTCTTTTTATTTTCCGCTTTAAAACGCCGAATAATGCAAAAGAATAAAATAAAATGAATTAAAAATCTCAATTTAAATCAGATACATGTCGAGTTTTTTAGAACCCTTTGAACCATTCCTTGTTCAAAGGGTTCTAAAAAACTTGCACAAAGAAAGAACTTTCACTATATATAAATATAAGGATGATGTTTTGTTCTTATATGTACTCGTTTTTTTATGTAGTTTATTCAATTATTTATTTGTGTATTTTATTCAAGTAGATGTTAATGTGAATGAACCATAACTATGTAGACCTACCCCTAATAGATTGATTCCAAAATAGCATATCCAAATTATAAAGAATCCCATAGAAGCCACAAGTGCTGAATTTGTACCCTGCAAACTTTGATTTGTTCTAGTTCTAGTATGTAAATAAATTGCGAATATGATCCAAGTAATAAATGCCCAAGTTTCCTTGGGGTCCCAACTCCAATATGATCCCCATGCTTCATTAGCCCATACTGCTCCACAAATAATTCCTATGGTTAAAAAGGTAAACCCTAAACTAATGACGCGGTAACTCAAATAATCCAAACGTTGAGTTAATTGATATTTATAATAATTTCGAAATGAAAGAAAAGAAGTGTTTTTATAAACACTTCTTTTTTCATTCCAATAGTTAATTTTACCAAAGAAAAATTTCTTAATTAAGAAATTTTTGACTTTACCATTACAAAAAATATTGATGTTTTTTCGAAATGTAATAACTAGAAGAGCGACTGATAATAATGATCCACATAAAAGAGCAGCATAGCTTAATAACATCATACTTACGTGCATCATTAACCACTGAGATTGTAGAGCGGGTACTAATATTACGGATTGGTGAAAATAGTACTTGATGCAGTTATTGTGTTTAAATCATTTTTATGATTCCCCGTCTTGGAAATGGCATGAATAATGGATAAACTACACGAAAGGAAAATTAATGACTCATATAAATTACTTAAGGGAAAATGCCCCGAAGAAATCCAACGAGAAACCAATAATCCCGTTATAGAGAAAAAAGTAGCTATCATTCCTTTTTCTGATGAATCAGGCAATCCTACGCTTTCATGGACAAAAAAGGTCATAAAATAAATCGTAATTGTTATTACGATTATCGAAAAAGAGATATGAGTCAATATATGTTCAACAATTGTAAATATCATAAAAAAGACTCCCATTATAGAATTGAAATCGAGAATTGAATACATTAAAGGATCCATTGTGTCTATTTTAGAAGATTTTTTTGATAGAATCGGATGCCGCCACTCGGACTCGAACCGAGATGCTCTAGCACTGCTTCCTAAGAGCAGCGTGTCTACCAATTTCACCATGGCGGCTTACTTGAAATAATAATAGTAAATTTATGTTGAATCGTCGAGATTCAATATAGTTTATAAAACAAAACATTAGAATCGATGAATCTTTATTCATTGAAATTTATATGATAATTTTCATATTTATTAAATAAACAATAAAATAATCTTTAGTTAGTATCATATTGTTGTAAATTCGGTTTTAATAATGAACTCTGGCATACTAAAAACTAAGTTTTCAAAAAAGCAGTTGAAACTACATAGTTTTAGACTGAGATATAGAACCGTGAATTGTTCGTTTTCTTTTTTTAGATTCGTATTATTTATCCGATGTTTTTTTATGTTTTCAAACAAAACGAAAAAAATGTATTTTTAATTAAGAAAATGAAATAACTAGGTTTTCCATGTATAACAATTTGATTACTAAATCATAAGAATTTATCATTGTCTAACGATTTAGATACCTTCGTATTATTTTATTATTATAAACGTATTAATATCTTTCATTATTTTATTTCATTATATCATAATTTTATTTCATTATATATATATAATGATATGATATATAATGAATGGTAAGATTTACCAAATTCATTAGGTTTTTAGTTAAGCATATAACAAATAAAACAACAAAATTTTCATTTATATTACAATCATACTCTACTTTTCACAATAGAAATTTTTTTTTTTCCATTGTGAAAAGTAGATAGAAAAAAACTCCAAACCCAATATACACACCCTTATTCTACATATCACATCCACATACCTTATATATCACATATATCACAAAGAACTAGTTCTAATCGATCTGTTTGATATTGAATAGTGAGGAGTTCAATACACTAATTAATGTTAATCATTATATCTTAAAATATTTGACGTTTTCGGGGTATGTCAATTCCGATTATTCCACGACTTTATTATTTGTTTGCTGTACAAAAAAACTTTTTGAACGTCCGATAGAAACCGATTTAGCTAAAGAAAAAGCCTTTACTGCAGCTAAATTTCCTTTTTTCTTCCAAATATTTTTACGAATATGTTTTTTTGACATAGAAGTACATTTTTTGGGGACTGCCATTAAAAAAACGGGTTACTTATTTTTATCATTGTATGTGAAAGACATGTATTGTTTAAAATGAATTGTTCCTTTCCTTTTAGCCCTTATCCATATTTATTCCGTAGTAAAAGTAAAATAGTAAAAAAACATTGAATTTTTCAATTAAAAAACCTATGAAAACATAAACATATAATAAAATTTATATTAATAAATTGAAACATACACATTAATTTAAATAAAATTTCAAAAGTATATATATGGATCATAGTAATTATGCATATGTATACATACCCTATGACATATGTCACGCCCCGAGAGTATGCCGTGCCGAAAAGCAAACGGACGGCATCTCCCGTGTACATGGCAACATATCGGGTTAATACAAGGCCCGTAGGCCCACAACAACAATATGATATACACAGATATCAACATATAAAAATGCAGCGGAAACCTACAACAGATAAAACAATATACAATGACCCAACTGTGCACTCCGGAGTGACTTGACACAACAAGAAACATAATAGAAGTCACATCGAAAGCCAAATACATACAACACGTCCGTATATCACAGATACGGAAATAATACAGGTTAAAACCACAAAACGACAATCCATAGAAATACAATAATACGGAAAACATGTCCATTCGTCCGGTGTGAGATGGGATCAGCTGGCGGAGCTCCGAACGTCCAAGGAATCTTCTACTTATCAGGCGACGAAGCCCGGTGGTCGAGGTGGTGAGTATAAACTCAGGGGTAATATATAGAAAGTGCATGAACAACATATAAGGATAGATCTACAAGTATACATGTGAAGATCTACAGGTATACAGCATGATTCCAATAGACATATAGTCATATCCAAATCTAATAACAAGTAACTACAGTAAAGTCATACTCAATGTATATACTAAACTGATCAACTGAACATAAAGTAATGTACCAACATACCTGACGGTCTGCAACACCATAAGCTATATTATCCTGACAGATATACAATAACATAACCCATATAATATACTAAGTCAATCGACTAATACGCCAACATATGAACAGTATATGATCACCTGTAATGACAACCCGGTCCATACCACACTATGACATGACGCTAATCAAATGCATACATCGGTCTGGACCAACACATATATCATGCTTAAAACATAACAGTATATAAAATGCAAATGACATGTATCATGAGGAATAACCATATGCAACAATCATAGCTCAATCAAATGCAACATCTCACAGGCATATGTAAAACATATATATCAAATACATGCATAGATATATATATCAGCAATGCATATGCATGGTCATGCCTGCGTACCCAACTCGCTACCACGACCCCAGTGTGGCCTAGGTGGCACGACATGACAACTATCCCGACTCCAGCCGCCACCACTCTCGAGTGACCGAGTTGGGTAGTATGAAACAGTAGCTAGCCGCCATAGAGCTATATGCTACTCACACGGGGGTCCTGCGCCAGCGCTCGTCCCTACCCATGAGTAGGCGAGCACCGCACCGGGACTCGCACATCACACGACCACCATCTATAGTGGGTGAGTGCGCTAACTACCACTCCACACAGTGGCCAAGTGCGCATCTCCAGCTACCACCATCCCTAGTGGCCGAGAACGGCACGCACACAATGCTCTGCCCTCAACCCTGCAACCACTACCCCGAGTGGCGGGAGGCGGGATGGTGACGACTCGTCTCAACCACAAGGCAGACCCAGTCGTCAGCATGCATGGAATGTAATGATGCATAGCCCACACAAATCCTCGCAACACTCCCTAACTCACGGGGAGACCTAGTCAACCAAAAGTCAACCATGCAAGGACTACAATCCATAAGACTCTCTCTATCACTCAAAGAGTCATACACACCTGACAGTCAACCATGCTAAGACCTCGAGTCAGTAGCGATATACAATCGACCATCCATATAACCATACACAGACACACAATCCCTAATGGATATACCATCACGCTAGGACCTCTAGTCCCTGGTCACATACTGACAATCATACAATTATCTATGCACAGACAACTAGATCCATTATAAATGCACCACTAATACGGATATGATATAACAATCGATTCCATAATTCAAACCATCACCTAACCCTAGTGATGTAGGACAGTAACCCCATCTGAAGTCATAGAGATAAACCTAACCACTTGTATTTACTGAACATCCATCAGCTAATACGTAATAGGGTTTATAGTTCCTATTCGTGCTAGATAATCAATGAGTAACAGAGTATATATCTCAAAGGTCAAGGCAGTACAAGCATGTGATTAAATAAGAGTGGATTTAAGGTAAACAGGTATAAACATATATATCCAAGATCATGCACTGGAATTGATCAAACTACCGGACCAGGTAGATATTACCCACCTGATACATAATCCGTGTTATCCATCTCCACGTTCATGTATCCATCACCATCAAAGTCCTGTAACAATAAGATACAGTTAAGTATCATCATACATCTAATGACCGAATCAAATCCTACATTAACCTGGTATCTCGATCAACTAGATTGATCTATTCATCCGATTAACCTAATCAATCCTTCAGCAACACAGAACAAATCTATATCAGCCTAATATCAAAACTGATCACAATAACCAATAAACAACTTCTCTATCAAATGCACAAATCTTGCCATTAAAAGCTAATTAACTGTAAATCTAGATTGGAACTCACCTCACCTGTTACTGCTTAGCCACAACCTTCTGATCCAATAATAGGGTATCATCTCCAGATCCATAATCAAATTGGAAGCAAAGTCTCCCAATTCCCGTAACACAACAAGGGCTACAGCTGTGTCGTGTTTCTCGATCACACCGGCAGCGCAGCTGCCCTCCATAATCGCAGATCACAGCTCAATCAACCACCTGCAGAGAAATTCCATACCCATACCCCATCACAGCTGAAATCACAGAAATTTCTTGATCCAAACCCTACTACAATCCACGCAGCATCCAAATCGGCTTACCTTGTACAAGGAGATCCGACGATGGCCAAAAATCAATTGACAGCAGCTCCTGATCCAGCAGAGTGAAGCCACTGTCGTAGCCATCCTCAACAAATCTTCACACCACCGAGGATCGCCCAATCCGATCGGTTAGAGAATTGCTCGTGGCCAATTCGCGCACCGCCTGTTCACATGCTAACTCCGAGCGATCGGAATGGCGACTCCCAATTCGTAGATTGAACAACACACTGTAATCGACTTACGATTCTAAACCTCCGCGAGAATCCGGTTCCCGATGGAAATCCCGGCTCCAATCCCGACACCCTAGCTCGGCTCTCTCAAAGCGGTGAAGATAACCTCGAACGCGATCGTCGAAAAATCGAATCTGCCGCGACAATGTCAGGTTTCTCAGCCAAACCCCGATCAACACAACAAGATCTATGGAACAACAAAGAAACCTAACTAAACGAAAACCACCGCACCTGCGTGGCAGCTCACCGCCACGACGACAGCGCCGCCCGTCCGTCGGAAATGTCGCTGAGATTTCCCCAGGCGAACACCCCCCTTGATCCTTGGCGGAGGTCGGCCCTAAGCGGTGGCGCCGAAATGCTGCTCCGCTAGGCACGAAGCCGGTGAGGAGGAACGATGAAATCGCGCGGCAAAGAGATGTGCGACGCAGAGATGCGGAAGAGAGAATCGGAGAGATCGCGGAGAAGGAAGAAGTCGGCAAAAATCGCGAATGAAATGGCGATCCCATTCGTTCGGCATCTTTTAATTCCGTTCGAACGATCCGGTTAACCCAGCCAACTCTAAACCCAATCTGATTGGGTCAGCCCAGCTGGTTCAGCCACTTGACCCAAATCAAATCTAATCCGAGTTCAGTCCAAATCCAACTCCAATTCAAGCCCGATTTCAAATCAGGCCCAATTTCAGCCCAGCTAAATAATTAACCCATTAACCCACTAATTAAGCCTAATTAATCCTAATTAATTAACGGGTTAATCTTTTTTTTTTTTCGTATTTTACATTCTCCCCCACTTATAAAAATTTGGCCCCCAAATTTTCGCCTCATATACGAGTACGAGATATCACAATAATCATCTCAAGTATCCGGAGAAAAGTCACACATCTCAAGTGACTAAGTGGGGTGCTGAGCTCGAATATTATATTCCAGCTCTTATACGCTCTCAGCCAACCTATTTAAAGGTAAACAACTGTACCAGAGTGGAGCTCTATACTCGTAACCGATGGGAGACTTTGTCAGAATCGTAAGGTGAATCATGAATTACTATCAGAAATGATACCCAAGGATACTCCATGGATATAATTCCATCAAGCGATCCAACGAAATTTATCTTACGGCTCGGAAGAAAATGAGTAGATCTAGCTAATCGATCATCGACTACCCAAATCCGATCAAGTCCTTTCCGAATTCTAGATAATCTCGGCCGCAGGTCCTAACGCATACTAGGCTCCCACTTCATCACGCGATGCGTAACCCTACCGATCACAATATTCCACCTTTGCTTGTTGGCATACCCAACATCAAACTACGAATCAATCAGTCCACATATCGTTCCACCAACTGGAACGTCTCAATACTCACTATTTTCGAATACACTCCGAATAAATCATCACCCTCGAATGAAGAGTCTCCTAAAATAACTCTTCCTAAATCGAATGCAACTCTAGGAACCACTATCCTTTCCTAGAGACGTAGATTTATTCTCACAAGAGAAATTAATCTAATGTCCAAAATTCACTCTGTCACCCAGAACTGAAAGTAACTGGGAGACTATAATGACTGATTTCGCTAGTTTCTCAACTAGCATAAACATAATATAGGTCTCATTTAACTGCATCGGGATCGCTCCTAATCCCTGAAATGATGCCCCTACATACAATACCCTTCCATCCATATCGGACAGATTAACTAACACTGCCCCAAAAGTCAGTCACCTTCTAGGCCCTAAAACCTAGCTTCCCAAGCTTCCGACCAGGTGATTTCCATCACCTTCTTGGTCCCTCAAGTCGACGGTGTAGTAACTCTAGCGTATCCTATCCTCATCTATGGTAAATACCAAATCAATCTAGGGAAACCATAACTTCCCTCAAGATCATGAATATATCCTCCACAGATATGATGACAATCGATCTCAAATACTCCAAGAGTACTTGATTCCTCAAATCCATGAATGACTAAATCGTCGATAAGTCTAACAACATTATCAACATCTCCTGAAATTCATACCAAGTATGAAATATCGTCTTCTACACACCTGTATCCCTTTTACTCTAAGCTACAGATAGCTCAATCATCACACCGACAATGATAATTGTATGACACTAAGTCACTACAATATCAAACCTCCAATCGTAGATCAACCCTAGGATATATACAGGTGTCATTTAGCTGATCTAAACAAATCATCTATCCACAACGAAGGATATTCATTCTCAACTACTGCGTTCAAATCATCGATAATCGATGCATAACCTCAAAGATCTGTCTCTCTTTCAACAAAGAGTTACGAGTCTTCTCAAGAAGAAACACTAGAAAAGATAAATCTCCCATAGTGTTTAGCAAAACTAATATTCATAAAATCATCTCCGGTATGAGGTCCCCAATATCAGGATTATTCCCGAAATCACCTCAATCGTTTACTCCACTTGCCCATGCAGTGGCAAGTTCGAGAGTTCATCCAAAACTACATCTGAATACTCTCAGATTATACGTACATCCGAGAGTCCTAGTATACCAACGCTCCAACAATCCAACTATCCGTAAGGATATGTCTATAGTGGAGGTATTTCTAGCAAAGGCTAAAGGTATCCCTTGACTTCTTGGTTGCTGGTCAACATCTCACCTGTCGATAGAGACACCACCAACCCACAAGTCGATATATAGGAATCCTTCTAATCCTATATAAGAACGTACAAGATAAAGATACCTATAAACTACCAGTATCTCTCGATATATCCGCAAATAGTATAACCTAAAATAATACCCCGAAGGACCGATCCTTCGGTCTTCTATACTTCATCTCGAGTAACCATGTAAACTCGCCCAACATCTGTTCTGGACGGCTGAGCTCATGTAAATACAAAATACTATCATGGAGGAACTGAAATCACCTGCTGAACCTGAAGTACAAACTGATGCAACTACAGTGGAGATGGTAAACACTGTTGTACTGGCAAAAGATACACATCCGGCTGTATAATACTGAAGAACTGCCAACATCGTAGCCCGCTCCATCTCTGTGAAAGGTATAGCTGCAACTGGAGAATACTGCATAGATACGACTATCGTCGTAAAATTTCTCTCCTCTGAACAAATCATAATCCCGCCTAGGAAGGTAACTGTTGTTGTCGTCTGGGAAGGTAATAGTTGTTGTCTGAATGTCTGAATCTTCTGAGATGTCTTCAGCTGATACTACTGAGTAACTTACTTCTTCCGGATGAAAGTATCAAAGAACTCCAACTATATCTGGGGTAATAGATCGCTGCTGATGTGATAACCTAATCTTTTGTAATAATCTCGGCTTTCGAGGTTGTGGATCGTCCGCTCGAAAGAATCATCCATAGTCTTCAACTGAGTCTTCAAAATACATACTCTCCTCGTAGATACCGGCTGCTTATAGTAGGAACAGATACAATGGTCCATCGGATAACCCGCATCGCTTCACACATAATCTCCCTTCGGGGTCTTTCCTCTGAGTTCACTGATAAACATGAGAAGCTGCTGACAATCTACAATCGCTCTTCTATGATCGAAAAAAAACTCTACAATAGTCGCTCGTGACTTACGACTTTAATCTTGCTCCTTTTTATCCAACATTTGGAGACTTCTAATTCCAATAATTTGACTTGCAATATATGCTTATCAAATCTCCAACTCTTAAAACACTTACTACAGAGTCATTTCTATACACATGACTCGGTCTAAAGACTTCCGGTAGGATCTGGTAGGAGATCCAAACATCCTGATCAAGATGTCAACCGATAATCCGTGGGTGGCCAAAACCAACCCAATCACATTCTTTATTAAATATGGGGATTTAAAACACGAAATTAAATGGCCCAATAATTAAGGAAATAATCCTGGAAATATCTCGGGATTTTTAGGGAATTTTTGGAATTTTTTCGGAATTTTTCTGGATTTAAACGGACTCCGTACGAGATTATTACGGGGATAAAATAGATAGGCTTTATTTAAGGGGTATTAACCTAAACCGGAAACCCTAAGTTTTTCTTTTTCTATTTTTTTTCCCCCGCCGCGACCTTTTCCACGCCGTGCTCGACGGTTCCCTCTTTGTGAAACGCTCCACCGCAATCGGCGCCTGCCCTCTTCCTCTCGGTTTGCTCCTCGCGGCGGACGGCGGCGACGGAAGCCCTCTCTCTCTGCTACTTTGGCGCCGCGCGTCGGCGACCGAGCCCGCTGGGCCGTGGCGGCTGGCGTTCCAGTCGCGCCTCCTCGCGCGTGGCGGCGTCGGTCGTCGCAGCGTCGCCCGCCGTCGCCTACCCCTCGGCCACGGCGTCCGTCTGCGCGGCGACTCTTCACTCCGGATCGCCGTCGCCGACCGCCTTCTGCCGGTCGCCGCCGGCCGGCCGGCGTTATTGTCGGCGCCTTAGTAGTTGTCGGCGACCGGCCGCGGCGCTCGCCGATTTCTCTCGCCCACGAGCCGAAGCCAGCCGATTTTTCCCCTTCGCCGTGATTTCTGGCCGTTGGTCGCCGGAGTAGGTAAGGGTCTTTTCTGTTTTTGGTCGATCGGTGAGTATGGATGGTGTTATTCATTAGGGCAGCGAGGAATTTGGGTCGGCTGAGAGTGGTCGTGCAAGGTCGGATGGTAGTGGGCTGTGGGTGGATGTGTCGGCTGTGAAAACAAGGGTTGAGTCGGAGTTGTGGTCAATTTGGGGCTGAACTTGGGGTTTTGGTTGATTGGTCGATTTGGGTTGATTCCGGTATTATTCGGTTGATTGGTACGGTATTCGGAGGATATGGGATTTGGGTGATATTGTTTGATCTTGAGGATATTTTTGTGGGTGATGAATTAGGTTAATTGATTTGGAATTAATTGGGCTAAATTAATTGTATAGATATTTGTGGACAAGGAAAATTGGAAATAGTTTGAGTTAATTGGGATATAAAGGAAATCGATTAATTATTCGATTTGTCGGTGAATTGTGTTTTTGTGCTTGACTATAGTCATGCTTTATCGAGTTTGATCCGAGGCGAGTCCCGATCGTGACGATTTGGTTTCATTCTTGCGGATATATATTCAGGCGGGTATTTTGACTTAACTTTTAGATTAAGTCAAATTGATATGCCAGTAGGATAGCTTACAATAACTTTTTCATGTTTATATGCCTGGTATACTTTTGGTGCCTACTAGATACATGCATGTGATAGGATATGATTATATTTCCCTGTTTGATTTGGATCATAGTATGTAGATTAGGGATATGTACATATTGGTTGTACATATTATTCGGACAGGTATTTTGAGTAGGATTTACATGCTTTAGTATCATGCACCATTTTCGCATGATTGCATGCTAGCTAGACGGGGTTCCATTATTGTTGAGCCCGCAGCTAGTTACATGGCCTGCACACACTGCCACTCATGGGTTAGTGGTACATCAGGAGGGTGTGTGCAGTTGCTCTGTCCGGCTCCGCTGGTCCGCTCATGGGTAGCGACAAGGCAGCATGGTAGCGGGCAGGGATCCCTCCTCTGGTCTATGACACCGGGAGATGAGAGCTTAGCTCCCCCACTATGTTTGGGGCAGGAGGATAGGTGTACTCCGACAGCATCCTGTCCACTCGGTCACTTTCGGGAAGCGATGATGGCAGAGTGCACGGTTGTCATAGCCCTACCCACTCGGCTTCACCATTGCGTGTAGGCGGTGGTAGCGTCGGGGTGACCATGTCATTAGTACGGCATGCATTTTGCAGATTGCATTTTGTATTGTGTTTCTTTGCATTATTGTATTGATGCCTTGGATGTGCATATGATTGTCATGCATCTGAGGATACATGTTTATATATGGTCGAGGACTCTATTACTTCTAGTCGAGCACATGCTCTATATCGGGGTAGGAGATTGAGTAAAATCTGATCATTTTGTATTTCTTGCTTGCATACCCTATTTATGTGAGACTGTACTGGCATGATATTTTTATTGTTAGCTATACCTTACTTTGCATATCTACTATACATGAGTTCTTTGAACTCACCCGTTGATTATATTTATTTCAGGATGAAGCTGTCAGGAGAGTCCAGCTGCCAAACCCCCTCGTCGTGGAAGTGTATTTGGTTATTTGTTTTTGGTTTTGGATATCTTGTTTAGAAGATATATTTAGGACTGGAATTGGATTTATGTATTTGTGGATTTTTGGTGTCCTTAGGGACTTTATTCGGAGTTTTGTTCTGGATGGATTTCAGTTGAGTATTCCTGCCCAGATGGCAGAAGGGGTAGGTTTAGATGTGATAGATTGTTTATTTATTTACTTGGATTGAAAGCCTGAGGCCTAATTATACTCTGCGTGTGTTGTTTGGATTCCGATCGTGTTGACCGATGTATAGTGGTCGTGTAGGCCTTGTATGTAAATTGAGATTGTCACCCGTCTGAGAGATCTTTGTCGGATTTTAAATGCAGCGAGGTCTCCTTCGGGGCGTGACAATTTATTTGGTATCAGAGCGCCTAGGTTTTCGAGTTCCTAGGGGTTTTTTTTTTTAGATTTTTCGGAGTTCGCCACGTTTGGCAGGTTTTACGAGGCAATTTGGAAAATTTTAGATTGGTATGGATTTCCGACGATTTTTATATTTCGGAAATTTGAGGATTTATGACGAGGTCAATATGGGGATTTGGCAGCGACAGAACCTCTCCTGCGGCAAAATAGGTATGATGAAAATTTTATATATTTTTACTTCTAGTAACATCTGTTCTAGTAGCATATGTAATAATTTATGTAGATATGAGAAGGTGGGGCGCGCACTGCACAGCGTGGTCTTGAGGTAACCACGCAAGAGGACAGTGAGATCTTTGGTTATGGAGTTGTCAGAAAGGGTCTATTGAGTTTTGACTCATGTGCAGACTCGTAGCAGGGGTCGCCCACCAAGGTGACCAGCCGGAGTTGCCGTAGTGTTTATACTCCAGGTTAGATTTAGCTATGTGTTGGTGGATAACAGGAAATAACATTTAGTGTGTTGGTCACTATTTGTAATCGTAGATGGAGTTGACCACAAATGACTTGTTCAGTTTGTGAGTCTTGGACCTGTGACGAAAAGATGCATTGCCTTTTTGAGAGCTGACTGATACCGAGGCAGAAAAGCAGGGGTCAAGTCTCACATTGGTTGTGGAAATCAAGGACTACAGTGTTAGAGATTTTCACTGATTATGCTAGGCAGATTATTACCCTGTGGGGTATTGTACAAGGACTGTATACTATTGTTGATGCAGACATTGGAGGTTTCAGTTATGAAGTTCCATAGGGATTTTGATCCTTGAGCAGCTTGAGCCTTAGAGTAATAACATTGAGGGTAGTCTTGTATTTATATAGGGAGAGTGGAGTTAGTTTCTTACTATGACAATGATCAAGTTGTTACTTAGTGGAATATGTAGAAGGAATTTATTTGAGGAAATAACCCATTACGGGATCATGGGTTCAGGATGTTTTTGAGAGACAGTATTTCTCCAGGTTATTTTGTATGACTCATTGTTGGGAAATTCTTGAGTCTTAAGTTGAGTGATCAATTGTTAATGGAGTTCACTATAGAGTTTACCCCCTCCACTTAATGGTTTAAGATAGTGATTGAGTTGTTTTCGATCACCATGATTTATTGGTTTACCTTTGGATTAAGATAGTTGGATCTTCCATCAGTTCCTATCGAGAGGCATTAGGGTGAGTCATATTTATGAAAATGACACTGCAGTAAGTGTCTCCAGAAAATAGCGTAGTCAACTTAGTGATAATAACCTACACTATGGATAAGGCAACCGTAGAAGTCGTGAACGTGCTCTTCTAGCTGGATTCACGTGGCATTATTTCGTTCCCATGTTGTTGCACGATATTGATCAGGTCTGTGGCTAGAGATGGTAATTTGATGTTGGTGATGAAAGTAACAATCTCTTGAGTGATCGAGGGATTAGTTGGAATTTTAATTTATTTTGGTAGTGATCCAGGCTTTGTCGCGGGAATGAAAGATTGATGAAACACCTCATTTCCCAGTGGAAAACAGGAATATGGATTTAAGTTTTCTCCTCAGATATATGTCGCTATTAGAAGTAGTTTGTACACTTGTGGAGATATGAGGCTGGTTGTATGGTTCTTGAAGAAAATGATAGGAAGAGGTGTATACACTTAGATTCATACAGTTATCGAATTCTTTTTCTAGATCACTGTGAAATAGGGAATCCATTAAGAGCAGAAGTGGGATGAGTTTACATCTTTACTCGAAAGGAGTTATAGATGGTTGAAGGATTGATCATTGAGGTTGGTATCAGATGATTGAAGGATTGATCATTGAGGTATTACTATAGTTTACCTTACTTGATGATATATTGAGAGATACAGGTGTTTACAGATATCTGTGGTTAAAACATGCACTGATAGGATTAAAAGGATTTTCATATTTGGATCATGTGGATTAATAGTGTTTCCACTGATAGGTGAGATGTTGAGATGATTACTGTGATGATTATCACAGGGGTATGAAAATGATTTTGGATGTTTAGAGGTTGATTGATGGAAATGTTATATTATGGTGAGAGAGTTGACTTAGTTGTTTTATAGTTGACTTGGTTGATATGATGTGGATATCTGGATATTAACTTGGAGGTTATGCTTGTGACATGATGGTATAAGAAGGTCTCTCGGATGCCTGTATAATTCGAGAGTAATCAGATGTAGTGTTGGAGGAACTTCTAGGCTTGCCGCTGTATAGGCAAGTAGAGTAGTCAATCGGAGGGATTTCGAACATAGTTTCGATATCGAAGATCCCCTACTGTGAGATAATTTATTTGGTACTGAGGTAATGTTATTTTTACGAGCCTAATATTTTTTTACTTATGGTGCGTTGGTTAAGGGCTAGTGTAAAGCGCACAAGGTTGTTAAAGCTTGTGATATACTCAAAGCAATGTCATTAAATTGGCTGCAAGCCAAATCGAGTTGCTTGGATACCGTTATCGATCGGTCTTTCAAAGTTGGTAAGGTTGATGATGCTGAGAGGTATTTGTTGGAAAGATGATTTTTCAGGGGATAATTTAGTTGGTATCAGTGTTGCTTAACACTATGAGAATTGGAAGAATCTAAGTTCTAATTAAAGGAGGTATTGGATGGGATATTTGTTGTCCCAGTATTTTATTTCTTGAGAAGCTCTGGAACTTGTTGTTCAAAGAGATATGAACCTTTGAGGTTATACATCAATTATTGATGATGGAATGCGGTAGTGGTAGAAGGAAAAGAATGTCCTTCATGGTGGATTGAGGATCTAATTAGATCAGCTTTAGGACACCTATGTATACTCTAGGATTGATTTATGATTGGTGTGTTGATATTGTAGTGACAGGGTGTCATACAATTATCAAAGTCGTAGGGATGATTGATATATCATCAGCCTAGAGTAAAGAGGATGCAGGTGTATAGTGGTGACAATTTTATACTTGGTATGAATTGTACGAGGTTTGTTTATCTTGTTTGACTTATGACGACTTAGTCGTCCAGGGATTTAGGAAATCGTGTATTCTGGACACGATTGGATCATTTATGATGGTGGCAGTTGGAGTTGAGCACTCGGCCACCGTAGATGATGGTTTTCGGTATTGATTTGATCATTACCATAGATATGGATAGGATGCTCTAGCGGTATTACATCGCTAACTGGTTGGATCAGGAAGGTGTTGGAATTTATTTGGTCTGAAGCTTGTGAAACTAGTTTCAGGGCTCAGACGATGGTTGACTTTTTCACCAGTGTTGTGCGATCATTCTCGGGTGAAAGGAAGGTTACCTTATATGCGGATGCGATGTTTCAGAGAATGGAGTGTTTCTGATTTAGTTGATCGAGACGTATCCCATGTTTACGTCAAATGAGGAACTACGAGATGGGTTGTCATATATATATGACGTTGACTTAGCAGATATGATGTTGCTTTGTATAGGTGAGGAGCCAGAATGCTCATGGGGTTTTAGCTAGCTACTGTGTAGTTGCATTTGAATTTAGGAAGAGTTACTATTGATTCGGGAACAACAGATAGATTCCTGTTGTGATGATAGAGAGCATCTACAATAGAGTTGTACTTTTGCTCTACCGATTCGGAATTAGTGATATTGGAATTTGTAGGTAGTAGGTGGCTAGATAGCTACATGGCATATTGACTGGCTATGAGTCCCGGTCGTGGTAGCATGTCGTTGCCCGTAAGTAGTGCCTTTTGTATTACCTCGAGAGCCACGAGGCTTTATCATGATATTTTGATAAGTATTGCTGAAGATTGCAATAGGTTGTATATGTTGCAGATGTTTAAGATTGTATCCGGAAAATAGTAAGTATTGAAACGTTCTCCGTGGAGGAACGACATGCGGAATATAGTTGATTTGGAAGTTTGGTAAAGGTGGTATATAAATAATCAGTAAGGTTCTGTACCAAGAGGAAAGTGAGAGCCTAGTATGATGGACGGTGTTGGGAGATTATTTAGAATTCGGAAAGGACTTAGTATGATTAGCTAAGTCCGCTCATTTTCGTTCGATCCATACGATGAGTTTGTTGGATCGCTGGATAGGTTATACTATGGCAATTTCCAGTTCATGGAGGATCTGTGAGTATCGTATGTGATAGCGGTTCAGGATTTACCTTCGGATTATGGATAGTCTTTAACAGGTCACGGATATAGAGATCCACTCAGGTACAGTTAGGTACTTGTTATAGGTGGATGAAATGAAGATACTATTCATATTTTGGAAGGGCTGCTAGAAGCAAGTGTGATTTGATGTTAAGGGATATTAGTAACCCCACTTAGTCACTTGAGGTGTGACTTGTCTCCAAATGCTTGAGATGGTTGTTGGGACATCTCGTACTAATATACGAGTAGGAAATTTGGGGACCAAATTTTTATTAGTGGGGGAGAATGTTAAATACGGGGATTTAAAACATGAAATTAAATGGCCCAATAATTAAGGAAATAATCCTGGAAATATCTCGGGATTTTTAGGGAAATTTTGGAAATTTTTCGGAATTTTTCTAGATTTAAACGGACTTCGTACGAGATTATTACGGGGATAAAATAGATAGGCTTTATTTAAGGGGTATTAACCTAAACCGGAAACCCTAAGTTTTTCTTTTTCTATTTTTTTTCCCCCACCGCGACCTTTTCCACGCCGCGCTCGACGGTTCCCTCTTCGTGAAACGCTCCACCGCAATCGGCGCCTGCCCTCTTCCTCTCGGTTTGCTCCTCGCGGCGGACGGCGGCGACGGAAGCCCCTCTCCTCTGCTGCTCGCCTGAGCCGCACGCGTCGACGACCAGGCCACTGGCCGCGCGGCAGCGAGCGTTCGCCGTAGCGCCTCCTCGCGAGCGTGAGCGACGGTCGCCGCAGCGTCCTTCCGCCGTCGCCTACCCCTCGGCCACCAGCGTCCCCGTCTGCGCCGGCGACTCTTCACTCCGGATCGCACGTCGCACCGACCGCCTTTCGCCGGCGCCGCCACGCGCTGGCCGGCGTTATTGCCGACGCTTTAGTAGTTGTCGACGACGGCCACGCCGATTTCTCGCCATTAACCGCCGACGGAGCCACTGATTTTTCCCCTTCGCCGTGATTTCTGGCCATTGGTCGCCAGAGTAGGTAAGGGTCTTTTCTGTTTTTGGTCGATCGGTGAGTATGGATGGTGTTATTCATTAGGGCAGCGAGGAATTTGGGTCGGCTGAGAGTGGTCGTGCAAGGTTGGATGGTAGTGGGCTGTGGGTGGATGTGTCGGCTGTGAAAACAAGGGTTGAGTCGGAGTTGTGGTCAATTTGGGGCTGAACTTGGGGTTTTGGTTGATTGGTCGATTTGGGTTGATTCCGGTATTATTCGGTTGATCGGTACGGTATTCGGAGGATATGGGATTTGGGTGATATTGTTTGATCTTGAGGATATTTTTGTGGGTGATGAATTAGGTTAATTGATTTGGAATTAATTGGGCTAAATTAATTGTATGGATATTTGTGGATAAGGAAAATTGGAAATAGTTTGGGTTAATTGGGATATAAAGGAAATCGATTAATTATTCGATTTGTCGGTGAATTGTATTTTTGTGCTTGACTATAGTCATGCTTTATGCAGGTTTCGGTCACGAGGCAGGTCCCCAGTCGTGACGATTTGGTTTCATTCTTGCGGATATATATTCAGGCGGGTATTTTGACTTAACTTTTAGATTAAGTCAAATTGATATGCTAGTAGGATAGCTTACAATAACTTTTTCATGTTTATATGCCTGGTATACTTTTGGTGCCTACTAGATACATGCATGTGATAGGATATGATTATATTTCCCTGTTTGATTTGGATCATAGTATGTGGATTAGGGATATGTACATATTGGTTGTACATATCATTCGGACAGGTATTTTGAGTAGGATTTACATGCTTTAGTATCATGCACCATTTTCGCATGATTGCATGCTAGCTGGACGGGGTTCCATTATTGTTGAGCCCGCAGCTAGTTACATGGCCTGCACACACTGCCACTCATGGGTTAGTGGTACATCAGGAGGGTGTGTGCAGTTGCTCTGTCAGGCTCCGCTGGTCCGCTCATGGGTAGCGATGAGGCAGCGTGGTAGCGGGCCGGGATCCCTCCTCTGGTCTATGACACCGGGAGATGAGAGCTTAGCTCCCCCACTATGTTTGGGGCAGGAGGATAGGTGTACTCCGACAGCATCCTGTCCACTCGGTCACTCAGGAGCAGTGATGGCAGAGTGCACAGTTGTCATAGCCCTACCCACTCGGCTTCACCATTGTGTGTGAGGCGGCTGACTGGCGTCAGGGGTGACCATGTCATTGGCACGGCATGCATTTTGCACGGATTGCATTTTGTATTGTGTTTGCTGCATTATTGTATTGATGCCTTGGATGTGCATATGATTGTCATGCATACAGGATACATGTTTATATATGGTCAGGACTCTATTACTTCTAGTCAGGCACATGCTCCTATATCAGGGTAGGAGATTCAGGTAAGTACAGTCATTTTGTATTTCTTGCTTGCATACCCTATTTATGTGAGACTGTACTGGCATGATATTTTTATTGTTAGCTATACCTTACTTTGCATATCTACTATACCCGCAGAGTTCTTTGAACTCACCCCGTTGATTTATATTTATTTCAGGATGAAGCTGTCAGGAGAGTCCAGCTGCCAAACCCCCTCGTCGTGGAAGTGTATTTGGTTATTTGTTTTTGGTTTTGGATATCTTGTTTAGAAGATATATTTAGGACTGGAATTGGATTTATGTATTTGTGGATTTTTGGTGTCCTTAGGGACTTTATTCGGAGTTTTGTTCTGGATGGATTTCAGTTGAGTATTCCTGCCCAGATGGCAGAAGGGGTAGGTTTAGATGTGATAGATTGTTTATTTATTTACTTGGATTGAAGGCCTGAGGCCTAATTATACTCTGCGTGTGTTGTTTGGATTCCGATCGTGTTGACCGATGTATAGTGGTCGTGTAGGCCTTGAATGTAAATTGAGATTGTCACCCGTACAGGGGAGATGCTGTCGGATTTTCGTCTGGCGAGGTCTCCTTCGGGGCGTGACATTCTTGGGCTATTAACTGGTCGTAACTTTCGCAAGTCTAACGACTCTGCATAGTACTTCCATTACCAAATGATCACTCGACCTAAAGCCCAAGAATTCCTTGACAATGAGTTAAAGAAAATGACGTGGGAAAATACTATCTCACAACATCACTGAAATGTGACTAAATGATACGTTATTTCCCGTAGGTTATTTCCTATAGATCACACCAAGTACCGGCTAAATCCAGATAATGGTATTCAACTAACACTACTATCTTTGTATAACTCGAGTTAAGTACTTAAAAGTACCCTCAACGTTATACAACCTAGAACGACCAATTAAGAGATCAAAATCTCTATGAATATCTCCACTAATTTTCTACTATCTGCATCCGCAATAGTATACTCGCGTAGTTCATTACCCCATAGGTAATGATCTGACTAACATAATTAGTGAAAATATTAGGACCGTAATCCTTGATCTCCACAAGAGATGTGACTACCAAACTCCTGCTTTCCGACTCGGTATCAGTCGGCTCTCAAAGGTAATTACCTTTTCGATAGCAGATACATGTCTAATAACCTCAACATATCATTCCCGTGGTCAAACCAAAACTACAGTTACGTATAATAACCAATATCCTACAAGTCTTCCATGTTATAAGCAATAAATGCATAACCAATAGAAGGATATGTAATAACAGTTAACATACCTTAATCCTTGTAGCTCGGAGATGTCCGCAACAGCCAGATCCCAGAACTCACAAAACCAAGACCGAGTAAAGCAAAACTCGATGTCCGAACGAAATAAAATCTGAAAATGGACTTCGCAACCTAGGGCTCTGATACCAATAAAATTGTCACACCCCGAGAGTATGCCGTGCCGAAAAGTAAACGGACGGCATCTCCCCTGTACGTGGCAACATATCGGGTTAATACAAGGCCCGTAGGCCCACAACAACAATATGATATACACAGATATCAACATATAAAAATGCAGCGGAAACCTACAACAGATAAAACAATATACAATGACTCAACTGTGCACTCCGGAGTGACTTGACACAACAAGAAACATAATAGAAGTCACATCGAAAGCCAAATACATACAACACGTCCGTATATCACAGATACGGAAATAATACAGGTTAAAACCACAAAACGACAATCCGTAGAAATACAATAATACGGAAAACATGTCCATTCGTCCGGTGTGAGATGGGATCAGCTGGCGGAGCTCCGAATGTCCAAGGAATCTTCTACATTATCGGCGACAGAAGCCCGAGGTCCAGTGAGTGATAAACTCAGGGGTAATATATAGAAAGTGCATGAACAACATATAAGGATAGATCTACAAGTATACATGTGAAGATCTACAGGTATACAGCATGATTCCAATAGACATATAGTCATATCCAAATCTAATAACAAGTAACTACAGTAAAGTCATACTCAATGTATATACTAAATCGATCAAGCCGAACATAAAATAATGTACCAACATACCTGACGGTCTGCAACACCATAAGCTATATCATCCTGACAGATATACAATAACATAACCCATATAATATACTAAGTCAATCTCATACCTGACTAATACGCCAACATATGAACAGTATATGATCACCTGTAATGACAACCCGGTCCATACCACACTATGACATGACGCTAATCAAATGCATACATCGGTCTGGACCAACACATATATCATGCTCAAAACATAACAGTATATAAAATGCAAATGACATGTATCATGAGGAACAACCATATGCAGCAATCATAGCTCAATCAAATGCAACATCTCACAGGCATATGTAAAACATATATATCAAATACATGCATACATATATATATCAGCAATGCATATGCATGGTCATGCCTGCGTACCCAACTCGCTACCACGACCCCAGTGTGGCCTAGGTGGCACGACATGACAACTATCCCGACTCCAGCCGCCACCACTCTCGAGTGACCGAGTTGGGTAGTATGAAACAGTAGCTAGCCGCCATAGAGCTATATGCTACTCACACGGGGGTCCCTTCTGCTAGCCGCTCCGTCCCTACCCATGAGTAGATGAGCACCGCACCCAGGACTACTGCACATCACACGACCACCATCTATAGTGGGTGAGTGCGCTAACTACCACTCCGCACAGTGGCCAAGTGCGCATCTTCAGCTACCACCATCCCTAGTGGCCGAGAACGGCACTCACACAATGCTCTGCCCTCAACCCTGCAACCACTACCCCGAGTGGCCGAGGAGGCAGGATGACTGACGACTCGTCTCAACCACAAGACAGACCCAGTCGTCAGCATGCATGGAATGTAATGATGCATAGCCCACACAAATCCTCATAACTCCTAACTCATGGGGAGACCTAGTCAACCAAAAGTCAACCATGCAAGGACTACAATCCATAAGACTCTCTCTATCACACAAAGAGTCATACACACCTGACAGTCAACCATGCTAAGACCTCGAGTCAGTAGCGATATACAATCGACCATCCATATAACCATACACAGACACACAATCCCTAATGGATATACCATCACGCTAGGACCTCTAGTCCCTGGTCACATACTGACAATCATACAATTATCTATGCACAGACAACTAGATCCATTATAAATGGACCACTAATACGGATATGATATAACAATCGATTCCATAATTCAAACCATCACCTAACCCTAGTGATGTAGGACAGTAACCCCATCTGAAGTCATAGAGATAAACCTAACCACTTGTATTTACTGAACATCCATCAGCTAATACGTAATAGGGTTTATAGTTCCTATTCGTGCTAGATAATCAATGAGTAACAGAGTATATATCTCAAAGGTCAAGGCAGTACAAGCATATGATTAAATAAGAGTGGATTTAAGGTAGCGGTATAAACATATATATCCAAGATCATGCACTTTGGAATTGATCAAACTAGGACGGTAGATATTACCCACGATACATAATCCGTGTTATCCATCTCCACGTTCATGTATCCATCACCATCAAAGTCCTGTAACAATAAGATACAGTTAAGTATCATCATACATCTAATGACCGAATCAAATCCTACATTAACCTGGTATCTCGATCAACTAGATTGATCTATTCATCCGATTAACCTAATCAATCCTTCAGCAACACAGAAAAAATCTATATCAGCCTAATATCAAAACAGATCACAATAACCAATAAACAACTTCTCTATCAAATGCACAAATCTTGCCATTAAAAGCTAATTAACTATAAATCTAGATTGGAACTCACCTCACCTGGTACTGCTTAGCCACAACCTTCTGATCCAATAATAGGGTATCATTTCCAGATCCATAATGAAATTGGAAGCAAAGTCTCCCAATTCCCGTAACACAACAAAACTACAGTATGTCGTGTTTCTCGATTACCGCCGTGGCCCTCCATAATCGCAGATCACAACTCAATCAACCACCTGCAGAGAAATTCCATACCCATACCCCATCACAGCTGAAATCACAGAAATTTCTTGATCCAAACCCTACTACAATCCATGCAGCATTCAAATCGGCTTACCTTGTACAAGGAGATCCGACGATGGCCAAAAATCAATTGACAGCAGCTCTTGATCCAGCAGAGTGAAGCCACTGTCGTAGCCATCCTCAACAAATCTTCACACCACCGAGGATCGCCCAATCCGGTCGGTTAGAGAATTGCTCGTGGCCAATTCCGCGCACACTGCCCTGTTCACATGCTAACTCCGGTAGCGATCGGAATGGCAGCTCCCCAATTCGGTAGATTGAACAACACACTGTAATCAGACTTACTAGTTCTAAACCTCGCGAGAATCCATTTGCTCCGTGAAATCGGCTCCAATCCACGACACCCTAGCTCGGCTCTCCTCAAAGCTAGCTGAAGATAACCTCGAAGCGCGGATCGTCGAAAAATCGAATCTGCCGCGACAATGTCAGGTTTCTCAGCCAAACCCCGATCAACACAACAAGATCTATGGAACAACAAAGAAACCTAACTAAACGAAAACCACACTGCGTGGCGACTCACCCACCACGACGGCGCCGTCCGTCGAAAATGTCGAGATTTCCCAGCGAACACCCCCTTGATCCTTGGCGGTCATAGCGATGGCGTACCGCTTGCCGGGAGGAGGAACGATGAA
Organism: Wurfbainia villosa; assembly: GCA_025175895.1. NCBI lineage: Eukaryota > Viridiplantae > Streptophyta > Magnoliopsida > Zingiberales > Zingiberaceae > Wurfbainia > Wurfbainia villosa. The sequence goes on from CM045986.1 coordinate 94,952,743, forward strand.
ATCGCGCGGCGAAGAGATGTGCGACGCAGAGACGCGGAAGAGAGAATCGGAGAGATCGCGGAGAAGGAAGAAGTCGGCAAAAATAGCGAATGAAATGGCGATCCCATTCGTTCGACATCTTTTAATTCCGTTCGAACGATCCGGTTAACCCAGCCAACTCTAAACCCAATTTGATTGGGTCATCCCAGCTGGTTCAACCACTTGACCCAAATCAAATCTAATCCGAGTTCAGTCCAAATCCAACTCCAATTCAAGCCCGATTTCAAATCAGGCCCAATTTCAGCCCAGCTAAATAATTAACCCATTAACCCACTAATTAAGCCTAATTAATCCTTTAATTAATCCTAATTAATTAACGGGTTAATCTTTTTTTTTTTTTTTCGTATTTTACATTCTCCCCCACTTATAAAAATTTGGCCCCCAAATTTCCGACTCATATACGAGTACGAGATATCACAATAATCATCTCAAGTATCCGGAGAAAAGTCATACATCTCAAGTGACTAAGTGGGGTGCTGAGCTCGAATATTATATTCCAGCTCTTATACGCTCTCAGCCAACCTATTTAAAGGTAAACAACTGTACCAGAGTGGAGCTCTATACTCGTAACCGATGGGAGACTTTGTCAGAATCGTAAGGTGAATCATGAATTACTATCAGAAATGATACCCAAGGATACTCCATGGATATAATTCCATCAAGCGATCCAACGAAATTTACCTTACGGCTCGGAAGAAAATGAGTAGATCTAGCTAATCGATCATCGACTACCCAAATCCGATCAAGTCCTTTCCGAATTCTAGATAATCTCCCAGCACAGTCTAACGTACTAGGCTCCCACTTCATCACGGTACGTAACCCTACCGATCACAATATTCCACCTTTGCTTGTTGGCATACCCAACATCAAACTACGTAATCAACCGTGTCCCACATATCGTTCCACCAACTGGAACGTCTCAATACTCACTATTTTCGGATACACTCCGAATAAATCATCACCCTCGAATGAAGAGTCTCCTAAAATAACTCTTCCTAAATCGAATGCAACTCTGGGAACCACTATCCTTTCCTAGAGACGTAGATTTATTCTCACAAGAGAAATTAATCTAATGTCCAAAATTCACTCTGTCACCCAGAACTGAAAGTAACTGGGAGACTATAATGACTGATTTCGCTAGTTTCTCAACTAGCATAAACATAATATAGGTCTCATTTAACTGCATCGGGATCGCTCCTAATCCCTGAAATGATGCCCCTACATACAATACCCTTCCATCCATATCGGACAGATTAACTAACACTGCCCCAAAAGTCAGTCACCTTCTAGGCCCTAAAACCTAGCTTCCCAAGCTTCCAACCAGGTGATTTCCATCACCTTCTTGGTCCCTCAAGTCGACGGTGTAGTAACTCTAGCGTATCCTATCCTCATCTATGGTAAATACCAAATCAATCTAGGGAAACCATAACCTCCCTCAAGATCATGAATATATCCTCCACAGATATGATGACAATCGATCTCAAATACTCCAAGAGTACTTGATTCCTCAAATTCATGAATGACTAAATCGTCGATAAGTCTAACAACATTATCAACATCTCCTGAAATTCATACCAAGTATGAAATATCGTCTTCTACACACCTGTATCCCTTTTACTCTAAGCTACAGATAGCTCAATCATCACACCGACAATGATAATTGTATGACACTAAGTCACTACAATATCAAACCTCCAATCGTAGATCAACCCTAGGATATATACAGGTGTCATTTAGCTGATCTAAACAAATCATCTATCCACAACAAAGGATATTCATTCTCAACTACTGCGTTCAAATCATCGATAATCGATGCATAACCTCAAAGATCTGTCTCTCTTTCAACAAAAAGTTACGAGTCTTCTCAAGAAGAAACACTAGAAAAGATAAATCTCCCATAGTGTTTAGCAAAACTAATATTCGTAAAATCATCTCCGGTATGAGGTCCCCAATATCAGGATTATTCCCGAAATCACCTCAATCGCTTACTCCACTTGCCCATGCAGTGGCAAGTTCGAGAGTTCATCCAAAACTACATCTGAATACTCTCAGATTATACGTACATCCGAGAGTCCTAGTATACCAACGCTCCAACAATCCAACTATCCGTAAGGATATGTCTATAGTGGAGGTATTTCTAGCAAAGGCTAAAGGTATCCCTTGACTTCTTGGTTACTGGTCAACATCTCACCTGTCGATAGAGACACCACCAACCCACAAGTCGATATATAGGAATCCTTCTAATCCTATATAAGAACGTACAAGACAAAGATACCTGTAAACTACCAGTATCTCTCGATATATCCGCAAATAGTATAACCTAAAATAATACCCCGAAGGACCGATCCTTCGGTCTTCTATACTTCATCTCGAGTAACCATGTAAACTCGCCCAACATCTGTTCTGGACGGCTGAGCTCATGTAAATACAAAATACTATCATGGAGGAACTGAAATCACCTGCTGAACCTGACGTACAAACTGATGCAACTATAGTGGAGATGGTAAACACTGTTGTACTGGCAAAAGATACATATCCGGCTGTATAATACTGAAGAACTGCCAACATCGTAGCCCGCTCCATCTCGGTGAAAGGTATAGCTGCAACTGGAGAATACTGCATAGATACGACTATCGTCGTAAAATTTCTCTCCTCTGAACAAATCATAATCCCGCCTGGGAAGGTAACTGTTGTTGTCGTCTGGGAAGGTAATAGTTGTTGTCTGAATGTCTGAATCTTCTGAGATGTCTTCAGCTGATACTGCTGAGTAACTTACTTCTTCCGGATGAAAGTATCAAAGAACTCCAACTATATCTGGGGTAATAGATCGCTGCTGATGTGATAACCTAATCTTCTGTAATAATCTCGGCTTTCGAGGTTGTGGATCGTCCGCTCGAAAGCATCATCCATAGTCTTCAACTGAGTCTTCAAAATACATACTCTCCTCGTAGATACCGGCTGCTTATAGTAGGAACAGATACAATGGTCCATCGGATAATCTGACTCTGGTGTCGTCGTAACCCGCACTGCACACACATAATCTCCCTTCGGGGTCTTTCCTCTGAGTTCACTGATAAACATGAGAAGTCACGACAATCTTCTATGATCGAAAAAAAACTCTACAATAGTCGCTCGTGACTTACGACTTTAATCTTGCTCCTTTTTATCCAACATTTGGAGACTTCTAATTCCAATAATTTGACTTGCAATATATGCTTATCAAATCTCCAACTCTTAAAACACTTACTACAGAGTCATTTCTATACACATGACTCGGTCTAAAGACTTCCGGTAGGATTTGGTAGGAGATCCAAACATCCTGATCATGATGTCAACCGATAATCCATGAGTGGCCAAAACCAACCCAATCACATTCTTGGGCTATTAACTGGTCGTAACTTTCGCAAGTCTAATGACTCTGCATAGTACTTCCATTACCAAACGATCACTCGACCTAAAGCCCAAGAATTCCTTGACAATGAGTCAAAGAAAATGACGTGGGAAAATACTATCTCACAACATCAGTGAAATGTGACTAAATGATATGTTATTTCCCGTAGGTTATTTCCTATAGCTCACACCAAGTACCGGCTAAATCCAGATAATGGTATTCAACTAACACTACTATCTTCGTATAACTCGAGTTAAGTACTTAAAAGTACCCTCAACGTTATACAACCTAGAACGACCAATTCAGAGATCAAAATCTCTATGAATATCTCCACTAATTTTCTACTATCTGCATCCGCAATAGTATACTCGCGTAGTTCATTACCCCATAGGTAATGATCTGACTAACATAATTAGTGAAAATCTTAGGACCGTAATCCTTGATCTCCACAAGAGATGTGACTACCAAACTCCTGCTTTCCGACTCGGTATCAGTCGGCTCTCAAAGGTAATTACCTTTTCGATAGCAGATACATGTCTAATAACCTCAACATATCATTCCCGTGGTCAAACCAAAACTACAGTTACGTATAATAACAAATATCCTACAAGTCTTCCATGTTATAAGCAATAAATGCATAACCAATAGAAGGATATGTAATAACAGTTAACATACCTTAATCCTTGTAGCTCGGAGATGTCCGCAACAGCCAGATCCCAGAACTCACAAAACCAAGACCGAGTAAAGCAAAACTCGATGTCCGAACGAAATAAAATCTGAAAATGGACTTCGCAACCTAGGGCTCTGATACCAATAAAATTGTCACACCCCGAGAGTATGTCGTGCCGAAAAGCAAACGGACGGCATCTCCCCTGTACGTGGCAACATATCGGGTTAATACAAGGCCCGTAGGCCCACAACAACAATATGATATACATAGATATCAACATATAAAAATGCAACGGAAACCTACAACAGATAAAACAATATACAATGACTCAACTGTGCACTCCGGAGTGACTTGACACAACAAGAAACATAATAGAAGTCACATCGAAAGCCAAATACATACAACACGTCCGTATATCACAGATACGGAAATAATACAGGTTAAAACCACAAAACGACAATCCGTAGAAATACAATAATACGGAAAACATGTCCATTCGTCCGGTGTGAGATGGGATCAGCTGGCGGAGCTCCGAACGTCCAAGGAATCTTCTACCTGTTATCTGGGCGACAGGAAGCCCAGGGTCCAAGGGTGGTGAGTATAAACTCAGGGGTAATATATAGAAAGTGCATGAACAACATATAAGGATAGATCTACAAGTATACATGTGAAGATCTACAGGTATACAGCATGATTCCAATAGACATATAGTCATATCCAAATCTAATAACAAGTAACTACAGTAAAGTCATACTCAATGTATATACTAAACTGATCAACTGAACATAAAGTAATGTACCAACATACCTGACGGTCTGCAACACCATAAGCTATATCATCCTGACAGATATACAATAACATAACCCATATAATATACTAAGTCAATCTCATACCTGATTAATACGCCAACATATGAACAGTATATGATCACCTGTAATGACAACCCGGTCCATACCACACTATGACATGACGCTAATCAAATGCATACATCGGTCTGGACCAACACATATATCATGCTCAAAACATAACAGTATATAAAATGCAAATGACATGTATCATGAGGAACAACCATATATGCAAAGAATCATAGCTCAATCAAATGCAACATCACACAGTCATATTTAAAACATATATATAAAAGACTTGCATAGATATATATATCAGCAATGCATATGCATGGTCATGCTGCGTGCTAACTCGCTACCACGACCCAGTGGCCTGGGTGGCACGACATGACAACTATCCCGACTCGGCCGCCACCACTCTCGAGTGGACCGAGTTGGGTTGTATGAAGTAGCTAGCCGCCATGAGCTATATGCTACTCACACGGGGACCTTACGCTGGCGCTCCGTCCCTACCCATGAGTAGACGAGCACCGCACCAGACTATCGCACATCACACGACCACCATCTATAGTGGGTGAGTCGCTAACTACCACTCCGCGCGGTGGCGTGCGCGTCTCCGCACTACCACCATCCTTAGTGGCCGAGAACGGCACGCACACAATGCTCTGCCCTCAACCCTGCAACCACTACCCCGAGTGGCCGAGGAGGCAGGATGACTGACGACTCGTCTCAACCACAAGGCAGACCCAGTCGTCAGCATGCATGGAATGTAATGATGCATAGCCCACACAAATCCTCGCAACACTCCCTAACTCACGGGGAGACCTAGTCAACCAAAAGTCAACTATGCAAGGACTACAATCCATAAGACTCTCTCTATCACACAAAGAGTCATACACACCTGACAGTCAACCATGCTAAGACCTCTAGTCAGTAGCGATATACAATCGACCATCCATATAACCATACACAGACACACAATCCCTAATGGATATACCATCACGCTAGGACCTCTAGTCCCTGGTCACATACTGACAATCATACAATTATCTATGCACAGACAACTAGATCCATTATAAATGCACCACTAATACGGATATGATATAACAATCGATTCCATAATTCAAACCATCACCTAACCCTAGTGATGTAGGACAGTAACCCCATCTGAAGTCATAGAGATAAACCTAACCACTTGTATTTACTGAACATCCATCAGCTAATACGTAATAGGGTTTATAGTTCCTATTCGTGCTAGATAATCAATGAGTAACAGAGTATATATCTCAAAGGTCAAGGCAGTACAAGCATGTGATTAAATAAGAGTGGATTTAAGGTAAACAGGTATAAACATATATATCCAAGATCATGCACTGGAATTGATCAAACTACCGGACCAGGTAGATATTACCCACCTGATACATAATCCGTGTTATCCATCTCCACGTTCATGTATCCATCACCATCAAAGTCCTGTAACAATAAGATACAGTTAAGTATCATCATACATCTAATGACCGAATCAAATCCTACATTAACCTGGTATCTCGATCAACTAGATTGATCTATTCATCCGATTAACCTAATCAATCCTTCAGCAACACAGAACAAATCTATATCAACCTAATATCAAAACTGATCACAATAACCAATAAACAACTTCTCTATCAAATGCACAAATCTTGCCATTAAAAGCTAATTAACTGTAAATCTAGATTGGAACTCACCTCACCTGGTATTGCTTAGCCACAACCTTCTGATCCAATAATAGGGTATCATCTCCAGATCCATAATCAAATTGGAAGCAAAGTCTCCCAATTCGTAATACACAAAGGGCTACAAATGTGTCGTGTTTCGATCACACCGCGGCAAGAATCGCCCATAATCGCAGATCACTCAATCAACCACCTGCAGAGAAATTCCATACCCATACCCCATCACAGCTGAAATCACAGAAATTTCTTGATCCAAACCCTACTACAATCCACGCAGCATCCAAATCGGCTTACCTTGTACAAGGAGATCCGACGATGGCCAAAAATCAATTGACAGTAGCTCCTGATCTAGCAGAGTGAAGCCACTGTCGTAGCCATCCTCAACAAATCTTCACACCACCGAGGATCGCCCAATCCGATCGGTTAGAGAATTGCTCGTGGCCAATTCCGCACACCTTTGCCTGTTCACATGCTAACTCCGTGGCGATCGGAATGGCAGCTCCCCAATTCGTAGATTGAACAACACTGTATGTCGGACTTACGGTTCTAAACCTCCGCGAATCCATGCTCCGATGGAAATCCGGCTCAATCCCGACACTAGCTCGGCTCTCCTCAAGCTGGTGAAGATAACCTCAGCAAACGCAGATCGTCGAAAAATCGAATCTGCCGCGACAATGTCAGGTTTCTCAGCCAAACCCCGATCAACACAACAAGATCTATGGAACAACAAAGAAACCTAACTAAACAAAAACCACCGCACCTGCGTGGCAGCTCACCGCCACGACGACAGCGCCGCCCGTCCGTCGGAAATGTCGCTGAGATTTCCCCAGGCGAACACCCCCCTTGATCCTTGGCCAGAGGTCAGCCCTAGCGGTGGCGCCGACGAACTGCTCCCGCCAGACGCCGACGAGCTGAGGAGGAACGATGAAATCGCGCGGCGAAGAGATGTGCGACGCAGAGACGCGGAAGAGAGAATCGGAGAGATCGCGGAGAAGGAAGAAGTCGGCAAAAATCGCGAATGAAATGGCGATCCCATTCGTTCGGCATCTTTTAATTCCGTTCGAACGATCCGGTTAACCCAGCCAACTCTAAACCCAATCTGATTGGGTCAGCCCAGCTGGTTCAGCCACTTGACCTAAATCAAATCTAATCCGAGTTCAGTCCAAATCCAACTCCAATTCAAGCCCGATTTCAAATCAGGCCCAATTTCAGCCCAGCTAAATAATTAATCCATTAACCCACTAATTAAGCCTAATTAATCCTTTAATTAATCCTAATTAATTAACGGGTTAATCTTTTTTTTTTTTTTCGTATTTTACAACATATATAGTATCGCTAAGAAAAAAAGTACAAGAAAGGAAGGAATTTTTTTATTATTATTATTATTATTATTAATTGATTAAGGTAAGAATGCCATACTTGTAATTGAAATTACAATTTGAATTAGTAGTTAATCTGTTAACTAAGATATTTGATTACCTAATAACAATAACCTTATTCATTTCCAAATTTAAATTTTAAATATGGATCATACTATCTATATTCGAATTAAGTATTCCTTTTGGTATAACTCTTTTTCCTTAATACACTGTATTATATAATATGCCTATAAATTACCAGGATGGAATATTGTATTATTCCAGTTTTTAGTAGAATGATTCAAAATTTTATTTTTTATTATGGAACATACATATCAATATGCATGGATAATAACTTTTCTTCCACTTTCGGTTACTATGTCAATAGGATTTGGGCTTCTACTTATTCCGACAGCAAAAAATATTAAATATATGGGCTTTTCCTAGTATTTTTTTCTTAAGTATAGCTATGGTATTTTCATCCAATTTCTCTATTCAAGAAATAAATGGAAGTTCCATCTATCAATATCTATGGTCTTGGACCATCAATAATGATTTTTCCTTAGAGTTCGGATATTTAATCGATCCACTTAGTTCGATTATGTCAATACTAATTACTACTGTTGGAATCATGGTTTTTATTTATAGTGACAATTATATGTCCCATGATCAAGGATATTTAAGATTTTTTGCTTATATGAGTTTTTTCAATGCTTCTATGTTGGGATTAGTTACCGCCCAATTTGATAAAAATTTATGTTTTTTGGGAACTAGTGGGAATGTGCTCTTATTTATTAATAGGATTTTGGTTCACACGACCGACTGCAGCAAGTGCTTGTCAAAAAGCTTTCGTAACTAATCGTGTAGGGGATTTTGGTTTATTATTAGGAATCTTAGGTTTTTATTGGATAACAGGTAGTTTTGAATTTCGGGATTTGTTCGAAATAACTAATAACTTGATATACAATAATGGGGTCAGTTCTTCGTTTGCTACTTTGTGTGCCTTTTTATTATTCCTCGGTGCAATTGCTAAATCTGCGCAATTCCCCCTTCATGTATGGTTACCTGATGCAATGGAAGGACCTACTCCTATCTCGGCTCTTATACACGCTACCATGGTAGCGTGGAATCGACTTCTTCCTCTTTTCATATCCATACCTTACATAATGAATATTATTTCTTTAATAGGTGTAATAACAGTACTATTAGGAGCTACCTTGGCTCTTGCTCAAACAGATATAAAAAGAAGTTTAGCCTATTCTACAATGTCTCAATTGGGTTATATTATGTTAGCTCTAGGTTTAGGTTCTTATCGAGCTGCTTTATTCCATTTGATCACTCATGCCTATTCTAAAGCTTTATTATTTTTGGGATCTGGGGCCATTATTCATTCAATGGAACCTGTTGTTGGATATTCACCAGAAAAAAGTCAGAATATGATTCTTATGGGCGGTTTAAAAAGATATGTTCCAATTACAAGAACTACTTTTTTAGTGGGTACACTTTCTATTTGTGGTATTCCACCTCTTGCTTGTTTTTGGTCCAAAGATGAAATTCTTAATGAGAGTTGGTTGTATTCACCAATTTTTGCAATAATAGCTTGTTTCACAGCAGGATTAACTGCATTTTATATGTTTCGCGTTTATTTACTTACTTTTGATGGGCATTTGCGCATAAATTGTAAAAATTACAGTAGCACCAATAATAGTTCGTTCCATTCAATATCTCTATGGGGAAAAGAAGTACCAAAAGAAGTTAATAGAAATTTTCTTTTATCAAAAATGGAAAATATGGTGTTACTTTTCTCAAAGGATAGATATAAAATATCTAGTAATCTAAAAAAAAGAAGACCATATTCTTTCGAAAAAAAGTACACTTATATTTCTATGTATCCTCACGAATCGGACAATACTATGCTATTTCCTCTGTTTGTTTTGGTACTATTTACTTTGTTTGTTGGAACAATAGGCATTCATTTTGATTATGGAATAATATATTTTGATATATTATCAAAATGGTTAACTCCATCGACAAATCTTTTACACCCAAATGCGAGTTATTCTGTGGATTGGTATGAATTTTTGACAAATGCAATTTTTTCGGTAAGTATAGCGATTTTTGGACTATTAATAGCATATGTTTTATATGGGTCTGCTTATTCATTGTTCCAGAATTTGGAATTAATTAATTCCTTTATAAAAGGAGGTCCTAAAAGAATTTTCTTGGACAAAATAAAAAATGGAATATATAATTGGTCCTATAATTGTGGTTATATAGATATTTTTTATACTAGAGTTTTTACTGTGGGTATAAGGGGATTAACTAAACTAACTCAGTTTTTTGATAGAAATATAATTGATGGAATTATAAATGGGGTTGTTGTTGCAAGTTTATTTATAGGGGAAGGAGTCAAATCTATGGGAGGTGGACGAATTTCTTCTTATCTATTTTTGTATTTATTTTATGCATCGATATTTTTATTCGTTTTTTTATTCTTTCTTTTATAATTTATTTTTAATATATTTCTTTTTAAATTTTTCTTTTTTATTCGGCCATAAATACACTGTATAGAAATTTTCTTTTTTGTAATGAATTGATCGGTCTTTTTCTTTTTTATATGAAGAAAATTTCATTGATTCTTTATTGTTAATCGTACAATTTTTATTGATTTTTTTTTGCCATTTTTTCGCTACTAATACTAATCGAGACCATTTGCTCTGAGATAAATTGTATGCATAATTACCCTTTAACCAGTTTTTCCATTCATTCATTCCAGGCTTCTTTATTTTCTTATACTTATACCTTGATTTGGAGTTCAATATTCCTCGGGTTATAGAATAATACTTATTCTTGTCCTTAATAAAAGGATGGGTACCGCGATATTGAAGTACAGATCTAAAGTGATAGTTGTTAAGTAATTGGGTTTGTGATATTTTGTAAAATACATATGCTTGGGACAAGGAAGATAAATCGTAATAAGTATTTAAATTATTACTAGGATTAGAAAAGTCCTTTTCTTTTTCTATAGTCGAAATAAAGTTCATTGTATGTTGATCTGTTTCATCAATTCCTTCTTGATTTCTTTCATCATTGTAAATGGATTCATTGATAATTTTTTTTGTTGAAAGTTGTGCATTGACCTTCGAAATGCTAACCATACATAGCAGGATATCCATGTATATTTTTTTAATGAAAGATTTCATAAAATAATGTGATTTGCATATTAATCGAGTATTTATTCTTTTGAATGTCTGCCAAATATCTTTCTTTAATTCTGGTCTTTTATCATCATAGGCTGGAACTATTTTTTTCTTTTCTTTTGCGATTTCTTCTATTTGATTCCTGATTATGATTGTCTTATCAGCAAGATCTTTCATTTCATTTTCTATGAATAAAAAATTTGTCCAATTCATAGATTGAATTTGCATGGTCGATTCAGGAATAATCTTATTATTATCTTTTGAATCTTTTGCATTTTCATTTGGTTCATATACTTTCACCTTCTTGAATTCAAATAAATAAATTGGGTTTACTTTTTCAAGTTTATTCATTATTCATTTTAGAACTGGAAAATTTTTGATAACCCATGGTTTTGAAACTTTGACTTTTAGAGGTAGAAAATAATTCTTTTTCACTTTTCGAATATTTTTTTTGAGTTCTTTATATATGGGTTCAAAAAAAGAAGGTAGGGTTCGGGCAGGACCAAAAGGAAGTTCTGTTTCCGTTCCCCAAACTGTTAAAAAACTAGAATTTTCTTGTTTTACTTTTTTTTTTCATTGGATCTCCATGATGAGATCGTAGTTTAGATCTTCGCTAAGGTTTTAAACGGAAAGGAAATAGAATTTTTACCTGAAGACCATCTGTTAACCAATCTTGAGGAAATTTTGTTTCTGATAGTGGAATACCATTATACGTACATTTAACATGCATTTCACTCTTCCAGTCCTTAAAATCCTCATACCACTCGGGGTATTGGAATAATAACATACGTCCAACATTTTTAGCTATTATCAATGAAGGCAATATAATGTTTTTTCTAAGAAAAGCGTGGATCAGGAGTATCAAACTTCTTATTGCTTGAGAAAATATAACGCTATCCCAAATTTCTGCTATTGCCATTCGTTCATTTTCTTCTTCTCTCTTCTTCTCGTTTTCATCGAGAGCCTTCAGAGTTTTCTTCATCTTTTCTTTCTCAAAATCGTCAATTTTGAATTCCGTTTTTGGTTTTTTCTTCGCTAAATTCCTAAAAATAGACTTAATATTTTGATCGATCTTGTTTAAAAGAGAAAAAAAAAATATGTTTTCTACTCGATCCAAAAAAAGCGGAGAATTTACATATGCTTGGAATGTGTTCCAAATAACTGTTTTACGTCTTTGAGCGTAAGGATCCTTTGATTAGACCTCGACGAAAATCAGGTTGTTGTGAGTAACGTATCAAAGCCAACTCGTTTATTTCATCATCGTTAGTCTCGGATTCACGCTGTAGTCGGTATAAATCACCACTCGTCCGGCTTTTCTTGTACGAATTTCTTGATCTTGTTTCATTAGTTCCTCATGTTCATCTTCTTCATCTTCATCCTATGCTAGTGCTTCTAACTCTTGATTAGTTTGTATAACCGTTGAGGAATTTTTTGAATGATTTTTCTTAAGGATTTCTTCTCCTTCTTCAATGATTTCTTCTCCATTGGTTGTAATTATATCGAATACTGATTTCAAAGATTTTGCTTTATTTTCTGAATTTATTTTGATTTCTTCTTCCAATAAAGAAGATTTTTTCAAATGAGAATTGGGTATGTACTCAAGAGATAATTGATCAATTGACGAATTAATAATAGAATTCCATGGTGATTTTTCATTAAGTGGATTTTTCATGTTCAAATTCTTGGTAATTATTAGAAATAGAAAATAGCCCATGAAGCTTATTTATCCAAACTATTTCCGTGAATTTTCTTTCAAGTAATTAAATGATTCATGGTTGTATGTGAATAGAATTTGTTTATTTTTCCACGATATCGCCATTCAAAAGAGGATCATATGCTTTTGGCAAGTATTCTTGTTTATTCTCATCATTGCATAATCTGTCCTTTTTTCTAGTATATCTAGAGTAAGAGATACTTTTTCTTTTTCTAGAATTTTTATTCTACTTATTAATTCATTACTCAAGTTGTACTTTTTTTGCTCATTGGTAGAAACCCAATAATTATATAGGTCTTCATGGAAAAAATTTTCTGTCGTGTACAAAGAAATTTTACGTTCTATCATTTTTGAAAAAATCAATAAACTAGGTGGATATGTAAAAGATATTGTTTGTTTTCCATCACTTAAACATGTATAAAAAAAATATTGTGACATTTCATTTCGTATAGAACGTGCAAGTCGATTATTTTGTATATACCGTGATGGACGATTCCACCGCATATAATTGAAAAGAAAAGTTACAAGATATTTTTCAAAAGGATACGTTTTTTCCACTCGGATCTCTTCCGTTTGATCTATTTTGTCCGGATCCTCCTTTTCTTCCCAATAAAGGGAAGGGTTTTTTTTGGTGGATCCCGCTTGTTCCTGTTTAGTCTCCTTCCTTTCGAAAGTAGTTTCTACATCGCTTTCTTCCTCACTTTCTCTCCTTTCTTCCATTTCGTTTATTTTATTAGTAACTGTCACGCCCCGAGAGCATGCCGAGCCGAAAATCAAACGGACGGCATCTCCCCTGTACGTGGCAACATTTCGGGTTAATACAAGGCCCGTAGGCCCACAACAACAACATAATATATCATAATAACAGCAGCGGAAATAAAGAGCACATACCCACAACATACATACCAAAAACATACAGGTGTACACCACCTGACAAATCCACAACCATAAAACCGTAAATAAAACGACTACACAAATAGAGTCCCGACATCACGACAAAATCCATAACAACAACAATTCCATACATATCAAAGTCCAAGACATAACCAAAAAACGAACTCCTCGGGAGATTCGGAAAACGGAGATGGGATGGATCGGTCGGCGCAGCTCCAAGTCGTCACAAAGGCGTCTACCTGTTACCTGGGCGACAGAAAAACCCAGGGTCGGAGGTGGTGAGTAAAACTCAGCAGGTAATCAGAGAAAACATGTAAATATATGTATCAATATTACATGTCATTCAATAGTTTAATCTACTCATACAACAAGTATACATCAGCATAACAATAGATATGCATGCATATACTAAATAAACTGAACATCAATGATGCTGACATACCTGGCAGTCAGCTACTCTATCCTAATCCAACCTGGGCATATAATCACATCATAGGGTATAACAGTATAGTACTAACACAATATCCTAACCTGAGTCAAGGGTATCACTGTGAATATCCGATAGGTATACAAATATCAACCTACTCCCATACAAGAAATGCAGTATCATGTATGAATATGTACAAACAAATGCAACAAGCATAGTACATACAAATGCATCATCAAAGTGAGTATACATATAGACTGTATCTGTATGTATACTAATCACCATCATACATGTATATATGTATATACCAGTAGGTATATATATATATATAATCATATGCAAAACACCGTATGATACGGCAGTGCAACATGCATGGTCAAGGTAATATGAACACCTAACATGTTCATATCTATGTCTAAATCTGGAAATCATTACATCTACCCGACCAGTAAGAAAATTACCTACCTGATATGTAGTTCGTGCTGATTGTATTCACATCCGCGAACCTGCCTCGTATCAAAGTCCAAGCCTAGCTTTCATTTGCTCGACTTCTTGATCCTCATCAGATCTACTCAACTGCCCAAAAATATACGATATGTAAATCTACAATTAACACCACTATATTAATGACCACCACAAATATGATGGTTCTCCAACTATATCATTATTAGGTCAAAGCTTACCTCATCTGATCTACATATCACATCCAATATATATATAAACTAGCATCATATCTATTGATACCATTCTCAGATCAAGGCTTACCTCACATTACCTGTCAAATTTAGATTCCGTGCTCAACTCCATCAACTGCCCACTCAACAGAACATGCTCTCAAACGCATAGCTTATCAATGCGATGAAACACACTTTGGCAACACCAGCCAATCAACATTAACCCATTCGTAGCCCCCCAATAACATGGCATACGGAGTATCAGCAACCTTGCAATCCACCTGCAGTCATAGTCCCCAAACTTACATCCGATCCAAGATGAAAACAACCAGAATTAACCATCATGGAGAACTCACCAACTGTTGCATCACATCTCGTCCCCAAATCCCTCAGCAACACAATGAATTTAACTGGATTGATAGAACAAAAGTAACGGCTCATGCTTACTGGCAAATCGGAATCTCACTGGCCCCAAATTTCATCATCCGCCAGGAACCAATAGGAACGCTGCTGCCCTAGTCCCAAACACGCAGATCTGGACTTATGCCGGCAGAACTCGTCGCTCCCGAACCGAACTAGTGTAGACATCGCCGGCGTAAGTCTCCAGTCGCTAACCACTCCGGTAGTGATCTCAGCCCCCAAATCTCCGGATCACCAACGAAATCGACGGCCACAAGTCTACTGCCTTAGCTCCAGCGACGATCGGCCAAGCCAACTCATGATGCCGACGATGGTGACGAGTTGCTACTGTCGGGATCATAGGAGAAGGGAATGACAGCGATCGAGAACGAGATAAGGGCGGTGGCATGAGCTTGACAGCGGCCAGATCGATCAGGAAGGCTCCGATCGGCGAGCGACGGGCTGCGACGGTGCAGGAAGAAGACGACGGCAGTTGATCGCTCGCTCGGCAGCCACAGCGG
Source organism: Wurfbainia villosa (assembly GCA_025175895.1). Classification (NCBI taxonomy): domain Eukaryota; kingdom Viridiplantae; phylum Streptophyta; class Magnoliopsida; order Zingiberales; family Zingiberaceae; genus Wurfbainia; species Wurfbainia villosa. Next base: position 94,968,590 of record CM045986.1, read on the forward strand.
AGAGGGGAAGCGTCTTCAAGCGGCAGAGATGCGGTTGGGGAGAGGAATCGTGCGAGAGGAAGTCGGCGGGATCGGGAAAATGATCGACGGTGGAGAAATAGGAGTCGCGATCGACGGGAAACAAAAGAACCAGATTAATTAGCCATTTAATATAGTCTAAACAGGCTTTATACAAGCCTATTCGCTTTATCCCCATGAAATGTCCATACAACCTCCGTTTAAATCCAGAAAAATTTCTAAAAATTCCTGAAAAATCCTGAAAAATTCCACAAGATATTTTATCAATTAATGAGGAATATTTTATTTTATTTTATTTTATTTTTCCGGTATTTTACATTCTCCCCCACTTATAAAAATTTGCTCCCCAAATTTCGTACTAACTTGCAAAAATTTACTTCAAGCAAGTTTCCGAAAGGACCACATACCTTCCTCAAGTGACTAGATGAGACCATCGAGCTCGGATAGTATCTTCCAGCTCCCACTTAGCCTCCTCATCGATATGATGCTGTCATCCAACCTTTACGAGTCGGATGATTTTCGTCCCATTACTGTCGCTCCTTGCGACCCAGGCTCCACCCTGGAATCTTCTCGTAAGTCGCATTAGACGGAGGTAGAATTCGGAACCTCTTCCAGAACATAATCAATATGCGACACGTATTTCCTCAGTATAAAAACAAGAAATACGTTGTGAGCACCCGCAAGTGTCGGAGGTAAAGCCAACCGACAAACTACACCTCCATAATACACGACACAAGATCTGAATAGATCCTTCAAAGTCTAAATGATACACTCAGACTGTTCATCTGTCTGCGGATGAAAGGTTGTACTGAGTCGGAGCTCTGTGCCCATGGCCTGCTGCAGACTCTGCCAGAATCGCGGAGTAAATCACGGATCTCTATCAGATATAATACTCAATGGTACTCCATGTAACCTGATGATCTCTCGGCAGTATAATTCCGCTAGACGATCCAATGAGTCCATCTCACGAATCGGAAGGAAGTGAGCGAATTTGGTTAATCGATCCGTGATCACCCAAATCGCATCATGTCCTTTACAAGTTCTAGGCAATCCCGTAACGTAATCTATGGTGATATGCTCCCACTTCCATTCTGGAATCGGAATTTCCTAGAGCAATCCGACGAGTTTCTGATGTTCAGCCTTCACCTACTGACATACTAAACATCAAGCAGCAAAATCTGCTATAACTCTCTTTATACCATTTCACCAGTATAAACGTTTCAACTCTCGGTACATCAGAGTACCACCAAGGTATATAGCCCATCTCGAATGATGTGCTTTCTGTAGCAACTCTTCCTTAAACACTGCAACTCCGGAACCCACAATCCTTATCAGAGACGGAGAATTATTTCCTCAAAAGAGAAATCCATCAACCGTCCACAATCCTCTTCACCACACTCTGTAAGTGCATGGAAGACTAAAGCGACCATCTCACTTGTTGCAACCGTTCACGTTTCAGCCCTCTATAGTAGCTACCCAGTAGCTAGTCAAAACTCCATGAGCACTTCTGCTCCATATCACTACAAATCCAAATAATAACTACTAAAGTCACATCATGTATATGACAGACTATCTCGTAGTTTCTTATCTGACGTAGACATAAGATATGCTTCATTCAACTGCATTGGAATTGTTCCGATCCCTGAAACGACGCATTTGTGTACATCATCCTTTTATCCATTCCAGAAGGATTAACTAATACTCGTATAAAAGTTAACCACCATCTACGGTGGTCGAGTGCGCAACTCCAACTACCACAATCAACAGTGGCCAAATTACGCAACTCCAACAACTACAAAAGGATCCAATCGTGTTCAGGATACACGATTCTCAAATTCATAGACGACTAATTCGTTAATTAGTCTAACAACTTAAATCAAAGTCCATACAATTCATACCAAGTATGAAATTGTCGTCTCCACACACCTGCATCCCCTTTACTCTACGCTGATGATATATATTAATCATCACAACGACCTTGATAATTGTATGACACCATGTCACTACAATATCAATCCTCTAGTCGTAAACTAACCTTAGAGTATACACAGGTGTCCTTTGCTGATCTAAACAGCTCATTTATCCTCAACGTAGGATATTTACTTTCAACAATCATCGCATTCCACCATCGACAATCGATGCATAATCTCAAATGTCCATCTCTCTTTCGACAAAGAATTCTGGATCTTCACAAGGAGGAATACTGGGATAGATAAATATCCTCTCCAACATCTCCTATAATCACAACTTACGTTCTTCCAATTCTTTTATAGTGTTTAACAACACTGATACCAACAAAAATATCACTCGTTATGTGATCTTTGATACCGGACTATTTTCGCAATCATTTCGATCGCCTACTCCACTTTCCTAAGCAACGACAAGGCTAGGAGTTCATCCGAACTACATCCGAAGGCTCTTGGATTATATGCACATCCGAGAAACATATCATATCATACTTGCAACAATTTGACCATCCACAAAGATATGTCTACAGTAAAAGTATGTATATCAAAGTCTAAGGACATCTCTTAACCTTTTAATTGTTGGTCCACATCTCACCTGACTATAGAGATACCACCGACCCACAAGTCGATGTAAAGGACCCTTCCAATCCAACTGAGAATGTTCTAGATACAGATATCTGTAACTACAAGCATCTCTCAACATATTAACCCAGAGGGTAAAACTAGAGTAATACCCTGAACGATCAATTATCTGTCGATCCGATCCAAAGGCTCCCCACAGGTCTCCGCCTTTCTCCGAAGAGAACGAGATCAGATCCAACAGTCCGCGACAAAGCGGTTGCATTTTTGCGACGAATAATCCGGGGATTTTCCTAGATCATCTGATCACATCCCTAAATCCTACGAGCTGTAACTGAAGATTACCGAATAGATACGACCATCGTCGTATACTCTCTCCTCTGTACTAATCAAATCACATCTGGAGGTAACTGTTGTTGTCTGCTGAATCTTCTAAGATGTCTTCTGCTGATGCTGCTGCTGTGCTGATCTTTGCTGAAGGGGAGTATCAAGGAACTCCAACCACGCCTGAGGTAGTAGGTTGTTGTTGTTGAGATAACCCAAATCTTCTGTGCTGATCTCTGCTGTCGAGACGGTGCATCATCCTCCCGGAACACCATTGGTAGTCTTCAACTGAGTCTTCAAAGTACACCTCCTCCACTGTACTGGTTGCTCACAATAGCAACAGCTGAACTGCCCCAACGGATATCTGACTTCGCGTGTTTTCGTGATCTGCACTGCACGCACACAATTCTTTCGGAGTCTTTATTTTGATTTTGCTGATATCTACAAGAACCTTCTGATGATCTGCAATTGGTCTTCTATAATCGGAAAGTAGCCCCAAGGCCTCTGACTCCGATCTTGCTCCCTTTTGTCCAACATTCGGAGGCTTCTTACTCCAATATCTGACTTGCAATATCTGCTTATCGATCTCCAACTTTTAAACTCTTGTACGGAGTCATTTCTAAACTCCCGTCTCAATCCAATGTCTTCCGGTAGGATCTGGTAGAAGATCCCGACATCCTAATCCCACAATAAGCCAATCTCTGGGTGGCTTAAATTATCCATTCATCTTCTTGAGCTATTATGTGCCCGTAACCTCCGCAAGTCTCACGACTCTGCACCGTACACTGTTACTAACTGAGCGCCCTTTCTGGAAGCTCAAGAATTCCTTACAATGTGTCACAAAAGTGACACAGGAAAATATTCTCTTTCAACATCACTAAACCAGTGTCAAGTGATGTTTTTATTTCCCGAAGGTCATTTTCTGCATTTATCACCAAATACCGGCTTGACCCCGATAATGGTATGCAAATAACTCTACTTTCTCGGTATAACATGAGTTAAGTACTTAAAAGTACTCTCAAAGTTTATAACTCTGTACGAACAACTCGGGGATAAAATCCCTATGAAACACCATAACCTAGCCTTCCGCTATCTGCATCAATAATAGTCTACAAGTTTGTTCATTACCCACAGGTAATGATCCGACTAGCACAGTTAGTGGAAATCTCTAAGACTGTAGTCTCTGATTTCCATAATAAATGTGATGACTTGGCCCCGTTTTCCGACTCGGTATCAGTCGGCCCTCAAAGGTAAATCACCTTTTCGACACAGGTTCAAGACTCACAAACTTAACAAGTCATTTCCGGGGTCAATACATACCACGGTTACGAACAATAACCAACAAACTACAGGTTATTCCCTGTTATAAGCATCTAAATGCATAGGCAATAAAACTGGGAGTATAAACACTAAGGTAACTCCGGTTGGTCGTCTCGGTGGACGACCTCTACTAAAAGTCTACACAGGTGTCATAACTCTATTGTATACACCTACTGATCAAGTTTAGATAAATATCTACTAAACCATAAGTTTTTCAGGAATTCTTACCTCGTGCTGCTTGGAGCTCAGGCCGCTGTCCATCTCATCTCAAAAACCAAAACCGAATAAATCGACTCCCGAGAATCCAAGACTCGACACAAAACAACATTGTATGGCATCGCAGAACCTTGGGCTCTGATACCAATAAAGTTGTCACGCCCCGAGAGCATGCCGAGCCAAAATCAAACGGACGGCATCTCCCCTGTACGTGGCAACATTTCGGGTTAATACAAGGCCCGTAGGCCCACAACAACAACATAATATATCATAATAACAGCAGCGGAAATAAAGAGCACATACCCACAACATACATACCAAAAACATACAGGTGTACACCACCTGACAAATCCACAACCATAAAACCATAAATAAAACGACTACACAAATAGAGTCCCCGACATCACGACAAAATCCATAACAACAACAAGTCCATACATATCAAAGTCCAAGACATAACCAAAAAACGAACTCCTCAGGAGATTCGGAAAACGAAGATGGGATGGATCGGTCGGCGCAGCTCCAAGTCGTCACAAAGGCGTCTACTGCACAGGCGATGAGAAAAACCAGTGGAGGTGAGGTGGTGAGTAAAACTCAGCAGGTAATCAGAGAAAACATGTAAATATATGTATCAATATTACATGTCATTCAATAGTTTAATCTACTCGTACAACAAGTATACATCAGCATAACAATAGATATGCATGCATATACTAAATAAACTGAACATCAACGATCGACATACAGCTACTCTATCCTGATCCAACCTGGGCATATAATCACATCATAGGGTATAACAGTATAGTACTAACACAATATCCTAACCTGAGTCAAGGGTATCACTGTGAATATCCGATAGGTATACAAATATCAACCTACTCCCATACAAGAAATGCAGTATCATGTATGAATATGTACAAACAAATGCAACAAGCATAGTACATACAAATGCATCATCAAAGTGAGTATACATATAGACTATATCTGTATGTATACTAATCACCATCATACATGTATATATATATATACCAGTAGGTATATATATATATATATAATCATATGAAAAACACTGTATGATACGGCAGTGCAACATGCATGGTCAAGGTAATATGAACACCTAACATGTTCATATCTATGTCTAAATCTGGAAATCATTACATCTACCCGACCAGTAGGAAAATTACCTACCTGATATGTAGTTCGTGCTGATTGTATTCACATCCGTGAACCTGCCTCGTATCAAAGTCCAAGCCTAGCTTTCATTTGCTCGACTTCTTGATCCTCATCAGATCTACTCAACTGCCCAAAAATATATGATATGTAAATCTACAATTAACACCACTATATTAATGACCACCACAAATATGATGGTTCTCCAACTATATCATTATTAGGTCAAAGCTTACCTCATCTGATCTACATATCACATCCAATATATATATAAACTAGCATCATATCTATTGATACCATTCTCAGATCAAGGCTTACCTCACATTACCTGTCAAATTTAGATTCCGTGCTCAACTCCATCAACTACCCACTCAACAGAACGTGCTCTCAAACCCATAGCTTATCAATGCGATGAAACACACTTTGGCAACACCAGCCAATCAACATTAACCCATTCGTAGCCCCCCAATAACATGGCATACGGAGTATCAGCAACCTTGCAATCCACCTGCAGTCATAGTCCCCAAACTTACATCCGATCCAAGATGAAAACAACCAGAATTAACCATCATGGAGAACTCACCAACTGTTGCATCACATCTCGTCCCCAAATCCCTCAGCAACACAATGAATTTAACTGGATTGATAGAACAAAAGTAACGGCTCATGCTTACTGGCAAATCGGAATCTCACTGGCCCCAAATTTCATCATCCGCCAGGAACCAATAGGAACGCTGCTGCCCTAGTCCCAAACACGCAGATCTGGACTTATGCCGGCAGAACTCGCCGCTCCCGAACCGAACTAGTGTAGACATCGCCGGCGTAAGTCTCCAGTCGCTAACCACTCCGGTAGTGATCTCAGCCCCCAAATCTCCGGATCACCAACGAAATCGACGGCCACAAGCCTACTGCCTTAGCTCCAGCGACGATCGGCCAAGCCAACTCATGATGCCGACGATGGTGACGAGTTGCTGCTGTCGGGATCATAGGAGAAGGGAACGACAACGATCGAGAACGAGATAAGGGCGGTGGCTAGAGCTTGACAGCGGCCAGATCGATCAGGAAGGCTCCGATCGGCGAGCGACGGGCTGCGACGGTGCAGGAAGAAGACGACGGCAGTTGATCGCTCGCTCGGCAGCCACAGCGGAGAGGGGAAGCGTCTTCAAGCGGCAGAGATGCGGTCGGGGAGAGGAATCGTGCGAGAGGAAGTCGGCGGGATCGGGAAAACGATCGACGGTGGAGAAATAGGAGTCGTGATCGACGGGAAACAAAAGAACCAGATTAATTAGCCATTTAATATAGTCTAAACAGGCTTTATAAAAGCCTATTCGCTTTATCCCCATGAAATGTCCATACAACCTCCGTTTAAATCCAGAAAAATTTCTAAAAATTCCTGAAAAATTCCACAAGATATTTTATCAATTAATG